>CAHIKZ030002644.1:55000-467500 GCA_903632075.3 Acanthosepion pharaonis
GGTAGCGTAGAAGTTATCGGCACAGAAAGTTAAATCAGCAATTGCAGTTCAGTTCCAGCAAATTCCGTGATATTTCAATCACGCTTATGACCTTGAGAAAGGCATGAATCTTTTTTGGGGGGATAGTTAAGGCGTGAATTCATTTTATAACTTTTCACCCCACTTATAGCTTAACTTTTAACACTGTATTATTCACTACTTTCCTTTCCAGTTCATTGTTTTTCAAGGCTCCTCTATTGCACTACTTGATTTCAGTCATGGTAATTTTTGTTGCCATAGCAGGATATGACAAAACTGCAAAATTCAAATGCGCTATCATTCATTCATTTAAGTCACTTTCAGTGGCAGGATAAAATTTTTGCTTTGCAAACAAAATCACCTCCATTATGTTAATGTCATATCAGGGATCTGGTGCAATATATATATATATATATATATATATATATATATAAAATGTGTGTAAGAATTTTTGGTTTCAAAACCGCTACAGATTTTCAAATAATATTGCGTGAAAATGAATCAATACGTCGTAGTGTTATTTGCCCTACTTGTGATGAACAATTAAACCCACTTTAACGTAACTTTGTCCAAATCCTTAAAAAAATTGAATAATTCATTAGTCTTCAAGTAGGGCCTTCAGTCTTGTTGTTAATTCTCTTTGCTCGTATATGTATATATATTTTGAATCTCTGGGTGTTGATTACTCAATGAGGTTGAAGCGATTAACAGCATCTTTGATCCAAGGTTGTGTAAACACATCCATCAGTTCCTCAGACCATTAAGAGGGACTCCCGCCTTCAAACCCCGCCTCGCCAATTAACGACTTAAGTCAAGTTCCTAAGCCTACTAGGCTTCTCACTGTTAAATTAAATCCCAACTCCAAACAAAGTTTGACAGTTTCAAACTACTGGAGGCGAAAGTACCAAAGAATTTGAATATGCCATTTGACTGGTAGCAGGATGATGAAAAGAATTCCTTTTCAGGGTTCAGTTTGGGAACGCTCATTATCGTACTCACCGAATGATCTTCAATTCTTAGAGTAAGAGCTGTGACGCCTGGAAATGTTTTCTACATTTCCAGGCGTCACAGCACTTACGTTGACGCAGTTGCAGAAATTGGCTCCGATAACCAACCACTTCACGTACCCTTGGCGAGAAAACTACAATTGATAATCTATATCTATCAAGAGCAGCTGGTAACACTAAAAATTGTCAGTTTCTCCATCGTTGAATAGTATTGAATATATATATATATATATATATATATATATATATATATAATTCGTTTGTTATATAAATTCGTTTAAACAAATAAACTTTATATATGTATATATGACTTGGTTGTTTAAACGATATTTTTTGTTCAATCACTGTTTCGTTGTATCACAGCTCATCAGTATGCTAGACGCCCGCTTGCCTCTAGCTAGGATCGAAACCCGACTGAATTGGCGTCTGTCGGGGATTCTGCCACTAAGTCGTTGGCGCACCGCAGGGATGAAGGTGAATTTAAGAGTATTTATTTTTAGATAAACACACAGTGACTGCAAGAACTTGATTCGATTTACCGAAGAGTCATGCATTATAAGCATATATTGGCTCTGATAACCAACCACTTCACATATCCTTGGCGAGAAAACTACAATTGATAAACTATATCTATCAAGAGCAGCTGGTAACACTAAAAATTGTCAGTTTCTCCATCGTTGAATAGCAGAAATTCAATTGGGAACTCGTTGTTATACATTTACATTGGGGAATGAAACCAGTCGTCACTCATAAATCTTTTTCTCTTGAAATAGTTGTGGTAATAATCATAAATCCCCCTTTATGTATATCAACAAACAAATTTAACTATCTGGGATATGTTTTAATAGACGACAGAAAATGTGACTGAGAAATGCGGGGACGTATTGGAATAGAGAAAGATGCGTTCAAAAAGCTAAGCAAATTATTAAGAATAAAGAAAATTTCGTTAGAAACAAGGAAATGAATGCTGAACTGCTATGAAATATTAATCCTCCTATATGGCAGTAGGAGTGGTCTCGATGGACGACTTGGAAGCGACTATGGAGTTCAAAGGTTGCATTTAGTGCATCGTTGGTATGTGCGTGTTCATGTGTCAACAATTAAAGAAGAATCATAATACATTTGGATTATACGACGGACCTTTTAATTATATATATATATATATATATATATATATATATATATACAGATAGATATGTATAGAAATAGAACACGTTAGGTTAATAATCCGGAGTTCTTTAGTATTTTTGTTTTTATTTTTTTTTAAAAGTGCACCATACAGAAGTAGTTTAAATTATATTTATTAAAATTAAATTGAGTTAAAGTATCAAGCCCTGTTTCAAACAGGGCTTATCAGACAATATGAAAGGAACTTACTTAAAATAAATAGACAAAACTTGTCTATATTATCTAATGAAATGCATTAATGAAAAATTGCAATATATATATATATATATATATATATATATATATATATATATATATATATATATATGCTATTCAACGATGGAGAAACTGACAACTTTTAGTGTTACCAGCTGCTCTTCACAGATATAGATTATCAATTGTAGTTTTCTCGCCAAGGATACGTGAAGTGGTTGGTTATAGGAGCCAATATATATTTATAATGCAAGACTCTTCGATAAATCGAATCGAGTTCTCGCAGTCACTGTGTGTTTATCTAAACATAAATACGCTTAAATTCAGCTTCGTCCTTGCCGTGCGCCAACGGCTTAGTAGTAGAATCCCCGACAGACGCCAATTCAGTTGGGTTTCAATCCTAGCTAGAGGCAAGCGGACGTATAGCACATTGATGAGCTGTGATACAACGAAACAGCCTATCTGTGGATGACTATATATATATATATATTAGAAAATGGATTAAACAAAAAAAATATCGTTTAAACAACCAATTCATATATAAATTTTATTTGTTTAAACGATATTTTTCCTTTAATTCATTTCCTAATACATGCACATATATATATATATATATATATATATATGTGTGTGTGTGTGTATTTGGTTTATACGTTATTTTAGTAGATGCAATTTATTTAAATAAATGTTCTGTTTTTTAAATAAACAGTATTAATTATATTTACCTGCCTGAATGTTCGAGAAATTTCGTAAAAAATATGCGTTCTCCAACAGGACTCGAACCTGTGTCTCCTACGGAACTGTCAATTGACCTGACGTGCTATACCATTCAAAGTAATAATAATAAAAAAAAGATTTTGCAACAATGTATAGTAAGAGAAGACCTAATACAGTTCATAATTTAAAAAAAAAGGATCATAACATTCATTGAGTAGTTAGTGGGTTAATGCACCTTTAAAATTTTGTTAGCGAAGGGATTTCGCCATTTTATATCATTAACTTTACTAATCTACTTCTTGTATGAATGATTCATTGTAATAAAATTACACCACATATTTGATATATACTTACACACACACACACACACACACATATATATATATATATATATATATATATATATATATATATATATATATATATATTAAATAGAAACACTTTACTCTTCCAACAATGCAGTACGTGTATAGTGAAATTACGAATATAAAATTAAACTGAAATTACACATAATGGCATTAGACTATTTATCACGGTTTCTCGGGTACGACCCCTTGCGAAACCCTAGGGTTTCGGGGAACACCGGCTGAGAAACATTAATCTATATACATATCAAATATATTAAGACATACAGAATTCATTTAAACAATTTTGTTAAATTCAAATGGTCTGTCTGTTTAATATTTTGTTGTATTTTTCTAACTTACAAAGATTTGGGTGTACAACCACTTATTCGATAATGATATAAAATGAAACAGGCAGACCTTATCGGTTGAATTAAACAAGACTTATTTGAATGTATACGCAGCTATTTACAAAAGTGGAATAATTGATATAATGGAAACATTATCTAAAACAGTGGGCGGTAATGCCCCCTTGTGGGTGCTATGAACTCTCAAGAAAGGCAGAAAATGCTCGGGAGAGCTAATGGGGCGCTATACTGTAAGTAAATTAATAAGATGATTTAACCCTTTCATCCCGGAATAGAACAACAGAAGTCACAACCTTTTATATACGCATTTATCTTTTTATCTATACATCCCGACCTCTTTAATCCGGCACAATTTGGACCAAGCCACTGCCAGATCACAGAAATACCAGATGACAGAAATCATCCTCTAAAAGAAAACCGCTATTTAAACATAGTCATGCCAGCTCATTATAAATATATATAAACCTAGACTTAACCTCTTTTTCGAACGTAACTCATAATTGATACAGCAATAGTTAATAGAAATGAACACGCTACCGCCCCTGTCTAAATGATTGGATTCCTCTGTGTCCTTGGAAACAGGAAATTATGAAATTGGGTGTATAAAACTCAGTAAATTTAAAAAATAAGTTATTCCAATATTCGCTTGAAGATGAAACGGAACTAATGCTTTTAATTTAATTATATAATTAAATTTAAAGTTTTTACCTTACATTTTTGAAACATGGTTATTACTGTGTAGCGGAAAACCATATTTTAAATCAGTTAATTTATAATATTTATGCTCTGTAAATTTACATTGAGCACTGTTTTGTAAAAATATAAAAAATAAATTAAAAAATTAACAAGAACACCGGATTATATTACTTACTTTTCTTATTTATATATATATATATATATATATATATATATATATATTGCTGTGTTATCAAAGGTAGAACAAAGCTTAAAACAGGAAATAGAATGCATTCAAATTTTAATGCATCCAAACAAAGTTTTTTTTTATTGTTTCATACAATACAAAGGCTAACAAAAACCAAAAAAGAATATATAATGTCATATAGGAAGAAAATGGGTAACTACTGACACCGAGGTTCGAGCGTGACACTCTGGACTTATGAATATATGTTTTGCGTCAGATGTATAAATAGCGGTGTCAGGTTAGTGACTGCAGTGATTATTGAGTGATTATTGAGTGGAACTATCCAGTTGAATTAGTGTGAATTATTGTCCGTCGATGATTTGGGTTTTTGATTTAGAATTTACAGGACATTAAGCCGAGCCGCGCTACAACAAGGTATTCACTGAAATGGTTATCTTTGATTGACTTTTAAGTATGTATTTGCGGTTGTAATTAAATACTGTTATTTAACATTGAATCTTGAGTTATACTTAATTATTAACGGCCACCGTACGTCACAAAAAATTATTATCCTGAATGGGTAAATATGCAGTTATATTTAAGAAATGAGCACGACCGTATCACCAAAACACTCTGCTGTTGTCGGCTGTCGCGGCAAGTTGTAAGCAACGTGTGGCGCTGCCGTCGTAGCCGCCAAACGAACTAATGACGGATGATTTAGAAAAAAGGGCCGGGTTGAGAGATTAATGAGGTCGGACTGTATAGCGATTTACTAAGTTTAACTTAGACGTGGCACAAGTGTAGAGCACCTAGTGAGGATCGAACTCACTACTCAGTCGTAATTGATTTAGCGAGACATGTTTGCTAACGTTGAAGTGACCATTACATTTTGAGCGTATTTTGAATATTTAAATGCGCTGAGTGTTTAACAAAACCCTACAAGTCAAATCCAATAGCATTTATGATTTATAGTTTGACCCGGTGACAGTCGCTTTGCTGTTCCCGCTATAATTTACTTCCGGTGGTAGGCGCTGTTCTGATGCAAAGAAACAAACACGTGACATTATTAAACTCTTACATTAAATCTGCTCCATTTATCAGTGCAATGTTAACATGGGAGTGCTACCCACGCAAGTATCCGAAAAGGAGGGGTTGAAAAAAAAGGTTTGACAACGACTGATATATATTTTTAACCTTTTTTTTCTTTAGCTCATATTGCAAAGCCATTCATTTTTAACACTGTTCGTTTTTATATATATATATATATATATATATATAAATTAAAGATGAATCTATTACTTAAGCACGCGCGGATGTTGCTTAATGGTTCGTACAGCGAACTGAAATTCGAGAGGTTAACTTCTAATACTGTTGAGTCCTGTGTTGGATTGAGGTACACACTAAATAAACTATTGATCCTTACAATTCATAGAGACCTCAAAACACCCAGAATAGTTGAGGAGTGGATTTTAATAAGGTACCTCAAAGGTTTATATAGTTTAGTTATATATATATATATATATATATATATATATATATATATTAATAATGGCACCTCAAATCAAAGGTTTATATAATTTGTTATAGTATGCATATATATATATATATATATATATATATATATATATATATATATATATATATATATATAAATACAGTTTTAAGGTGTGCTTTTATATTTATGGGATAAAGTGCTCAATATCAGAGAGCGTATATATATATATATATATATAATTGAACATTGAAATCAACACTCAGAGGCGACAGGCTGTTTCATCCAGCATGAAACAGCCTGTTGACTTCAATGTTCTTTATATATATATACTTTATATATAGAGAGAGAATACGCCACACACACACACACACACGCATATATATATATATATATATATATATATATATATATATATATATATATATATCGTTTCGGAGGGGTGTAGCAAATGAGGATCAGTGTCGCTATTGAAGAGGGTTTGTATATATAATACGCCATCTATATCTTCAAGAATGCTGTGTTCCTTTTTAGAAATTCATTTTAAACTTTAAAAATTATAGTTTAAAAAAAGAGTGCGGGGAACAAAAAAATAAAATAAAAATTTGATGAAACGTTGCTGTTAGTAGGACGAGAAATAAGCAGACTCTGAAATTAGAGATTGCATCTAAGGTCTCTCAAAGATTACTAAGCCCTTCGAAAGTTTACACAAAAAAATATTATGCCTTGGATAACTTTTGCCGTAACCATAATTTATGGTTGTAAATATTTAATATTTATGAGGGTTAACATACGGATATAATTCCTTAAGTGCTTATAAATTATACATTGTTTTATTATTAACTAGCAGTAGAGCCCGGCGTTTCCCGGGGATGTAACAGTAAGAGATAGATCAAGTATCGACCATCATTAAGGCTGAAAAATAAAATTGAAAAGATTATTGTTTAAGGTTGACGGACACGCATGTCTTAATTATTTTTTTTTTTTTTTTTTTTTACGAATTGGTCAAACTCAAACAAAAACATTGTTTTCAATCGTTATGAGTCTACCGATTGAATAGAATTTTATTATAAACAATTGTCTTGTAAATGGAAGTTTTAAAGCATTCTGAATGTAAAATAAAGAAAAAAAAGAAAGAAGACAATAAGAAACACTACCTGCCAAAAAAAAGTGAAGTTTTGTTGAAATCGGTTGAAAAATGTAGGAAATCCGATCCCATATATAAACGAACACACACACACACACACACAAACAACGTGGGTTTTATAATAAGTATAACTCGATATGAGTTGTTCCCTTCATTCCGCGAACGCGATGCCTCTTAATTGTGTTTTCAAATTGATTTCGTGCAAAAACAATTCTGTTTTTCCAATTTTTGGCTCTGTCAGAACCACCGCAAGATAATTTTACGCAGTCCTGTGAAGTTTTGTTGAAATCGGTTGAAAAATGTAGGAAATCCGATTTAATATATAAACGTACACACACACACACACACACAACCTGGATTTTATAATAAGTATGATGTTAACAACGAACTATTTTAAATTACAAAATTGTCCTTGGATTAAACGAAAATTAATTACAGTATAATACATATTACTTATAATACATACCTTCTTGCTGTCAATTTTGACGGCATGAGTACACTAGTAGAAATAATAATAAGTATAATTTAGAACCTCCCCAAGTTTCAATCCAGTATTGGTTGAACCCCATACTAAATGGGGCGTCAAAAAGGGCGGTTTTTTCATCAACACCGCTATTATTTTAACTACCTTCACTCCTTGACAATGTCTATTGTTTTAAAAAGCGATTATTAGAATTCTAATAAAAAAGTAAACATATGACGTAAGTTAATATATGCATTCTCTTTGTTCTTGAGAATTGACAACAAAAATATTTTCGACTGATACAAGTCCTACTAATTAACCCATAGCTGGAGGGAGAAGAGATGGATTCATACCTTTCCCCAGGCTATTCGCGCGTAAGTGGATATAACGAACCCGACTGTAATAATAACTCGGCTCTCGGATTTCCAATTCTGAGCTGTTATCCAGTACATCCAAGTGGTTATTCATCTAAGTACTGAACAACGTCGATGTTGTTTAACTTCGTTGATGGTACGAGAACCGGTAGCCAAAAGAATTGGAAGTAGCAAAACAACAAATAAAAATAAGATCTGATTGAAATAAGTAAAAGAGTTTTAATTTCGCAGTGATTTGCAAGGTTTGATCCAAGGTATTGTATATCAGTCGTGGCAGACTGAGAGTTTGTTTGGGTTATAACACTAGTTATAGAGTACTAGTCGAGATAAACACGTGAAGAATGCATATGTAATCGAGTGGGATAAACACGTTGGAGAAAATATTCCACAAATTACCGCATTGTAGTCGTCGAGTTAGTCTCTGCTGTTGCTGGTGGTGGTTTCATCACTAGACGAAGGTATTGCTGTTGATGTAAGCGTCTTGGTGTCGGTGCTGATGACCTGGTTAAGCTTGTCTGCGTGGAGTGGGGGAGGTCAGTCCTTAATGCCGTTCGATCTGCGTTCATGGATGAAATCAGCGTTGGCTTTATATTAAAAAATGACAGCTACAAAAATCGCCTGGGCTTTTTTCTGAGTCGTCGGAAAATTTGTTTTATGACCCTTGTATTTTGGGGCGGTGTTCCGAAAGTGGGTGCGCGGAACCGGGCGAAATTAAGCTGTTTCTGTCATATAAGCTGTGGATGTCGAAGTGAGCACTTCCGTTTGAGAACCGACAGTGTACAACATTTTATGTGCAGTCCTATATTATCTGAGCTCCCTTTTTTTATCGCAGTTAATATAAATGATACAAAAAAATGCATGTTTTGCAATTATTTATAACTAGACAAATCATTGATTCATTTGACAAAGAAACGAATTCGCTTCTCCTCGCAAATTACAACGTTTTCTATTATACTACCTTCTATGTTTTATGTATATTTTATTGCACGAAAATTATTTCCTAATTTGCAAATAGATAAACAAGGGATGCTACTCTATAATTAAAATTTAATATTTACCTCTCTTGAAAAAATACTTTTTCTGTTTCGGTGATAAACACCACAATATTGAGATGCAAATCACTCATTTTTTTTTTTTTTTTTTTTCATTTGTTAATGCATTTTATGTATTTACGATTTCCAAAGGTGTTTCGATAAATTACCATCTCTTCTTGGTCTAACTATAAACTATTAAGCATTCTTCATATATCTTCTGGGTGGCAACCAACTGGGTATTTTAGAAATAAACTAAAAACTGACTGTTACGAATTGATTTACTTTTCCACTCCGAAATAACATTTAAGCAGACACAGACTCGTTCTCTACTTCCCGTTTAGCGATTCTGAATTCAAAACTTTGACGAAAGCGATTATTCTTGCTACTATACTAGGCATGGCTTCTTCTTAACAGATTGGAATAGTCGTTAAAAAAAACTCTCGTCAGTAGCGTAGCAGCGGGCGGCACTTTTAGGTCTATTATCTAACCCTGTATAAGTCTGTATTGAATTTTTTTTTTTTTTTAAAGTGGTTTTAATGTCGGGACACTACACACAGTTGAAGGACCATTTCGTTTTCGAGTAAAACTATGACATACGTAACGTATTTACGCGATTGTCATCTTGGCCGAACAATAAATATTATCCAGTGATGTATTCAGGGCTGTTTTATTATTGTTGACAATGTGAAACTTGTGAACGTACCCATGGTGCGGGTTTTAATGCCGCAGCTCCGCTGTGTGTGCTAGACACATCTTGGTTGTTATCATAAATTTCAGTTATTTGCATTGACAGATGTTCGTCTGAATGGATGCGTTGCTTTATTTTTTTCTTTTTGTTCTGTTAATAGTGTATATATATATATATATATATATATATATATATATATATATATAATGGTCAAAGTAGGACAATTATTGTAAGACGTTTTTTTTTATGTCTATATGTTCTTTTTATAGATACAAATATTTAAGTAAATGCTCTGTTTATAATAAACAGTATTAACGACATTTACCGGCCTGAATGTACGAGATATTTTCATAGAAAATATGCGTCCTCCAACAGGAATCGAATCTGTATCCTATACGGAACAGTCATATAGCCTGACGTGCTTCACCGATTTAGCCACAGAGGAGCGTTTTGGTTAGATGCGTATCCAAATGTAAACAAATCTATAAAAAGAATGTATACTCATAAAAAAATCTCTTCAAATAATTGTCGAACTTTGTCCATTTCATAATGTGTGATGTCATTTGTTTACATTTGGATACGCATCGAGCAAATATGAATGTACGAGAGAAAATTTTGGAGAATTGTAATTTAAAAACAATAAAATCGACCTTGCTAACTGACATTTCAGTACATTTATTTAAATTTATTTTAGTACATGCCCTTTCCATTTGTTCTCATTTCACCTGTGTGTATATATATATATATATATATATATATATATATATATATATATAGTCATCCACAGACAGACTGTTTCGCTATATCACAGCTCTTCAATGTGGCTAGACATCCGATTGCTTCAAGCTGGAATCGAAACTCAACCGATTTGGCATCATCAGAGGTCCTAGCCCTAAGCCATCGAGAAAGAGAGAAAGAGGGTGTCACTGTGCAAGATTTACCCTGGGTGGTGCAAACTCTAGCTACGTCACTGTATCTAGTCAAATATTCTTGTAACCTCTCAGCGATAGCAAGATTGTGTTATCGCTTTTAGTTACAGTTGACCAGGAAAATCTTCATCCAAACACATCGGAACGTGTTCAACTACTAAGCAATAAGCAGTAAACAAATACAGACTATCATCATTGTCTTGTCCGTATATTGCTAATATGTTGTAATTGACATCTTTGATAATGGCTTATGTAAGCCGAAAGCTTAGATTGTATTAAAAAATATGGATCAATATTGCAAATTTCTTTCTTCCTTTATTGATAATGTTATTAAACTTATCAGACGTTATGAAAAGAATTTACATAAAATAAATAAACAACACTTGTCTATATTATTTAATGAAACGTGTGTATATATATATATATATATATATATATATATTATTCTGAAGATCACAGTATTGATTCCTATGTCTACATGATCTATATCTATAAACGCTCTCTCTCTAATATTGAGCAACTCCATAGAAATACCAAATTTTAAAAACCATATATTCATGCGTATAACTTTAAAATTTATTTTAGTACATGCCCTTTCCTTTTTTTTTACTTTTCATACATTGAAATTAATGTCCATCAGCCTAGAAATAGTCATATTAAAGAAACTGTACTTCTCGCCACATTAAAGACATTTTTGGTAAGACTTTCTATATCTAAGCCGGCGACACATTAACCCTTTCCCTGCCCAGGTCATTTCCGTGTGTACTGTCTAAACGTTCATACTTGTTTTCAGATTTATAACTATCTCAAGGCAACTCAGCTTATTTGGCAAATAGTATGTGTTGATATATAGTGTTTCACATAATAAAAATTTGTGTATTACATGTGATGCACAGAACATAAAAATCATGTATTCAGTAAAATAACGTTTCGAGTCATAAACAATAATTTCGGATACATATATCTCCACTCGAAACGCAAACAAAGAAATGTAGTCAATTAATTGATTTTAATCAGGCATTGTCTATTACTATAAACGTTGTTTGAGTAGACACACTCGTTTTTTTTTTGGGGGGGGTATATGAACAATCAAATTAATCGGAAAATTCGTAAACTTAAGAAATCAGCACATAAATCTCCTGAGCCGGCCAAGCATAGAAATGAATACAATATGGGAACTAGTAATAAGGAGTGCCAGAGAAAAGCGATAATAACAACAAAAATTGCAATATGGGCACTGGTAAAAAAATGTTGCTGAAGACATTAGGTTTATAATACCCAGAAATTCATACACAGATGTCCTCAAGGACACATGGCACAGTGGATAAAGGCGACAGTTAGATCCAGTGACAGGACCAAAAGAGTGTGAGTTCAATACCTGGTTAAGGGGGTGCAATGGACAGCTTGGAGAGGTGAATTAACATGAGATGACTGATCACTGACATTCATTAAACATGGCACGTGGAACTAGAACAGTCTACCCCAGTGAAAGAAATAAAGGGTCCAGTTCGACATTCCAACCACCTGAATGTCCGGAGTGTACAACGGCCGAAACGTTGTAATAAATATGGCGACAAACATGAGGACAATAGTCCAAATAATGTAAATAGTTATAATCATTTCAATAAAGTGGAAAAATGTCTTTCATTTGAGACCTTACATTATCAGTCTAGTGTCCTCTGGTCATATATGATGAACAAAATATTAGATTAGGTCTTTTCTCAGACATCCTTCTCAATAGCAGACTCTTTTCTTAAGTGTCCTTGATTTTAACACTCTTTTAAAATCATGGCTTGTGTGCAGCACATATGATGCACAGACGTGGAAATGATAAGTCTCGTGCATCCCATATGATGCACATGATAGGCAAAAAGTTAATTTCCCTTTTTGGAAAAGCGGGTAGGGGAGAAAAGTAAATAAGAAAACGTGTATTCACTAAAATAACGTTTATAGTTATATCTATGAATAAAGACAAAAGAGAAAGTTTTCTTTACCAATGCGTTTCGTCCTCTGATGGATTTTATCAAAATAAATGTAAGGATTTTATTTTGCAATATGTATTTATAAACAGATGTAAAAACAAAAATATCGTTAAGTTTTTAAACCTAAAAAAAATAAAATTACCTACCCACCAAAATAAAAATGAACGGTTTTTTTATTTTCTTTTTATTCATATTGCTTTTTATAAATATATATATTATTTATATCTGAATTTTTTTTTATTAAATTTGCGACATTTATAGGGAATTGTTTCGTTAAATTTCCGACATTTATAGGGAATTGTTTCATTAAATTTGCGACATTTATAGGGAATTATTTTATTAAATCTGCGACATTTCTAAGAAAGAGTGCTCAGTATTGCAGATAGTTTTATAGATGTATACATAAAACTCAACACTACATGAGTTTTCACGTTCAGTGTCATCTTCAGATCATATATATCTGTCAAAAAATATATACACACTTCAGGAAAAGAAAAACTGACTTCATTGAAGTCGGTTTTCTGCGATACACAACATCCTTTAGGGTCTACGCCCCTCAAAATCTGCAATCTCTCGATCAGGGACATTTAGCAGCAGTACTCAATGCATGGACAAATGGTAGACTTAAAGGTTTAAGGTAAATTCTAGCGAGAAAAAATGTCAAGAATGAAAAGTGGAGCAACTTTCATATTAGCAGACCTGGAAATTGATTTGATATAATCGTTCAACTTCATATCAGCTGAAAACTTTAAACCAAGGAAGGCGCAATCAGTTACTTAAATACATAAATCCGGTTCTAGGAGTAGAGGCATTCCCATTGCACTAAAAAAAAGTAAGGTTACGGTCAATGAGTCCCAAAAGAGAAATGCCGAGGGAACAGGACATTTTCGAGGGCCCACATAAACTGCAACCAGAATATGAGCCGAACCTGCCATCGTATTGGGAGGATGGGATTGGTAAATCTCTTCATGATCTTCAGGTTAAGATCAAAGTGTAGTATCAGCTCTTATAAGATTAATATCTGATATGTACTCGATGTGGAAACTTCGATATGTCATGCCGGTCACCGAAACACAGATATGAACAGAAAACAAAATTAAAAGACAGGGATTACAAGATTCATCCTGCAATGTTCTCTCTTTAAAACATCCGGATCAGACCGAAAATGGAGTACCGTGGCCATATCTTCGATGGAGCCACCCACCCCTCACTTTCCAATCATAAATCAGTTTCTGTCTATATCCCTGAGATGAGGCATTATTTACATTATTCGGACTGTTATCCTTATCTTCATTACCATATTCACAACGTTTCGGCTTCTTCAGGTGATTGGAATTTCGTCCACTGGGGTAGATTGTTCTAGTTCCACGTGCCATGCCTCAGTTATTTCCCTTTAACTCAACTCTCCAAGTGTTTGGCCTGGCATTGAACTCACAACTCTTTGGGTCTGGTCACTGGATCTAACCAACGTCTTTATCCACTGAGCCATGTGTCCTTGAGGAAGAAGGCCGGAGCGTACAACGGTCGAAACGTTGTGAATATGGCAATGAAGATAGGGATAATAGTCCGAATAATGTAAATAATGCAAGTAATCATGATTGAGTTATAAAACATTTACGCAGCCGCGTGGGTAATGAATTATCTTCCACCCTACAACCCCTTTCCCCACAGATGAAATGTCGCAAACCTCTCGCTACCCTATCGCTATTTCCATGGTAGATGTACTGAAGAGCTACATTCATTAGTTCCACCATTTCAGACCCGCCATACTATGTAAATAGACGTCGTTCCCTTTGTATTTCTTTAGTAAGAAAGAAGTTCCATTCGAAGAGTTTATCCCCAAGGGCCGCTGCTTTGTGAAACTGATTCCCGAGTGGGTGATATTCCAATCGCTGCAATCTTAACCTCTTCAAGTCTAGAGGCAAGCTTCCCTACATATCGTTATAATTTACACTTCTTATCTCCCTACGTTCATGCAACGACTTCATTCAGTAACCCTCTTCTATGAGTGGCTCTTGGGCCTTGTGAATATTTAGTAAAACAAAATGAACGAGATTATATGAATTGTGTAATTATTGAACATTGTCACATGTAAAGATCGATAGCAGACTGAAGCTGATCATTGAATGCACACCGGAAACGGATCAGATATTTAAGCTTATAAGAACGGGTATATTTACCCGGCCTCCCCACTAAGGGCAGGATGTGACAGATGGTCGTTTTTTTATGTAGGGAGTGCCATACACAAACGTATGCATATCGGCCAAGGACAAGAAAATGCAACCACTGTCACACTGGCGTCGATATAAGAACAGGTACTACACTTTGCACATTAGTTTAAAAAAAGGCTCTTTGACACAGTTAACATTGATCCTCGCATGCGCACATGTAGGTGGTACTAAGTAATTGTCTTGTTATCTTGGCATTACTCTTTTAGGGGTGCATCAAGAATTGACCCTGACTTCTCCCCTTTTAAATGCAATAGCAAGGGTGCAGTCTAGAAAGACAGTCACCCCCTTCCCTGAGAGCTGGTTAACTCGAGACCAGACAGCTCGTTAGAGGTGTGTGTGAGCAGGTCTTTAAGTGTGGCGGGGGGTAAGAATTAGCACACTAAAATTATTTTTTTTTTTTTTTTACATCTTTTTCACAGTGGAGGGGAAGCTGAATGAGTTTTTGGGAGTACCTTGGCGACGAGTTTGCTCGAGGCTAAAACGCCGAGAAGCGACATTTCGAATGGGGTAGGGGGGAGCACAAAATCGGATTTATACCAAAAATTTTAATCTAGCACTCAGACGCTAAAACAAATCCTTCGTTCATATATTTTTTCGGTTACTTGCAAAATTAAATTTGCAATATGTTTTTAGCTTCCCCGTTAAAAACCAACCTACAAGTGTTATTTGTTATTTAAAAAATAAATATTACAATAGTAACTACTATTGCTACTACTACGCTACCGTTGCTGCTGCTCGTGTTATGCGTTTTGGTCCTGAAAGGTTGCCTTTCTCACTGAACGTCTCCCTTTCTTTGCTCCTCTTTTGAGAGCATATCGGCCGGCCCTTATTTCTCCTGTTCAGGCAAAGGATCTTACTAATAATACCATGCGGTACAACCCAGGTTTGAATATTATTATTATTATTACCTTTTATTTATCTAGTCTTTATTTTTATTTTTTTTAATCATTAATGAACGTCTTCAATTTCGGCGGGCTTAAATTGTTGTACCTGTTTGTTTGTTTTTTTTTTTTTTTTTTTTGTCCGTATTTTTTTTCTTTTAAAACACGAAAGATTTGTTTATAATAACTTTTTTTTTTATTTTTGTGGGGTGGATGATGTTTTTTGTGCGTTGCATATTGTAAAGTTCGCTTTTTTCAACAATTTTATTCACATTTTAAAGATAATGTGTGTAACTGACATTTAAACTTTGACACTGAAAAATATCGATATCATCTTCGATGTCTCTAGCTGTCAAAAATGTAATGCACAAACAAAACTTAAACAATGTTGTTTATAAAACTAAAAAGTAATAAAGATGTACATCCATAAAAAAAATCTACAGGCATGGAAATACATCTTCTTGTGTAGTACTATGTCCTTTTTCATTGTGTAATAAATAAGGTTAAAAATTTGCCAGGCGTACCGTTTGAATATTATTACAGATTTTACAAGCATAACAATTTGAAGGACTTTTTGTGAAGTTGTACAATAGTGTCACCAGAAATAAGTTTTTTTTTTTTTTTTTTTGTTTTTTTTTTTGTTTTATTTCCTGTCATAGTTTCATTACATTACTTCCAAATCAGGATTTTACAAAAAAAGTTAGTGGCGGGGTGCAGTTTGCTATATAAATTAATTGTAAATTGATCCCCCCTAACAAATATGTTCTTACGAAGGGATTTCTTAACTTAAAATGTAAAAAAAAAAAAAAAAAATTTGGAGTGTTTAGAGATTTAGATAGTAAATGTGAAAAAATAACCCCAGAGTATGATTTTTTTTTCTCTCTCGTATTTTTAAGAAATCACGTGGTATGAGCATATATTTTGTTATGGCTTATATCACATTTTACAATGAATTTACATAGCAAACTGCCCCCCTCCACCTTTAAAACTTAATTTTAACAAAAAAAATCGATGTTCGTGAACTGGAGTGCTTAAGTAATACATAAACAATGCAAAAAAAATTCTTTATACAAACCCACCGCAATTTTTTTTCGTTTTTTAATCTAAACAATTTTTTTTTCTCCAATATACGCGCGTTTCGTACCAAACTTAACCAGTTTCTGTTTTAAAATGAATGCTCTCATTAATTTCACTATAGCACTTGTGTCGAGAGCCTATGCAATGTATATCTGTTGTTTTTTGTTTTTTTTGTTTTTTTTTTGTGCGTGTGTGTTGTTTTATATTTAATGATCAAAGTGAATTAGAAAATACCACTGGTTAGAGTTTGGTATTTGAGGTTGTCCCACCTTTACCCAATGTAGATTGTAAGTGTACTGTAATCTCCAACATAGACAACATTACCGCTTTTTACCCCATGTGCTTATTATTAGATTTCAATTTCATTGACTGGCTTGTATGCAGTTAACGTTTGCTGGCTAAGCTCAAGCGAAAGAGATATAAACTATTTGTTCTGAGATGGGGAGGTTCTTTCCATGCTAGTCATTTTCTGTGGAAATGTTATAAGTTTAAAATTAATTTCTTTCTCTATTTTTTATTAAAGAAAAATGAGTTATCTTTTCAGTTTGACACGAACTTGCGATTTTGTAAATATCCGATTTGACTTGAACGTCGTTACGTTGAGATAATTTACAATCTACGAGCAAATTGAGAACAATTCTCTCCTTCGGGTACATAGGTAAGGATTAGCGAGCTGGTCTAGTTCCCTATTACTACTGAAGTTTCCCTATTACTAAGAGTTCAGTTCTCACGGGGTGCTCCATACTCGTGACCTTGTGCCACAACTAAGTAAATAAATAAGAATTCTCTCCTTTACTGATTTGAATAAGTAAGAAGAAAATAGTCTTTTTCTGTTTTCGATAAAAAATGTGGATTTTTAAAAACTATTCAAGGGGGGGAATTCTTAGGTACTTCATAATTATTGTGGTCCGAAAAAAAAACTATATCGTGTGAGAGAGCTAGCATTTATGTAGGCGATTATGGCTCTCCACAGATCGATTCCAATCTCTTTTCGAGAAGTATAATGAAGTGTTTTTTTTTGTTTTTTTTTTTGTTTTTGGATTTTTTTTGTTGTTTGTTTGATGTCACCTTCGCGGTTTGTAATTTAGAGCTGTCCTTATTCTAGACTGGCTGCCACTCAAGGCTAGAGAGTTTGTTCTCTACGATTTAACTCCTAGCAAGGGAGAGAAGAGATGATGCCTTCAAGTTTCAGTGCAAAATTGAATGCAACTTGCCAATTTAACTTTCCACGCCGATAACCGTGACGCTACCCGTGCATAAAAAATTATTAACTATTAAAAATACTTGTCAATAAAAATTAAAAATAACGCAATCCAATATAAACCAAAATTTACAAGCAAGCGAGAAATACTATCTATCGCTCTTCTTGTGAAAATAGACAAGCAAACCGATCTCCACGTCCAGATATTTTATTGCTAAACTAAACACCAAGGAATTCATGGTGAATAATTTTTTTCCACGTAAAAATTCCTTCGCGGAGTGAACATTGGCGCAATGCCGAGTCACTTCCATTATTTTCAGGTGGTTTATTTTGGGAATAAGTCACTTATTCAGTGGAGTATGAAATTAATGTCTAAAAAAGAAAAAAAAGCTAACCCTTTGTGACGTCAGCACATTCCTCTTGGGACCACAATTTAACACTATCAATTCTTATCGAGAAAGAACTGACCAGTTTTCAAATGGATCGAAAATATTTTAGCATAATGATCTGGCTTTTAAGACTGCTTCCATAATTAGAAAAACCAAACAACTTTAAATGTAAGACTCACCAAGAGTAAGATTTTTTTAAACAGTTTTTATCACAGTATTAAAGAAAGAACTAAAAATTAAAGAAAAAATTCGTTTAAAAAAAAAAGCATGTTTACCTTTTTTTATTTAATTCCAAATCTAATGGGACAAAGTCGAACACCGAATCTGTTTTTCCTATTTTCACAGCCTACTACTCTAGTACTACTACTACACAATAATGGCCCCTAGGGTCGGTTAACAGAGGAGGCTTGAAAATTATTCCAAGAAAAATAAAAGCAAGCAACAGAATTTTCTCTTACTGTGAAAATAAACTTTTTGCCTCTTGCGTGTCTATTGCGTGTATGCCTAAAAAAAAACGAATTACTCTTTCTTCAATCTTCATGTCAAATTTGTTTTAATTTCCGAGCGTTAGACGTCTTGTTGACCTGGTGTAGTCGATGTCGTTTTTTTTCTTCAAAAGCAACATCTTTGCTTCATTTATTGAAGCAAAAACTTAACTTACTGGTACTGTTTACGCACGGTTAAGAAGACATATACAAGTATGGTTCGATCTTAATTCTCTTGGAATGTGATTTAATTTTTATGCAGGTTTTCCATTCTTAATAATGTCTTTTTTATTTCTTAATCAGCCTTATAATGGTCACTAAATTTTGTCTTGTATAATTACACTTACAAACTGTTTTTTTTTCTTTTTAAAAACAAAGAGAGAGAAAAAAAATTCATAAACATGTATTATTGCATGTGCCAAAAATACAAAAAGATTAGCATGTGATCTGTCGTTCGTAGGCCCCACCGAGAGACAGGGATAGCCGAGATGTGTGTGTGTGGGGTGGGGGGCATTTAGTGACCTTTTTGGGTTCGTCTCTATCTCCTCTATTCGAAACCAATCTGACGCATATCAAATAATAGAATAATGTTCGACATACTGTGCGAAATTCTAATACACTTTGTAAAAAGAAAAAAAAAAGGCCTCTCCCTGTAGAGATCCTCTCGGCCGACCCCCTTTGTTGGTGATCCTTTTTTATTTACCGTATATACTCGCTCGCGTATAGTGAGTTTTTATTATCACCTTTTGAGGTTGTTGGAGTTGGGGGGGGACTTTTTCTTGTTTTTTTTTTTCGCAAAAAACAGTCGCACTGTACACAGGTTTTTTGTTTTGGTTTTTTGTTTTTTTTGGGGTTTTTTTTAAATGAAGTGCTTTAAAAAACATCCAATTTTTTTTTTTTTTTTTTTTTTTTTTCGGTTACCGGTTGCACACAGATTTTTTTTCTGAAAGAGTTTAAAAATTAATTACAAAAAAAAATAGATCAGGGGTCGAACTACACATGATGAAGTCCACTTTTACACGCTATTAATTTTTGTAATTGTTCTTCATTCATTTGGGGCAATGTAAAAATACAAAGTTTTCACTTTTAAAAATGTCTTACTAATTCGATACCTATCAATTTTCGCTTGTGGCAAGATGACCAAATTGTAAATATAAACTGTTTAGTGTTTAGCTTGTCTATTTAAACTGCATTTATTAGTAAATATATTCAGTTTATAATAAAACTTTAAAATACAGATGAAATAAAGAATGACCGAAAGGGCCGTACATTTCAACTTGCAGTTTTCCTGTCAACAAGTTAAATGCCAGCCAGAGCCAGAGAAATCAACCTTCGAGACATTTATTTCAATTTCATTTTTACAATCATTGCATGTGTATGTGTGTGTTCGCGTGTGCACATGTATATTTTAATTCAGTAACAATAAAAATATATATCTTCAAAATATTAATGATTTTATTTATTAACGAATAATTTCCGAAAAGTTCAATAAATTCTTATAATAACTATTTATCTCTAACTCTGAATTTTATTGCTCAGCCCAGGGTAAGGGTTGTCTAGATTAAGTGGGCAAGGAATGTATTATTTCAATGTTTTATTTAAAACTCTGCTAAATTTCTGTGTGTGTGTGTGTACACATTAAATATCAGAAGCACGTGATAAGCACAACTCACGTACAACATCGGCACATCCGTTATGTGCGCAGATGCAGACAGTGTGTGACGGACAGAGAAGCACCTCTTCTTTTATGATATAGATTTGCAACATTTTAAAAACTGAAAAGAAAAAAAGTGAAACTTTTTACTAAGAAGCTTGTGTTTAAAATTTCTGAAAAGTCGTATTATATATTGAGATTTTTTTATTTTACTGTTAGGGTCTTCATATTTGTTTAAGAAGACTTATTGTCAAAAAATCTTTTAAATTGTGTAAAAGTAAAAATAATAAAAAGTTAAGACGAGCAATTCCATGGAACGAACGCGGCGTCAGTCGTATGATAAGTGTTGTGAACACTGCACACCAATAAATAAAAAAAATATTTAAAATTTAATATACGTTATAAAGGAAAGGTTTATTTTTCACACACACTTCTTTTATACACCATATCCTTAAAGCGTGTAGGTGATCATGGCTCTCCACAATTTCCTGTTTTTCATGTAGACACTACAGTTAGATGTTTCACTTCTTTGAATCTTCATGTGTTTGGTGAAAATTAACAAAAAAGAGCCTCTTTCTTAATACGTGCCGTCCTGGGTATGACGATAAACTACATCCAGCAGCAAGGCCTCTGATCAGGAGTTTTTGAGGAGCGTGGAACCACCTCATAATTGCTGGTGTTCCCAGGTCCACCCTGACCCGGGGTGGTAGCACCTGTTAGGGTCCCAGCTATAGTTAACACCCAAACTTGTGTAAAAATAGTTTTTAATACCAGAAATACTTTGTAATAAAAAAATAAAAAATAAAAAAATATTACTAGCAATAATTTTTGAAGGAAAGATTATCAGCAATACTTAAAAAAAATACCAGCAATACAAACAGCTATACCTTCTTCGAAAAAAATATGACCGGCTATAAATTTCTTCAAGGAAAAATATTCCCAGAAATAGATTTTTGAAGAAAAATATTACCAGCAATAAAAATTGTCGGCATTAAATAACCCATTGAGTTGTATATGCCGTAAAACAAAACAAACCAAAACCTTAATTACGATTTCCTGTGTTTATTAAAAGCGAATAATTCCCAATATTTCCAAATTTCTTCAAAGCGAGGTTTCTTTTCATTTATTTATTTATTTTTGTGGTATTTTTTTTATTGAACTATTCGTTAATGAAAGGCTTTTTTACGTTAACACATGCCCGTCACCGGAGTGTTTTGAGTGGGGGTGGCTGCCTTTAAGTCGGCGGACTACGAATAAGAATTTACAGTACACACATTAAAATTAGTTCACATCAGTTTCACTGGGGGTGGGAGAGCAAACACACTAGCACTTCCCACAAGCACACAACCATTTGACAACGGGCCTAACTCGGAAAACGTTAATGTCATTATTGTGAACAAGTTTTCTGATGAAAATATCATTCCTGGGTAGGGTCTCCGTGCAGTTGAGCCCCTGACCAATTCCGTCTATATATCTGGCTTGAAAGCCGAAGAGATATTCATTCACACAGCATATCAAAGATATCCACAGATTATTTCGCTGCTTCACAGCTCACAAGTGTGGCTAGAGATTCGACTGCCACAAGCCAAGGTCGAAACCCGACTTATTTGGTGTCAGTCGGAGAAACTACCCCTAAGCCATTGGGATGAGGGTGAATTTAAAGTTTTAAACGTATTTATTTTTAGATAAACACGCAGGGACTGGGAGAACTCGATTCGTTTTATCGAAGCGTCTTGCATTAGCAGCAGTAATAGTCACTGTTTACAAACTCACTTTTCCTCCCCGATAGCTGAACCGAAATGTGTGTGTGTAAAATATATATATATATATATATATATATAAAAACTATTAAAACAAAACAAAAAACGCTTGTTTGTTGGGATTCATCCATGTATCAATTGTCTACTAAGGCGCTCGTTGTTTTCTCTCATGGAATGGAATTCTGTGTTCCTTGGGCCAAAGATTAGAAGCACTTACCAGCAAACATTCGCCAGGGGAAGGTGGGCAATTTACATAGATGCGTTAATGTATCAAGTTCAACGATAGCTGAACATTTGATTAAAAACCAGCAATGTGATTTGTCTTATATCACGGACATGTTCTCAGTACTGAAACACTCTCATAATAATACCGATTATCACTTGATGGTTTTGGAATCATTATATATTAAGTCCTACCAACCATCTCTCTGTAAGCAAAAGGAATAATTAGTGGTCTTAAAGATAATTCGCCTTTAAAGTTATATCTTTTGTTTGCATATAATATTAGTCTGATGTTGTATATTTTTTAGTCGCTGTGCACATTTTTTTATTCTTGATTTTTGCTCTGATATGAGAGGACCGATAAACTGCTGTAGGTATTTTTAAGCACTATCTTTCCCTATGGGTATTACCCATTTATGTTATATAATCACACACACACACACACACAATCTTTATGGTAATTGTTCTGATGAACTTTCGTCCATGGTACCTAGACTTTATGAATTTAAGTGCAGTACTAGATTGGCAACAAAGTTTCATCATTTTATAGTTGAATTGGCTTGATGTAACCGTAAGTTCTATACTAACAGTTTCTTCTCTCGAGTTTCTCGTTTGTGGAATTCTCTTCTTGTTTATAGCTTCCCAGTCAACTTTGTATTTAAATTTTTGAAGATCAATATCAATCGCTATCTACTGTCTTCTTGATTACTCTTCTTTTATTATTCTCGCTACTTAATAATGTTTCTCTTTTTTTCTTTCTCTCTTTTTTTTTTCTCTCTTTTTTTTTTTTCTCTCTTTTTTTTTTTCTCTTATTCTTTCACGCTGAGTGTAACCCCTTATGGCTTAGTAGCTTTCCTGCTTTGTTTGGGGGTGAAATAATTCATATACATATTTTGGGTTGGTCCATAATTAGCAGGCTTTTTTTTAAAACAATATTTATTATGAAAAAAGAAACGCAACAATTCAACAATAACTTTTTTAAATGATTATTTCGGCGTGTGTGTATTTTATAACCTGAAAATAAAATATTTTTATTTTAAAAAAGTAAACAAAACATCAATTTTTATTAACAAATAACACGTCTACAAAAACGCCTGATAATTATGCACCAACCCAATATCATCGTTGATGACCCGGCCATACGGCATGTAAAACTAAGTTCATGACACCAGTAGCACTCCTGGATTAACCTACCATAATCCCAAACACGCTACATTCTTATTAAGTGTGGAATTGTTGTAATGCAACTAATTACACATTAGATTGTTAGTTATATTTTCTCGCTTTTATCTATTGACTAAAAATAAAAAAAATACCCCCTTTGTGCAGGACATATCGCACCTCTGAGTGAGTTTAAGCACAAAATGGTCATGGGTTGGTGTTGATGGATAAAGTAGATTTACAGATAAAATGCTAGACTTCCACTGTTTCTGTGAGTACAATTGGCTTTTGTCTCAAGTCACCCAATTACTTGGACGGAGCAGCTTCCACCCCCAAAAAGACAAAATAACAACTGATACAAACAACCCACGTTCTAGGGTGGGAGAACGTAACGAAGAGGTTTTGCGCTTTGCGAAATCAACTTACAAAATTAAAATATACATGGAAAAACCGAAAAGAAATCTACAAGAACACTGCAATCCGAACGCATATTGGAATAGCGAAAGATGCCATCCAAAAGCTAAGATTAGTATTAAGAGACGGGAAAATCTCGTTAAAAAGAAAGAAAAGAGTACTGAACTTTTATGTAATAACGGTCCTCCTATGTAATGGTGAATACTGAACAATCTCATCACATATGAGGAATAGAATAAAGGTAAATGAAATATGGTTCTACAGAAGGATGCTAAAGATACCATGAACTAAACATGTGAGATACGACAAAGTGTTAAGTAAGCTGGAAACAAAAAGGACTTAGAATCAGATAGACAGTTAAAAGTTCTAGGATACATAATGAGAAAAGAGTGCGTGGAAAAATTTAACACTCACAGGACATATTGAAGGCAAGAGAGACAGAGGAAAGCAGAGAGTAACCTACCTAATGAGCTTGTGTAAATGATTGGAAGAACAGGAATTAAGAGCTATAACACAAATACAAACCTTAGTAAGAGCTACAAAGCACAAGAAGTTGGGGAGAGCCATGATCGGACACGACACATAGAAGAAATGTTTCTAAGACGTCCCTAATATTGTGCAAAAAATGCATCATTCAATTATATATGTTTACTAACAGTAGAGCCCGGCGTTGCAACAGTAAGAGATAGATCAAGTATCGACCATCATAAAGACTGAAAAATAAAATTGACAAAGATTGTTTAAGGTTAACGGACATGCATGTCTTAATTAGTTTTTTTTTGTTTTTATTATAAACAATTGTCTTGTAAATGGAAGTTTTAAAGCATTCTGAATGTAAAAATAAAGAAAAAAGTGTGCAAGACAATAAGAAACACTACCTGCCAAAAAAAAGTGATGTTTTATTGAAATCTGTTGAAAAATGTAGGAAATCCGATCCCATATATAAACGAACACACACACACACACACACACACACAACATGGGTTTTAAGTATAACTCGATATGAGTTGTCCCCCTTTTATTCTCGCGATGCCTCTTAATCGTGTTTTAAAATTGATTTCGTGCAAAAAGAATTGTGTTTTTCCAATTTTTGGCACTGTCAGAACCACTGCAAGGTAATTTTACGCAGTCCTGTGAGGTTTTGTTGAAATCGGTTGAAAAATGTAGGAAATCCGATCCAATATATAAACGTACACACACACTGGGTTTTATAATAAGTATGATTCTGCCATTAAAAATGACTTGGGTTTTAAGTGAGAGTCTGAAGGTTGCACGTCTGTAGAATATATTGCATGGGAAAAGAACTCATCCATCACCAATGATTGTTTATGTGTGACATTTTGCAACAGAAGGACAAGCATTTTTATTTAGAAATGTCAATATTATTGTTTAGAAAAAAAGCTATTTTCTCTTTTAATGCCTCATTCAGCCAATCACAGTGTATTGTTTAAACAGGAACGACTTGTCTAGGTTCCAGTAATCCATAATAAACAATCCATTCTGAATGTTATCAAAACAAAGAGAAGAATATTTTACCTTATAGATTCCATTAAAGGACTATGAAAAGCATCTCTTTATTTGGGATTCTCATGATAAATCTATTTTTATTTTACAAAGAACTGTATCAAATAACAGAAACCACATTACTTGAAGACTTTCAACAGCAGTAACAACTAAAAATGATAGCACAAGTAACTCAATAAGAAAATAATGACATAATCAAAGTATTGACTTTCCACACTACTTTGAACATTCTATTGGAGGTTTACATGTGCATGACTATCAAGGATGTTGCCCTGGCTCTCTTAATTTGGGCTTCTCTTAACCCTAGAACACTAAACATGGGTATATAGTACCCAGCGCAAATTTTCATATTTTTAATTACAATTTTCAGTATCTGATTTTTTTACCTAAATAATGTTTTTCAGATCCTATTAATGTTAACTCAAAGTACAAAGTTTGAAGTACCTGCATGTAAAATATTTAAAATAAAGTTTTATATTTAATATTTTTTTTTATATTTTCAGGGTTAATAAAACCATTTTTATTGCTTTAGAATTTTATCTAAAACTTGTAAACATTATACTATCATTTCCTGAATGAACAAGCAATAAAAAGCTGAGTAAGCTTCAAAAACCTCTACTCCTTTCCACACAACTTTGAACAAAAGGTTAGAAAGGAAGCCTCCCCTGTATAAATACTAGAAAGAGCGATAATAGTTACTGGACTTGAGAAACCTATTTTCCTGAAAAATTGATTTAATAGAAAGATTTTATGAATTTCAACCAACAGTAGCTTTAGTTATTCGGACAATGAATGACGAATGCTTCCTTATTTAGAAACGGCTATTAAAATTACTCATCTACCCTATGTAGATGAGTACTTGAGCTAGTATTTTTTAAGATTATCCCGTTCCTTTTTCCTCAGCTTCAAAATAACCGGATTCGTTTTTCTTTTTCTCTTGTTTTAACGATCATTTGTCTGCACATTTAAATAAAAAATACTCCCGAAATCTTAACACTGAGAAGCATGCCATAAACGTGCAGCTTCATACTGGAAAGTATTACATAGCCACTCAAACAGACCTATGTATCACACCGAGGTCCACATAATCGCATATTCAATTCAGACTCACGAACACCCACTCATAATCAACTAGGACTTATTTACGAATCTCAGTAGCGAATTTTAAACCAAAGATAAGGACTTCCAACTCAGTATTGGATAGCTTTACATCCGATAGATTTTCTATTAGGTCTGGTCGTCCCAT
Source organism: Acanthosepion pharaonis (assembly GCA_903632075.3). NCBI lineage: Eukaryota > Metazoa > Mollusca > Cephalopoda > Sepiida > Sepiidae > Acanthosepion > Acanthosepion pharaonis. The sequence continues at coordinate 82,051 of CAHIKZ030002644.1, forward strand.
ATATTTCCATTTGCTGTTAATTCATGGGGTGTTGATTCATAAGTTATAAAACTATCTAATGCCGGCCTTTGCTTTTTGTATAAATATATTAATGGTAATTGTTCTGATGTACTTTCCTCTACGTTATCTAAACGTTATGAATTTAAGTGCAGTACTAGATTGGTGGCAAGGTCTCATCATTTTACAGTTGAAATGGCTTGATGTAACCGTAAGTTCTATGCTAATAGTTTCTTCTATCCCACTTCTTGCTTGTGGAACTCTTCTGGCTACTTGCTTTCCAGTCAAGTTTGATCTTCAAAATTTAAATGCAATGTCAATCGTTATCTTATGTCTTCTTAATTACTTTTATTTTTCTCTCTCGTTAATAGTGTTTTTTACCATATTCTGTAATATTTAGTAACCCATTGCTTTGAAATGATTAAAGGAAACTAGAAGACCTTAGCTTTGGTTTAAGATTCGCTACCGGTATTCATATAGGAAACTAAGTAACTAACATATCTATATATATATATATATATAGAGAGAGAGAGAGAGCTGGCCACTCGTATTCGAGGACACCCGTCTACTATTGCAGACTCTCGCTCAGGCATTTGTGTTTATTCAATAGCCATAGACCCAACCTGTGGTTTATACTGCAGCTATGATGAGCAGACTTTAGTCCTTAGAGAGCGTGCTATCTAGCATGATCAACAATCTGAACACTAGCACACTCAAACCGATGACGTGTGACTTCGTGGTAGTAAACGTTCCGTCTACCCAATTTCTCTCACAAGGCTTGGGTCAACCCGGCGTATGGTTTTCAGACACTTTCCAAATGTGGTATCGCCCCCGCCCCCACTTCAGACCGATAACATCTGACAAACCGACCGTGTTGAGATTCGAACCCGGGTCTCATGGCCAGAAAGCGGACATTCTAGCCACTCGGATATATATCTGGTCCCTCCTTCCTCAATACTAAGTATGATAGAAAGAAATATTGAAATAAATCCTCTCTAAACTTGACCATGTCTCTCACACCACTCCTCGCTACCCTCTCTGTTAAATTACATAAACTCAATACTTCCCGTCAAAAGTGTAAATTTTCATTTCATCTTTCGTTTCACCTTTTGGAAGTGATGTCTGATGATCCAGGGTACTTTAAAAGGTCTCTGGTGAAATAAACTATTACAATGGAGCCTTAAAGTTGTCTGTTTTTCTTTATATATAAGAGGCCTGCGTACTTCTTTGCCCAGCTCCATCATCCTTCTCACACTTGACGAGCGCATATTCCCTTATATTACATGAAATACGCAAGATGGGATTTAATATGTGTAAACATAGACCTATTCCTGTTTGAAAATTGTGTAAACAGTGTCATATAATAAGCATAGGTGCCCGCATATAAACGTATACATCCGTTAAAAAAAAATAGGTAAACACATACTTTCGCTTCTACTGGTTTGGTCTATAAGTACACGGATGCTATTTTTTTCTTCTTATTTTCTTTAAATAAACTAAGGATTTTGTCCCCAAATGTTTTCCAACCATATTTAAATAAAGACATATGCAATTGGTAAGTGTTCCGGGCATATTTCGAAATTTATGCGTACGTACACACATATTTATACATCGTTATTTTGTCATGGAACAAGGATTAATTCACGGACTATTGTGACTGTGGTAAGCATAAACTCTTGTCTTCGTACGAGATTTTGCCATATCTCTATCTATCTATATCTATCTATCTATATCTATATATATATATATATATATATATATATATATATATATATATATATATATATAACAGTGTGTCTGTCTGTTCGTGTGAAACCTTTTCGCTCAAGATCCATCCAACCCATTTCGACCAAACTTGACACATACATTATACAATGTAAGAGATAAGTTCTTAACGTAAAAAATCGATAATTTTTTTAAAAATCAATAATCGATAAAGCCGATCAAAAATCGATAAATTCAACTTTTTTCCTCTGATTTCGTTCAAACTCGGTATGTAGGTTACTTACATCATGACGAGCTCAACGATACCTCATTTTTATTTCTACGTCACTTGAAATTGATTTCAACACAAATTTTAAACTAAAAACTCCCTCAATTTTCAAGCAATCTAATACAAACTTCACTCAATTGCAGCTAACAATAAGTTGATTGTTTAAAAGTTATGACTTGATAATTGAGTCCACCCATATAGTGAAAACCCGCGTAAATAACGAAAAATGGTGATATTTTTACTGGTTTCTTATTTTTCGTTGATCTTTCATCAAACTTAACAATTGCTTTAAAATGTATCCCCTTTTACATCCCTGGTAACACACTGACAAATTGAATTTCAAAAATTCCAAAATAATTGTGGTCTGAGGTGGGTCTTCATGTTGCCTGTTTTACCCCTTCATGTCCTCGGCTCTATTCAATTGAATAGATACGCCTGTATACTTCTGTTATATCAATAACTGCATTAATTCAAAATGTTTGTTTTTTTTAATGAAAGTACTTTAAAGTAATTGAAGAAGATAAACTCTGTTACATCTAAACATGATGCTGTTTTTGCTGCATTCTAATTGAACGCTTTTTCTGATTGAGTAGCTGGGTATGGCTGCTGGTATAAAACAGATATTGTACGGATGTCGTAAGCACAAAGTGCCAGCACATAAAGTCCAAATAAGGTGAGTGCATTAATATTTAAATTCGCTTGCCCGAAACAGAGCATCTAAGCGGGAATCTCAAAAGTATTTCACACTGAACGTTCACACCTCTATAGCGCCATAGAAAAACAAGTTCAGATTTATTACACTCTCTGAAATCTGACTCCCATAGAATATGGAAAAATTCCTCTGAAAGGTCATCCCAAATATCCCTAAACTATAGATCTGACAATTACTCTGTTCACATATGTCCATACTATCTGTCTTCTGCTTCGTGACATATAAGGCCTCTGATGAGGTTTCTGTATTCAAAATGTTCCTAGTCCTGGGAATGACGATATACTACATCCGGTAGCAAATTCTCTGATCGGAAAATTGGTGGATTTTACAAGCAATACACTTTTATTAAAAAAGAAAATTACCAATACATCTTATCTACAGGCCATATATAAAAAAAAAACACATTTTCTCTGAACGTATAAAATTATCTACAAAATATCTGTAGCTAAGGTCATAAAAATGCATTCAAAATATTTAGTTTTCGGCATTAAATAACCCATATAGGTATTGATATGCCGCTAAACAAACTCAACCAACCAACCAACCAAAATGTTCTGAGAATTGGCTTTCTGTCAAGATTTCCCTCCCCTTAAACGACGTTGCGTTCCTACTCTAACGAGCTACATCTACCCGGGTTTGGGAATTCAGAGTTGTCCCATCTGCCAACAAACTGAAAAACCCGGTCTGCTCTACTCTACTAGTTAACCCGTAAAAGATATGGATTCATACTTTTATTGAAAATCATTAATAAGAAATGATATCCTTGCTAAGTGGATACGATTTTTAAAGTGCTATGGCGGAGCCAACTAAGGGAGGTAACCGTATGGTGTTATTGGCCTTGATCAGCGTGTTTGGTCTGGGAGGACTACAACAATGGCGGACACATAAACACACGTGCAAAACACGGTTTTATTCAATCATCCGGATTGAGGAATTGGAGAGCCGAGTTCGAAATCCAGTTGAATCCATTACATTTATTTACATGCTAATACCCTTGGGAAAGGTATGAATTCTCTTCTTCTCACCAGCTACGGGTAAATAGCAGGAGAGATCATCAACTGTCTAACGCAGAAAGAAATGGCAACCTACTGTGGGAAAAAAATCTTCCTCGTCGGTCATGAGTCGAAAGATACATGATCGCCTAAGCGTGTATCACGCACGGCACATAACTGACTTTACATATACGCCGAGAGTTTTCTGCGTTCAAGTAAAAAGCCCGCATTCTTTTACTCTTTTTATGAATTCAACAAACAGCTGACCAACAAAGAAAAACTAAAATCTCCCGAGGGTCTTTAACTCAACAAATCTACAACACCCCACCATGTTTCATGTTCCTTCACAAAAGCCTTTAATAGTTTTACCTTCTAAGTACAGAGTACTAACTTTCTTACGACTCCTCTCTCCATTCTCATCACCATGCTATAATTCTCCCCACCAATTTTTTTTGGCGCCTCTGTTCTTCCATACAACTAGAAACACGAGCAAAGACTCTCCTGTTCCTCATAACAATCTTACATAAATAGAACTGGTAGGAACTCATTTCCAGAGTCTTCTAAGAAGACTAGTTGTTGGCGCCAACGAGTCGTACTGTGATGACGCTGTTGATAATGATAATGGCCCCGGTTTTTGTCTGGCCTTTTTTTGTGTGGAAGGAAGAGATAGACTGACTTAATTGTCTGGTGTATAAAAACAAAAACTAAACAACCTTGTGTTCATCTATTTTATTTTTTATTTTATTTATTAATTAATTTATTTTTTGTAAGGTTATTATGTAGTAACATCGCGCAAGTTTATTTGCAGCTGAAGAGATAGTGTTATATTTAACAGCGATCATTTATAATAGCAAAAATGGCTTCCCTAAATACGTGTCTGAAAAAATATAATAAAGAAATAAAATAATTATTCTTCTATAGTGTTTTATTCTCGCTTTCAAAACAGGAAGGAAATGTCCTTGATTGAAAGAATGGGTCCAAATGAAATGTGGTTACATTATAGCAGAAAAACACAATTTGCACATAGTTAGAGATAACAAATTTAGACTAAAGTTATACAATTATTAAAAACCATATATATCTCTAACTACACACTAATTTTCGTGTAGCTAAGTCACACACACGCTGCACTCTACTCAAAACAAATACAAATATATCAAGGTGCGTTTCCCTTATATAAGCTATAAAAGAAGCCGGGCAGAGAGCAGAGACTTCACACACGCACGCTAATCACAGAGGCTACTCAAGTACAACGGCTGACTGTCCGTCCGACCATTAGGCTGTGAAAACCACTTTCTGTGCACACAGAAAGAGAACGGACTCTACTATCAACGGGACAAACTCAAACCGATAGCCAACATGCAGTCAGCCGGATTAAGCATACTCCTTTCACACCTCATACACTAGACATTCGAACTCTACACTATACGACTTACCAGAGACATTTTCACATCTTGTAAATGAAAATAAATCTTTGGTCATTTCTCCAAACCAGTGTCTAATTCGTTTCTTTACTCCAACCAAATTCCACCTTGGATCAATGCATCTGCTGATGTTTCAAACGCCTTTTCGTATTCTTACCAAGATTGCAAACATGGCCCAAAATATTTTCGTCGCAAATGTAAAATTCCCATGTAATTTCTTTGGCTTCATGGCAGTTTACCAGGCACACGTTTCTGAAGGTAGACAACGACTTGAATAAAAACAGTTGACTAAATGAAATAAGCCTAGTTGACTCTGAAAGTGATGCAATCTTTTTTGACAAGTATATCCCTGATCACATTGAATAATCATATCATCGTAATTGAAATTTTGTTACTAGTTTATCTACCGTTAATTGTAATTAGGTTGAATATAATTACTTATAGAAGGCGGCCAGAGCCGGTGCAAGGGTTTCATGCCCCACCCTAAATCTATGATGCGAGTCGCCCTCCACGAATCTATGAAAAGCACATCCCTCTCTACTACATCTCAATTTTCATAAGGTAGAATTCATATAAAATACAAATTTTATTCCAACCTAATTATGTACACTAATGGATCATATGAAATATAGGTGAACAATTCAACTAGAAAAATTGAAAATAAATACAATGTGTCTAAATTCAAATAAAAGCAATGTCATAGATAATGTTTTGCGACAATTTTTAACGTCAACTTGATTTTTCTTGTTAAAAAGAACACATTCTATATTATGGATAAAAAATTGTGAATTTTATGTACTTTTTTTTCTCTAAGCGTGGACAACACAAACTGACGGGTTTAGACAAAACAAGACCCCAGAATGTCACCAAAATTCGCGAAAATTGTTCATCCTTTGTGCTTAGTTTAATTTATAACGTATATAAATATAGGTAGAAAAAAGCAAATGTTGTTCATATAGCGAGAGTCACAAAGCACTTCCCGGGCCCCCAACCAGGGTTGGGCCCCCCTTGGTCGTGGGGTTCAGTCCTGAAGGAGACTCTAACATAATAGGTGAGGTTATCTTATTTAAATTATTAGTTGTTATTACCTTTTTTTTTTTTTAATTAATTCACTGTACGTGTGTATAACACTTACATTTAGTCAACATTGTAAAGTCGTTGTCTTCCTGTGAACCAGAGCCGGATTTAAACGAAGAGTGGTCCTAGGCTATTCTACTTGTGAGGCCCTTCCACCCCCCCAACTTCTCACAAGTAGGGGTAAATGAAAGCGTGTTAAATTAAACAATTTGAGTAAAGCCGAGGATGATGACGGGTGTTTAAAATTATTGAAGGATTGTTTTAGTCTACCATTGCGTTAGTGTAGTGGATCTAAGAAGTTTGCGTGAATGTTTTAAATGTTTCGCTGAAAATGAAACATGCAATATCCACAAACATGAATTTAAATAAAATATCAAATGATAACGATATTCAAATTACGACAAAAAGTATAGCTTTGGTGACAACGAATATATTTTTTTCATGTGCAGAATATTACAATTTTGTTTTGTAAAGATGTGTGCGAAAGCTTGATTAGATTATTTTAAAGAGAGAAGTTCTTGTTGCTGGTTTGGAAAGGTTTCCTATATTTCGTATGTAGTTTGGAAAATTTCGTACATACGTGCATGTGTGCGAAGGTGAATGTTTTTATAAGCGTCTGACCGCACATGGTCAAGACGCGAATCCTTTAAGGTTACATTTTCTTAGGCGAATGAAACCAAGAAAGAGAAAGAACGAACTCGCGTCAGGTATTTATAATTAATCTAATCACGTGGTAGGATCCTGGAAAAAGAAGCGGGAAAACTTGACTTGTTCACGCGCTTGAAAAAGACTTGTACGTGGGGGGATTGTAACGCCCACTTGTGCGTTTATTGACCTATTAAAAGTTGAGATTTCCTGAAAATTTGTATGAAGCTGGACAAGCACAGATTTGTACAAAATTCAACATTGATAAGAAAGTGGTATCGGGATGCTAAAACAGCATGTGTAAGACCTATGACAGTGTCAAAAATATTATACACCTTGGCAGGAGGTCCGCTAGATTTTGAGGCCCTAGGCTTCAGCCTATAGGTAAATCCGACACCGCTGTGAACTATTGTCAAGCAACTTATTTTTTCAAGATATAAACCAAAATGAAATAGACAAATCGGTTTAAAATCGATTTCAATTAATTTTATTCATACTGAAACCCGTTTTAAATTTATCTTTTATTTCAGTTTTAAATTCGTTCATTCCTGTTCATGATGAAATATTTAGGACCTTGCTTGGTTAAAAAAAAAAAAACAACAAAAAAAGCACATTGTTACCATCTTCGAGTTGGGACCGTTCTTTCAAACAAGTAGTGGAAGGCAGGCTGAACTGAAACGCAATAAAATTTTAAAGACATCTCAAACGGTTACTAATTTTTATCAGGCAGTAGCGTGTCATTAGACATTTCATAAACACACCTCACGAGGGAACATTGAAGGGAAAATGGATTCGTGCCTTTCCTTTATGATGGTAGTGCGAAGTGAACATAAACAGTTTCAGCCGGGATTCGAACTCTGATCGCTCACTGTATTTCTACTAGGATAACATTTTTGCATTATTCAATTCATTTTTCTGTTTCAGATTATGATATTTGATTTACTAATTAATTTTAAAGTTATAGCCTCTGTATCTATTTATCTATCTCTCTCCTCTTTCTCTCTCTCTCTATATATATATTAAATATTTGTCGGACTTAATCCATTTAATAATATGTTGTCAATGTTTACGTTAAGGTACATTTCGTGAGATATTATCATTCGGGTAAGGTCATCGAAGATTTGTTGTTTGTAAACAGTAATTCGAACTTTGCTGACCAATAAATTAAGAATAATTGCCCCCCAGTAATTCACGATACCTAAGGTTTAAAATGAATTTTTAAAACTGAAAAAGCTTTGTTGAAGCTTTCATTTGAACTTTAATTGAAATCTAAAGGATTAAAATTAATATTTCCAGTAAGCAAAATGCTCTGGTGTATTTCAAACAGAAAATATATTGATTTAAATTGATTTTCTTTTACTTTTTTTCTAAAATACCTGATTAGCGCCCTTTTTAGTCACCTTTCATCGCAATGTAATTCTCGTTATTAAAAAATCTTACAAAAATAAAATCTACTTTTCTGAAACTTTATCTGAGGAATATTAGCTGATTTAAAGTATAATTAATTTGATTTAGAATAAAAATTAGTTACTTCAAATATAAAATAACACAGAAATTCATTTTTAAACCAAACAATAGCCATGTTTACGTATTTGACAAGGTGATGACAGATTTATTGTTGTCCCACGGAGACTTTATCTGTAAAACATAATTTATGAAAATGACGTGAGCGCCTTTTTTATATAATTTCTAATTACTCAGTAATGTTTAAAATGTTGAAAATATTCTCCTTAATCGAATGTTGACCTGAAATTTACTATAGTCATAGCTCTTATTTTAATAATGTCGTGCAAAGTATGTTATCTAAGGTTTTAAAAGACTGTTTTGCCGAAGCGAATAAATTAGAAAATAACTTAGATAATAATATGACAGTTTAAAACAAACGGTTTTGACCGTAATTGACTTGTTTTAAAAATAAAATGATAGGTGGGGGGGAGCAACTTTTAATAATTTCCCCTTTGGGGCATGAACCAAAATTCCATTTTTGTCATTTGTTTGCCTATTGATTTTCTTTTTTCGTTTTTATCCTTAAATATTTAAGACAATCAAGTTTGTTTCCATCACACCGGACCCGCAACACGTAAAATAGCCTGTGCGAAATAGATCTTCTTACCTCACGAATATTTATTCACTTCCCAAATCACCAATGGCACCATCAGGATCCAGTCCTAACCCCTCACTGCTGAATTTAATTAGGGTTGGGCGAGGCTTGTTACCAAATCAACATCTTACAAATATTGTCGGCACGTGCACCCCCTCAACTTTATTTTATTTTTAAGTGCGGTTATTTTTATTTTTATTTTTTTTTAGGAATTGAATCTGAGTAAATTAATGACTAAAACAGACGATACGAATGTAGATGGTCCTCTTTGTTTGCATATAGTTTTTTTTTTTATTTTATTTTACTCGTTCGAACTTATAACATCAGTATGTTCTCCCTTTTCTAGAAGGGGGAAAAATTGTCTTTTTGGTTGAAGGAATACGGTAAGAATCTTATCGTTGAGAAATTTAAAGGCAAGATCGTATTCTATTTATTTATTTATTTTAAAATGAACTGCCTTCAACCGATACATTTTGGGATCATATTTTTTATGCATGTTCATAACAAATGTACCCCTTGAAAAACAGAAGAGTGAGATACAGCTGCATACTGTCAGTATTTACAAACATCCCCATGAAGCTAAGGTGTGACACTAGGTCGTTTTTTTTTTTATGTGGGATGTTACATATATAGGTCAAGGACAAAGATCGCTCAGTCCCCGCGATCACTGCCACGCTGTCGTCCGTATCTCCCCTTCCCTCTTTAGCGCAATGATGACAGCGCTATCGAGGAGTTGGAATCCCTGGAACCGGCCTTTTTTCATAGGTTTAAAAAATGATGCCCTCCTTTGGCCGTTAACTCAAGTTCGTACTCTTGCAAGCATACAATCGTGCAGATGGCGAATACCGACCCGTGATACATTATTCTACATCTGTTGAAACTGTTGATGCAATACAGAAAGAGTTATAGGTGGGCTAACTGAATAAGTCAGGCATAGTTCCATCATGTCTCATACATGTTCGATGAGAAACATGCGAGGGAAGTTGTTGAATATCATTTAGAGAATGTTGAGTTGCATTAGAATTATGTGGGCAGGCATTATCTTCCTGGAACAGAAGAATGTCTTCCTGTTGCATGAATGGCAGTAGAACAGGCTATACAATGTTTAATATTAGGCATTTCCTTATAAAAACATTTAGCATTCATTGACCAAAATTACTCTTTCCAGTATGGTTTGGGGTTTCCTTCCTAAGCTTTTGCTTGAAGTAGTGTGGAATGTCAACATCTTGATTATTTATTTATTTATTTATTTCCTCTTTAGGTTACTTTTTAGTTGTAGCTGTTATTGAACATCCTCAAAATGATATGATTTCAGTTCTTTATGATTTTGTAGCCCCAGTTCATGAGGTTTGACAAAAAATACTCCTCACTAAGAACTACAGGGGTCATTTGCTCAAAGTAATTTTTCACCATATCTGAGTAGTTGTATACAATTAAGAGTTTAGATACTTCTGAATGAGCTTTGCATCATGCTTAATATCCATACGAAAATTCCAAAACTGACAAGGCTACTTAAGAACATGACTTCAGTTTTTAGGTTAACTTTTTGTTTTGTAGCAACTTGTGGTATTGTGTGAAACTACCCCAAACACACCATATTTTATTCTCTATCTCATATCTCCTATACTGAAATTGTTATAACTGATTCAAAAACTGGACTATTTGAATTTTTTAGTATTTACTAATCAGTATTTACTAATTAGTCACCCTGGATTTGGATGATGATGGATTCATGGTAGGTGCCATAACTGGTTCCATTCCAATTCCAGATCATAGGTTTTGTTTTGGAAAGATTTATGTAGTACCATTCAGTAAACGAGGTGATCCTCTCGCAGCATCGTTGGAAATCTGAATGAAGTTTGGTTAGAGGTTTACATACACATAGTTCTGCTACAAGTAATTCCCAACAGTACATGTTGAGACTACGAGTATTAGGTTTGCTTTGATCTGTGCTGGGGATACCATGCAATCTGCCAATAGCATCTTTACAGTGCAGTGAGCATCTGTATTCATAACCTGATCCATGATTGTAGAAATATTCACTTGACAACTATATGTCATTAAACCTGTAGAAATGACCATCCTGCGTATTGAATTCATCCTCAGTTGGCTCTAATTGAACAAAAAGAGTACATGTGTATCAGCATTTCTTTTTTATTCACCTCACTACAAGCAAGGCAATAAAGCCACCAAGATGCAAAAGTAACTGAGTCAGAATATGAGAAAAAGAAAAACATCAAGGAGAGAACAATAAAAGAACAGGAATTTAGAAGACAGTAGATAAGGACTGACATTGCATTTAAATTTTTGAATATCAAAGTTGACTGGAAAACAAGAGGACGGGAGAGAGTTTCATCATTGAGAGAAGGAACAGTTAGCATAGAATTTACTTATCTAGACATTTCACCTGTAAAATAATCTGCTATAATAATAAAATGACATGCTTGCACATGTCTCTTTCATTACACTTAACCATATTGCAACATGCATCACCATCAGGCAGATTGGGCATTGAAGTATAGTTGTTACTCTGCACACTTGGCTGAAGATTGAAAATATTATCAGAATATTTTCTGCTCTCCTAGCATGTAAATATTGTATCTAGGTCAAAATTAGTATTGTTCTTAGAGGTATTGCAGTCTTAATTTCCCTAGGCAGGGTGAATATATATAATTAATAAACAATGAAATCCAAAATCAACTCACATAGGGAATAGCCTATTTCCAGGGTCCACACTAACGTTGATAAGACAGACGACCAATATTTTCGTCTGCTGAAATAGGCTATTCCCCATATGAGGTGATTTTAAATTTTATTGTTTATTAATTATTTGCTCTGTTAAAATAAATACATTGAACTGTTTTCTTTTTCTTTTTTTTTGTATCAGTTTTAATATTTTATATTACTAGAGTCCACTTGGAAATATTCAGCAATAACATGAAAAATATATCATTAATTTTTAGAACACTTGTATCTGCATATTTATGAAATGCTGGGGAAAAATGCTGCAGTTTACTGGCTTTGTTTAAACGATTGTCCAAAGAGAAAATCTGAGAATCTGTGTTGCTTAGAGAATGCCAAGAAGAAAAGAGCAGTAGTTATTTAACCATCTTTCTTTCTTTTTTATGTGCCATGTCCTTTCAGGATGTAGGTGATCATGGCTCTCCACTTCCCTCTATCTCTTGCAGCTCTCAACAAGTTCTTTCCCTCTGCATCCTCCCCCAGACCATGTTCTGTCATGCACTTGCTTAAACCCCCCAGGTATGTCATGCATTGTCTTCCCTTGTCTCTCTTTCCTTCTATTCAACCCATAAGTATCAGATTCCCCACGCCCTCCTTCCTCATTATGTGTCCCAGAAACTTCAGCTGCCTCTTTCTGATGTTAAGTATAAGCCTCTTCCTTGTTTTCAACCTCTCTAAGATCGCATTGTTGCTCACGCGCTCAATCCATGGTATCCTTAGCATCCTTATGTAGAACCACATCTCTGTCGCATTGAATCTTTTCTTTATCTTTGAGGAAATCCTCTAACATTCGCTGCCATAAAGAACAGATATCATGCAATAGTTCAGTATTCTTTTCTTTGTTACCAAAGAAATCCTCTTGTACTCTGCCCAGCTTTTGGAATGTGTCTTTGGCCATCCCAATATGCCTATTGATCTCAGAACCATACATTGTTTTTCTTTCAGAATTTCTTTGTTGGTTTGGTTTGCTTTTAACACTTTATGCTGTATTAGTTTGAAAGATATTAAGCTATAATATCCCATGAAGTTTTGGGAAATGTACTTATAGATAGTAACATTTCATTGCTGCACAAACTGAAGAAAGCAATCATCTTAGGAACTGTAAACAATTGTTTTATACATTTCTGTTGAAAACGGGAATATATTTGTACTTGTTGACTTTAAGAAAATTCTTAAAATTCTTGAAGTGAGATGTTGAGGTCTGAGATCAGCGTAAAAATGACATAACAAAATAATAAAAAATGAAATTAATGAGAAAACCATGGAAGGAAACAGATAAATTTTAATTAGAAATAAATGAGTTTGAAGTGTTAAACAAGTTCGGTACATAAAAAAAAATATGTTGCAATTGGATGTAGGAGTAAATGAGGCTTAACAATACAATATCTGTCTATATTTCTTAGATGAGGTATTATGTACATTATTTACATTATTGTCCTCATCTTTGTTGCCATATTTATTACAACGTTTCGGCCATTGTACACTCCGGTCTTCATCAAGTGGCTGGAATGTTTGACATTTCAACCACCTGAAGAAGGCAGGAGCGTACAATGGCCGAAACGTTGTAATAAATGTGGCTAAAAAATACAAGTTGTCATTGACACTTTCATTAGAATAAATATAATTACCGTCTCTATTAAAACCATGGCCATTATCATTGCTGTGAGTAAAAAAAAAAAAAAAAACCTGCAGAAAACCAATTTATTTTTTGCACCCCAACCTGCTTTCCTCTTGCTGCTTGGTTAGTTGGTTGTTTTTGTTTAGTGGCATATCAACACCTCTATGGGTTATTTAATGCCAAAATCTAAATATTCAAAATTCAAACTTTATAATTAATTCCACAACTAACAAGAAATGAAAACATGTTTCTCCTTAAAAGGAATTTATTCATATGTTATCAATCTATGGCATGTCTTCAATTTTACGATAAAATGTATTGTTGGTCATTTTGCTATAAAATGTGTTCCTCCTGAGTATGATGATAAACTACATCTGGCAGCAAGACCTCTGATCAGGAAGTTTTGATGAGTGTGGAACCACCTCTTAATATCTGTTGTTCTCAGGTCCACCCTAACTTGGGGTGGTAGCATTTCTTAGGATGCCAGCTAGGGCAAATAGAGAACCCCCAAATTGGGGTCAAAACGTGAAAATATAAAAATACATTAAAAAAAATTACCAGCAATACATATTCATAGTAAAAAAAATTACCTCACAAGAAAATAAAATTTTGCCATTAAGTGACCCATAAGGAGTTGATGTCATTAAACAAACCAAACCAAACCATAAAATCTATTGTCAATCATTTTTCTATGTATTTATATTACTATAAAAATGTATTTTTATTTTTGCTGGAGGGGGGGGGTCACTATTTACCTATAGCAGGTGCTCCCACCCCTGGTCAGGGTGACCTGGAAACAGCAAGTAAGAGACGGTTTCATGCTCCTCAAAAACTCCAGTCTCCTAATCAGACGCCTTGCTGCCGAATGTAGTTTAATGTCATACCCAGGATGTCTTTCCTCATGTGTTGGCATATATCCTGACAAAATAGAGAGAAGAATGAGTTTTTTTTTGTTTTTTTTTCTTTTACATCTAAAGACCTGTGAGTTTAAAGTAGAACGAACCTGATCTGTGTTGAAGGCCTAACTAGATATGCCTCATTGCAGTTAATGTTAACTCTGTTTCTAAAAAAAAAAACAATATTTTTTTTGCATTTAACCTTTTGCCTCTAAAAATACTTTCTAATGTCTCTGCCTGAACTCTGAAATTTTATTTACTACTTATTTATTCATTTATTGATATTTCTTCTCTTCTCAATAGGAGTAGATAGGTTTGCCTATGGCCCAGTTCACATTCCTCCCAGTATTTTGAACATTAATAGAGGTTTATCCCTTGTTTTGGATTGGGTTTCTGTTTACTTCTAATATCTTTTCATTCTCTTTCGAAACCCAGTAGCCTGTTGCATTTTAGTGGCATTATTGCCTTGTTTAGGATGAACAGATAAAAAAAATATATATAGATGATCAGTTTATTACCAAATAACAATGGACAACTAATTCTCAACTTTAAGTATATTAAAATCTTATAACAAGTTCACCCATGCCATTCAAAATGATGACATATTTTGTTAAGTCCTCAATATTATTACATGTGAATACAAGCATACATAGACTTTTTTTTTTTTTAGGTAGGAATGGGATAAATCTTGTATAAAGCAAAAGATTTGTCTATCATAATAATTTGAGTTAAGGTATTACAAGGCTGAATGTTCTCCCTGATGCCCAACTTTGACACTCACAAGTACACTGAGTGTTTTCAATGTGGCACCATCTCCAGGAAGGTTGCCATTCAAGGCTTGAGACCTTATCTTCTATATATATATATATATATATATATATATATATATAGTTAATGATGTATTTGGTAATCTGTATGGATAATTCCAAGAAGAATATAATCCAGAGAGCTCAATGTAAAAACAGAGCAAATTATTAAGAAACAGACAACTTTAAGGTTTCATGATGATTATAACTTATTTCCTTAGGATTGAAATTCAAACCACAAATGTCCCCTTGGATCTGTTGTGCGAGCACACTGCTCAGGATTTAAGTTCGACAAGCCAATTTTTGAGTCATAGACACTGGTATGGCTGCTGTACCTTTTGCTGCCAAATTTTCTTTCTAACCGACAACAGTTCGGTTCATTTCTCTAGTGATGATGTCTACTTATACAAACTGCTTCCAAATACAGCAATCCACAGCTGTCTCTTGCCAAGTGTCCACTTTGACATTAGTGGACTTCAGGTCACATTTGCAGATGTTACTCTATCGCAACAGCTGGCACCCTACAAAACAGGATCTTGTAGCAAGCAAGTACTATGCTAGTGCTTATATATATGATACACTTGTAGCTGGAAATATTTTCTATTCTGGGACAACTATACTTAAACTACAAGAAGAAATATAATCTGAAATTGATTTTGCTTCTTTTTATGTAAAAAATAGTGTATTCATCCAACCCAGAATCAGAATTCCGTGTAAGTTTAAGATAAACTTGTTCTGTTTTTACATGTTATGTTGGCAAGACAGAATGTTTATTTTAAAAATAAACTGGTAAAAACTTTTGGAGCTTTTGGCAAAGTCTTAGTGTCCAGTTTTAAACATGAAAACTTTGGGCAAACACTCAAAAAATGAATTCCTATGAACCTAAAATCTTTTCTTTATTTTTGGGGGGAGTTTGTGTAGTAAGAAAAATCTTGAAATAAGCAAAATAAAAAATAACTGATTTGTATATACTAATTCTAGCAATATACTATATATACTTACATATCATGCAACTTTTGAAGACCTAATTTTAAAGCTAATTTTAAGAAGGCTGCATCATACTAAAGGTGTAAAATTATCATATGTACTTCTGGCACTGGCTATGCTGCTGACCAAACTATCTATCATTTTACTGTAGTCAAAAAGTACACGTGTATTTAAAATAAACATGACTTTGATAAAGCTGATGCTTTACTTAACTGTATCTAATAATAATGCATGTAATATTCCCATATTCATATAAAATACAAACAGTGAATATGCATCTTTTCCATTGTTCACATATGGCTGTTTATGGATGTACATGTTTATGCAATGAGTATAGCATTACTAACAATACTTTTATCATTCTCTTTTACTTTTTTAATATATTTAACTGGAAGATGGGATGAAGCGATAGAGGAAAAGAGATTAGTCTATCATAATTCGGTCTCTCGAAAATGGAACTCGCATGATACATGTGAAAATTTGGGCGTCACATGATGTGCGAGATCATGCATTACACAAATATAAAATAGGCTTTAATACCAACAATACTTATTTGTAAAATTATTATCAACAGTACATTTTTGAAAAAGAAAAATATCACTAGCAATACATTTTTGAAAAAAAATATTACCAGCAATACATTTTCAGAAAAAAAATATTCCCAACAATAAAAATCTTGTCGGCATTAAATAATCTATTGAGGTTGTTATGCCATAAAACAAAAACAAACTTCCCATGAAAATAGCATTTGACGTATGTGAATAATGATAACAAATCTTTTTTTTATCGACAAAAAAAATTATAAAATAGAAATTTCTCATATTTGGATAATACGAATTCTGTGGATTAAATTGAATAATGAAACAGACACTATTTCTTCTATGTGCCATGTCCCATCACAACATAGGTGGTCTTGGCCATCCACAGCTTCCTGTCCTTTGTAAAGCTTGTCATTTCACCATCCCTACCAATCCTTGTTCTACTATTCATTTACACAAGCGCATTAGCTAGGTTACTCACCATTTCCCCCAACCCGTCCCTCTTGCATGCTGAAATCACTTTCAGTGCTGATAGCCATTACACTGTCAATAAGTCATTAAATAAAAGAAAAAAAAATAGAATTTTTATTCTTTATAAAAGTGAAATAATTGCATATTCAATCTTTTCTTTAACTCAAAATCTGAGACAAAGCCAACTTCAAGTCTTTCTCTAACCCCAGCTTTTATCAGTAAAATTCTCTTTACTTGTGCTTCTGGAAAATTCGACTTTAGATTGTCTAGAAGACCACTGAAAGCCACCAATAATAATCTTATGTAAACATCTCTGCAATTGGCTCATGCCTCATATCTTATGTATCATGCTTCGTGTCTCATCTCGTGTTTCTTGCAATATCACATAACATGATCCACAGGCCTTTTGTCAGTGTCTATCATAGTCATCTGCAGTCAGCTATACCATGAGCTTGGTATTTTATATCTGGTTCTTATCGGCAGTAAACACATGAACAAATCTATCAAAGGAAAAAGAGGAGATAAAAACTAGAGGTACTTGCCTGAATTTGAAAGCTCCCTGCCTGCCGGATATATAGATTTGGGAATGGACATCCTCATCTCTTCATTCCCCCTTTCTCAAAGTGGCCATAAACACCTACAGTTGAGGTTACAGAGGTCAAACTGCTTTTCCTCAGCATATGTTCAATTCACTTTATACATCCACATTTTTCTTCTTTCTTTTCTTTCACTTCATTTTGTCTTTTTTTTAAAAAATACTTTTTCTTTTTTATTTATGTTGCTTTTCTTCTTTTTCATCCTGTTTTCTTACTATCCTTTAAATGATTCTTTCATTCATAATTTTTCATTCTTTTTCATATTTTGTACTTTTTTCTTTTCTTTGTCTACTTTTTTTTCTTTTCTTTGTCTACTTCTTTTTTTTTCCTTTCTTTGTCTACTACTTCTTTTTTTTTCCTTTCTTTCTTTGTCTACTACTTCTTTTTTTTTCCTTTCTTTCTTTGTCTACTACTACTTTTTTTTTCCTTTCTTTCTTTGTCTACTACTTCTTTTTCCTTTCTTTCTTTGTCTACTACTTCTTTTTCCTTTCTTTCTTTGTCTACTACTTCTTTTTCCTTTCTTTCTTTGTCTACTACTTCTTTTTCCTTTCTTTCTTTGTCTACTACTTCTTTTTCCTTTCTTTCTTTGTCTACTACTTCTTTTTCCTTTCTTTCTTTGTCTACTACTTCTTTTTCCTTTCTTTCTTTGTCTACTTCTTTCTTCCTATTTCTCTTTTCTTTCCATGTTCCTATTTTATTTCATCTTGCCTTTTTCTTTCCCTTTTCTCTACTTCTCTTTCCCATTTTTTTTTCTTCTTTCATCTATCTTTTAATTTCAAAAGCAAAATAACAAAATAAATCAAAATCCGAACCCAATAACCCAAGGAAAAGTATAATTTCCTGTTCGTCCTCCAATTTCTGCTAAGTGTTCTTATCTCTCTTGATGCCTTTAAAACTGACATTACTCAACTGCACATGTCTGAGATTTCAAAAAAAGCAATGACCTCAACAATTTATAAAACTAATTAATACATATCACTAATAAGATTTAACTACCTCTATTCTATAATAGTTGTCAAATTTGAATACGCATTTCTTACAGTAAATGTAACAAATGTCACGGGACAGAGATAGTGCTAGTTTTTCATCCTTGAAAATGGGCATCATTTGTTATTAGCTTAAAAGCTGCACTCTGTACAACTTTTCAGCTAGCTCTTGCAGAGGTCTAATTAAGCCTCTGACGCAAAACTAAAGGGATCTCTGGTCCATCTTAGAAAACAGCAATGATAATTTTGAAGAAATAACTTTGAATTCCTTAATTCACACCATGGTACTTCAAAACCTCACTTTAACTCCGATTCAGGCTATAACTCCAGTTGGGACTGAAAGTCCAATTCTGGCCAAAAAGACCGATTTGGGCTGAAAGTGCAATTCAGGCTAAAAATTGAGTTCTTCACATCAAAAACTTCAAAACCTCACAGAACAAAACCTTTCACCAAAACTCTAATTCCTTAGAATTTTGAAGAAATAAAATTGATTTCCTCAGTTCTGTTTTGGAGATATTTTAAACTGAATTTCAAACAAAAATTTTTAAATTCACAAAGTTTTTTGTATTACTTTAAACTTAATATAAATTAAAAAATAATTTTTTTTTCAGTTACTCTAAAATTTGAATTTTTAACTGTTCCCTCTTCATCTGGGCATAAATCTCAATGCTGGATGTTCAAGCACCAGATCAAGGGCATATTTTCCCAATTCCAAAAAGGTATAATATATCTATGTAGAGCAAGTGTGGTCAGAGTTAAAGGCGTTTCAGATACACAGACAGACAGACAGACAGACATAATTTGCCATTTATTTATTTAGATATAAGATAGATCTCATTGTCGAGTTAGCTCAAACATTCATGAGTCTATCACCAACAATCATGGTCCTGCATCAAGATTAGAAGGTCATTTGGGTAGCATTCTGTGTCATAACAAAGCTGGTCAATGTAGGTGGTTGCTAGATGACCAATTTGTTTTGCTCCATGGCTAGGTGCCCACAGCACTAGATCACTCCTGAGTGCTTGTTTTGCTTGCCAGCAGGGTTCTGCAAAGTGCATTCTACATTCACATAAGATTGTAGAATATCAGGGATGGGTCTATAGAGCTGTGATTTAGTTAGATTTTGTCACCAGTAGATGTTAAGTAAAACTCTCAGCATCCGAGTATAGATTCTATCAAGCTTAGACTTCAGGGTTTTAGTTAATATCCAGGCAGGGGTACCATACATTAATAATGTCTCTACAAATTGGCTTTCAAAAAAATAGATCAACCATTGGACAAATTTGAGGGCCTCAGGGAAAAATTCTATGGTACCTTACTTTTCGTAGCTTTCTCTAAAGCCTTCCATTCTGTACATAAGAAGAAAATGGTGAAGATCTTTCTGGCATACAGCATTCCCACTAAGATAGTAACTGCCATAATGATACAAAAATACCAGATCTTTGTTTAGATTCCAAGATGGAGATACAAAATTTTTCGACATCAAACCAGGAGTTTTCCAGGGCAACACCATTGTACCTTTTCTCTTTGTTATGACCCTTGACTATGTATTAAGAACTTCCCTTGACAAACATCATCTTAATTTTACTTTATCACCAAGATTCTCAAGTCTATATCCTGCAAAAAAGTTGACTTGTATTGACTTTGCAAATGACTGATCATTTTAGATACCATTACCAATGCCACAGCTCTCCTACATCATCTAGATAATGCTGCTAACAATGTTGGACTCGGTCAATGCATCAACCAGCAAGGCTCGATACAAACTGTCTCAGGTGAATCAATAAAATCTGTCAAATCTTTTACATACATAGGAAGCGAGATAAATTCTACTGAAAAGGATGTGAAAATTTGCATTGGTAAAGCCTGGGCTGCCTTAAATAAAATGAAAGTAATCTGGAAATTTGATCTACCAGACAACCTTGCTTGATAAAATCTATATATTAATACTTTTGTTGTTATCTACTTACCTGTGTAAGGTGGGCATCACTTTCTAAAAGAAAGGTTTCATTCACTTTAAAAAAAAAAAAAAAAGTTCTGTCTACTCCAAAAAAAGGGGAAAAAATAGTGTAAACCAAATGATAGATGAACTGCCTAATATCCCAGTTCACACTTTTCCCCTGTCTTTTGAACAGGAGTAGCAGTTTATCACTTGTTTCCTGTTTTTGATTGGGTTTCTGGTTCCTCTCCTTAAGTCTTCTCATTCTCTTTCACTCCCAACAGCCCCTTGCATCTTAGTGACATTATCACCTTACTTGGGATGAATTGATTAAAAAAAAAAATATCTTTCTTTCACCTCAATTCTTTCTGTCTTTTCTTTTCATTTTTCTCTAGCTTTCTTTCTTACAATTAATTTTCCCCCCCTTTCTTGCTTTTTAGTAATCTTTCCACTGAACAAGTAGAAAGTTTATGGCTATATATATATATATATATATATATATATATATAACTCCGGTGTGATGAGTTAGTTGTGTGCTGAAATAAATTATTACCAAACTCTTTAATGATGTAATGAGCTTTTCTTTTGATGTATATAATATTGCTCTGTACTTTAATACATTGAGCTTTCTCTATGGATCAATTTGGATTATCCTTACTACTTACAGATTTGATATTATGATTATATATATATATATATATATATATATATATATAATATATATATATATATATTGATAATACAATGTCCAAGAGCCACTCAAGGATGATGATTACTGTGTGGTGTTGTATGAGCATAAGAAAAGGTAAGATGTGAAGTTCTTGGGACTATACAGAAAAGATAATGGCAGGTTCCAGTTGCAAAGATCAGGGTTTGTAGTACTCTGGAATGTAGCTTGTCAGAACACATGCAATACAGCGATAGAGCAGCAAGAGGCTTGCGACATTTTAGCAATACTCCATTTTTGGTCTGATCTCACTCTCATAAAGATAGACCAGAGGGAGTGATATATTCATGGAAGAAAATACTCAATATCAGAGCATTTATAGATATGTGGATTATAAATAATAATAAATATTAGCCTTAAATAAAAGGAAATTGGCCCTTTTCAATTCTATCTCCTCACATACTCCAATGGCTTAAATATGGAGCCCATGAAAAGAATAGTGGCACATGGTTTCAAGATCATTGGAAGCATCAATATGACAGTCACCCTGAAGTTCAGATTTCTATATCCACACATAATCTCTCTCTTTCGTGTGTGTATATATATATATATATATATATATATATATATATATATATATATATATATATATATATATTAGTATTTAAGCTATGCTGTATTTATGGGATAAAGTGCTCAATATCAGAGATAGAGCGTCAGTAAATATAAATATAAAAAGTGAACATTGAAGTCAACACTCAGAGGCAACAGGCTTTCATGCTATATATATATATATATATATATATATATATTAAAAATATGATTCCATCGCTACATAAGAGTTCTCATGTTTCAAAACAAGAGCCGAAAACTTCAATATAATTATTTGAATTAAAGTACCAAGCTCTGTTCCATCTTCAAGCAAATTTTTTTTTTTTTTATGGAATAACTAATTCTTGAAATTTACGCGTTTTATAAGCATATTCATTATTAAAATTACTATGGTAATGGCTAGAGCAATTATTTAAAGAAAAGGGGCATAAGGTTTAATAATTTGTACCCATATCTCGGTTACATTCAAAGAGGTCAAGTCAGGGTAAGGTCGGGGTGTCTAAATTTAAAGCAGAAGATGACATCGTCTAGTCTGGTTAAGTGTCTATGGAGATTTATTTATTTTTTTATTTTATTTCTTATTTTTTTCTGAAAGGGTTTTGTGTATATAAAAAAAAAACTGTCATAATTTGCTAACATTGTATCGAGCACTATTTTTTAAAAATAACAAAAATATTAAAGAACTTTGGATTATTTACCTAACGAGTTCTTTCCTATTTTCTATATATTTTTACACATATATATATAAACTTGTTAAGTGTTATTTTTTAAAGTAGATACTTATATTTTCTGTTTTTGTTTATTTATTAAACTGTATATTTATTTATTTACATTTATCGACCTGAATATTTGAGGAATTTTGTTATAAAAATATTTGGGATCGTAGGTGTAAATAAATAAACATACTGTTCAATAAATAAATAAAACAGACCACCTACTCAAATATGAGTATCCATTTAAAAAAAAAAATAACATTTAAAGAAATATGAAATATATGGTAAGTGGCATGTTTAGTCCCAACATTATAAACAAAAATGTCTTTATAATAACATGGAAGGTGAAAGTATTTAAACAGGAAAATGGCCCATATATATATATATATATAATATTGCCTGACATGCTTTACCAATTCAGCCACAGAGGAGTGTTTGGGTTAGCAAGGAGAATTGTAGCTTAAAAAGAGTAAAATCGACCTTGCTAACCAAAACATTCCTCTCTGGCCCAATCAGTAAACTATGTCAGGCTATATGACGGTTCCGTATAGGATACAAGTTCAATTCCTGTCGGAGGACGCATATTTTCTATGAAAATTTCTCGGACTTCATTTTGCCATTAATACTGTTTATTATAAGCAGAGAATTTACTTAAATAGTTGTATATATAAAAAGAACGTATAAACATAAAAGATGTCTTAAAATAATTGTCAAACTTTGTCCATTTCATAATATATGAATTGTGATATATATATATATATATATATATATGTGAATTGTGATATGTATGTATGAATTGTGATATATATATGTGAATTGTGATATGTATGTATGAATTGTGATATATATATGTGAATTGTGATATGTATGTATGAATTGTGATATATATATGTGAATTGTGATATGTATGTATGAATTGTGATATAATATATATATGTGAATTGTGATATAATATATATATGTGAATTGTGATATGCATGTATGAATTGTGATATAATATATATATGTGAATTGTGATATATATATATATATATATATATATATATATGTGAATTGTGATATGTATGTATGAATTGTGATATATATATATATGTGAATTGTGATATGTATATATATATATATATATGTGTGGTGTGATATATATATATATATATATGAATTGTGATAGATATATATATATATATATATGAATATGATATATATATATATATATATATATATATATATATATATATGAATTGTGATATATATGAATTATGATCAAATATAGATTAGCATCCAACAGAATAATAGGATAAGGAACAAATAGGCAACATTTATAAATTTCGACATGTTTCACTTTTATTTAAACTTCATCAGAAATTAAGTATGGAGGAGAAAACAAAATTCTGGTATTTTTTATTTTTCGGTTTGTTTTTCATTGGTTAAGTAGATTTCATGTGTATTTATCTTGTCAAGTAGCATTTGTGTGTAAAACTCTTGTGTGTTTGTGTTATCATAATTTTAGTTGGTTTCTGCAGGATTTGTTTGAAAATGTATGTGTGTGAACGCATTTGTGTGTCTAATGTGCATTTTTATTTCTGTCTGCTAGTGTCCATATCATTCCACCCCCCTCAATCGACATACATGAAGTCTACCTTTATCTTAATGATCAGGCCCCTCGCCACAGTGCTTCAAGATGGAGAAAGAACTATCAGTAAGAATTTTCTCACAAAAATTAATTCATGTCTTCTTCATGGGAAATGGGGGTTTGGGAAGCCCTACTTTGCAACTGCTGATGATATATTACTTTCGTTTAAGCATCACAAAAATGTACAGCCCACTTTTGACACATCCAATCATCCACTTATTTTTGATAATTTTAATAACTAAACATATGTATAGTGTCGTATTACTTACCTTTTTTTTTTCAAATATTGTGTATTTAAAAATGATAAAACTGACAAACACACACAAAAAAACACTGTACAAACACAGTGTGTGTGTTTGTGTGCATGCATGCATATGTAAACTTTATGAATTGAAGCACAGTACCAGATTGGCAGTTAGGTCTCATCAGTTTACAGTTATATGCTAACAGTTTCTTTTCTCTCACTTCTTGCTTGTGGAAATTTCTTCTTGCTTCCTGTGTGACATTGCATTTAAATTTTTGAAGATCCAACATTAGTTTCTGTCATCTTAATTTCTATTCTTTTATTGTTCTCACTCCTTAATAATGCTTTTCTTTTTCTGATAGTCTTTCGCACTCAGTAGCCCCCCCCCCCCGTGTCTTAGTGTCTTTATTACCTTACTTGGGATGAAAAGATAAATATGGCACAAACTTTTTTACATTTCTGTTGCTTTTTAACCCTTTCCTAAAACTTTTTCTTATAATCTTTTGTTAGAATCGATCTACAAAAAACAGGCCAGTTTTGAAAATTTTTTTTCTTAATGTGCATTTCATATGACAAATACAATAAAAAATCCCTTAATTAAAACTAAACTCTCCTAATGCTATTTAAAGAGAAAAACTGAAATAACTTTTAGATTGAGCCAATAATACACACTCTTTAAGTGATATCAGAAATTGTAGCCAAAAACAAATTACTGCATGAAATTGTATCATTAGTTGGGCTTTTCATTTGATAAAAATAAACTTTGATGGATATATTTATTTATTATAGATTTACAAACTCTGAAACACTGTAAGCTGATAGTGCCAAAAACATTTTATCCAGGACTCCAAAATACTTTCTGAAAAGTTGGATTCCCTGTGTGTGAGGGTGTGGCAGGAAACACATTGACACTTGCAATGAAATAAGTAAAGATAAATATTTAAATGGTAAACTCAGTAATAAAATTGCGTAGATTTGTATTGATATTTTTTCTTGAAGGAGTTTAAAGTGCCCCCCCCACACACACACACACTGTAAAAACATTACATTTTGTGAAGTTCTTACAATGTAAGTTTTCATGCATAAATCTTCTCTATAATAAATGCAAATGTCAGTGTGTCACACTTTTTCAACTTTACTCCTAGAAGCCGCAGACCAACATATCATACCATTTTGGAATCAAGTTGACTCTGTGAGCAAATTGGGCAGCTTTTGAGCTAGTTAAATATATATAATAATCCTTTTGGGGGAATCAGTTTATTACTTAATGACAATAGAAAACAAATCCCCCTCTTTATGTTCAGTAGCATCTTAACCATACCATAAAAAATGATAGCATATTTTGTCAAGGCCTTACTATTATTAGATTTTCACATGTTATTCTTTAAATATATTTTCTTTCACTTATAGTGATATGTGCTTATTCAGGTAGGGAGCCAAATTAATACATAATAAAAACAGCAAACAGGAACCTGGTTTTATGTCGAACATAATTATATATTAATACTAGTTTGTCTATGTCATCAAAATGTTGGCATATTTTGTTATGTCCTTATATCATGACAAGGTTTTTACATGGACATCATTAAATATATTTTTTTTCTAATAATTATTGTTGCATTTTGGTCTTTTATAGAATTGGTCTTTTCACTCCTTATCTTCATGAACATCTTGGAACAATTCATAGACACTGTCACCTGGTGTCACTAGTATGAATGGGAGATAATTCTAGTACACCAAAATGACATTATTGGCACTGCACACATATATATATACACAGTAGCGAGCATAAAGATCAGAAAATGTTAAGATGTTAAGAAAAAGTCTAAATATGAAATAACTTTTTATTTTAAAGCTTCAGAGAACATTTTATCAAGGAAAAATAAGGATATAAAGGTAAATTATATAATTCCAAAATATAAAGCAACAATATATTTATTTTGTTAAAGTTATAAGAATAATTATATAACATTCGAAGAAAAGAGATGATCAAAAACATCAGAACGCTTAAATAAATCCATAAAATTTAATAATTATTTTGCATTATTAAAAATTTTTTAGGGTAAGAATATAAAATAGGGTACTTTACTAAATTACACCTGCTCTTTACTGGCTCTTGCATTGTAAACATGGCGAAAAAAATTCGGGACATCATTGGAACTTAGAAAACTGATAGTAAAGTTATGTAATGAAGATAAACCCTCGATTGGGGATATTTCAAACACTGTGGGGAAATCTAAAAGTGTTATTCATAGTATTTTAAGTGAAGCCAAGAAACCACCGAACAGTCGAGTAGCCTCTATGAAGCTTACATTTCTAAAAAGAATCAAATGAGCCAATTGAAATTTGCTACTGAACATGTCATATGGACAGAAGAACAGTGGGATTGTATTCATTTCAGCGATGAGTTAAAGTTTAACATGTTCGGTTGTGATGGGAGAAGGTTCATTTGACGCAGTCGTAAGGAACAATATTTGCCTCGGTGCACTAAAAGCAGTGTTAAATTTGGAGGAGGAAGTGTGATGGTGTTTGGAATGATTTCAGCTGCTGGTACAGGACCTTTTGTCAGGCTACTCGGTAAAATTTACGCAACTGTATACAAAGAGATATTGAAGAAACATGTTGTACCTAATTTGAGAACTGCAATTAATCAACCAGCTGTATTTATGCAAGTTTACACGCCATGTCACACAGCGAAGTCTGTTAAGACATTTCTGTCTGAGGAGGATGTTACTGTTATGGAGTGGCCTGCTCAAAGCCAAGACATGAATTCTATTGAGAATGTTTGGAAGTTACTAAATGAAAGAGCTAAGGAAAAGAATCCAACAAACATCGAAGAACTATGGACTAATTTGAAATGAAAATGGGAGAAAATATCCGTTAATGAATGCAAGACATTAATTCACTCATGTAGCAAAAGATGTCAAGCTGTTATTGCAAGTAAAAGGTTTACACATCAAGTACTAATAAATTATTAATGCTATTTTCATTTGGATATGATGTATCCGTTATAATAGTATGACTTTGTTAATCGTTCTGATGTTTTTGATCATCTATTTTTTTTTAATGTTACATAATTGTTCTTATAACTTTATCAAAATAAGTTTATTGATCTTTATATTTTGGAATTATATAATTTACCTTTATATCCTTATTTTTCCTTGATAAAAAGTTTTATGAAGCTTTAAAATAAAAAGTTATTTCACATTTAGACTTTTTCTTAACATCGTTCTGATCATTATGCTCACTAATATATATATATATATATATACCATCTCCAAATAAAGAGAAATAACAGACAGATTAATAATTGAGTAATCAATAATAAAAAATAAATAAAAAGTTAACAACACTATAAATTTGAATCTGTAATTAATTCTACTAAGTAGCCTCTAGAATAATTTGAGATATAACTTTTATCACCTGCCCAATAGCAGTTAGCATAATACAACATACCTTGCTACACATAATGCACCATTGACCAGCATATATAAATAGTAGAGTCAAAACACAACACACATGGCCTGAAGATTTTGTTCAAGAATGAAACAGACTGTCCCTGATCAGTGTTGCTCAATATACACTTTATATAGGTTAGATGAGAATGAATTTGTGTTGAAAATAGAATTTTAACTGTGACAGCTACAAAAAAAGAAAAAAAACATTGAAAAGCTAATACAGAATTTATCCATTTCAATGTTTCAATCAGACGAAGGGCACAAGACAGGGATCAGGGTCTTCAGTGTGGCTAGACATCTGATTGCTTCAAGCCAGGATCGAAACCCAACCGATTTGGCATCAGTCAGAGATCCTACTCCTAAGCATGGCAGAGAGGGAGATTTTAACATTTTCTATATGAAATATACCAGTGACCTGGGGAGCTCAATTCAGTTGAAGAGCAATGCGTTAATAGCAGTAGGAGCTACTGTTTTTAAAATTACCCTATTCTCAAGAGAGCTCAACCAGATTTCCTGGGAGCATATATATATATATATAGTGAAAATATATTCTCAGTGTTGAGTGTATCAAATTTTCTAAGATTATATCTGATAGGACATATCCACACTGTCCATATTTAAAAATAAATCAAGTAATGACATTACTCAAAATCAAGCCAGTAGCCCTCATATACATATATATATATTATAAAACCTCAACTAATAACAAATTTTGTTGGTTTTAGATTATATGACACCCCAGCTATTTTTACTAGTTTAAATGATTGTCCTTGTTCAATAAAAAATCATCATGAGTAGTTTCTTTTAAAAAAACCAAAAACACTTTTTTATTTATTCATTCATTGATATATTCATGCACAAAAAAAAAACATAATTCAGATAAGCCTCTGAAATTTCTGGGACTTTTTATGTTTATATGAATGCAAACAAATATATATGTTTGTATGCGTGGGTATCTCTTTCTCTGCATATATTACCTTTATTTCTTTTTTTTCTTAATAATTTTACTTTTTGAAATGAAAAAACAAATTGAAAATATGCCAGTGGCCCAGGGAGCTCAATTCAGTTGAAGAGCAATGCATTAATAGCAGTAGAAGCCACTGTTTTTAAAATTACGCTTTTCTCAAGAGCTCAACTGGATTCACTGGGAGCATATATATATATATATATATATATATATATATAGTTTATGCAAACTTAGGTAATCTGTATGGGTAGACCCGAGGAGGATGATATCCAGAGAGCTCAATGTAAAATTCAGAGCAGATATGTTTGAATAAAAGACAGACCACGTTAAGAATCCATGTAATAAGCTATTTCACCATAACCCCTTTAACAGGGTTCTGGATCATCAGACTTTACTTCCAAAAGCTAAAATGAAAAGAAATTCACACGTTTTTGACAGACCTCATCAAGTATACGTAAAAATAACGAAGTGAGGTGGGAGAGAGGGTATGAGTGTGTAAAAAGTAACATATATATATATATATATATATATATATATATATATTTTTTTTTTTTTTTTTTTTTTTTTTTTTTTTTAATAATTTTACTTTTTGAAATGAAAAAAAAAAAATTGAAAATCCCCTGCACAGACTTCAAAAGCAGCTATAAACTCATACATTCTAAACAAGTGACCAGAGATATAGAACTACCACCCAAACAACAAACTTTACAAAATTAAACCAATTCTAGGAGAATGGCATCAATGTTTCAGACTTTCTTAGAAGAAAGACGTTGTCCTATCAAGAATTAAAATAAGATGAACCTATATCACTCACTCATTTCTTCTTTTTCTAAAAAAAAAAAAAAACAAACGAAAAAACACCCTTGTGAATTCACAGCATGTTAGGAGGTATATACTGTAAAACATATTTTAACCGATTGTACTGACCTTGCCCTTATACATCAATGATATTATCACATGACTAGTCTAGAGGACCCTCTTCAAGAAGATAAAAGTAGAGACTATCCTAGCCTACTTGAAGGGGGTTGGTATATACCACAAACTACAGCACTAAATAACTGTATTCTTGAAGCATTACTGGAGAGTGATGGAACCAACAACACAAAGAATTGTTTAAAAGATATATATTTAAAAAAAAAAATCTTTCCAACATTAAATAACTAACAGTTGATATGCCATTAAGAAAGAACAAACACACACACACACACACATATATATATATAATAGACGTTCTTTGTAGATACGTTATTATCTACAAATAATACAAGTTGAGCATATAATGACCTTGATGCGTTAACTGGTAACTCTAAGCTTTTTATTAAATAAAAAGACAAATGTGAATCTCTGTAATTCTAAGTAAGGTTTATGATCTATGCTGGCAGATTTATATGCTGAATATTTCATAGATTGATGATACCTAGAGAAAAGTTAAAATAAAACCATTGATATCTATCATGTCCTGTAGAAGGATCTAGATTTCAGTCACTGTCTGTTAAGAAGATTCAACAAGCTGTTGCCATGTAAGATTTTATAAAAGCTGGGCAGCATATGGTTGGTTGGGTGAGGCAATCTATTCAAAATCTACTGTGCTAAATACTTTTTTTTGATTATGCAGAAGTGGGTGGGTGTGATTACATTTTAAACAAAACAGAAAGGATATGTTGAAGCTCGGTTATCTCCCTTGTTCCTTTTTTTTTTTTTTTTTTCTTTCTGATTATTTTTCTATTTTTAGACATTTTTTTAAGTTAGATCTTGACTGCTCCCTGTATCATAAATTTCTGCCTGTTGGTTCAAAAATCTCTCTCCTGATTATTTTAGATATTAATGTTTTCTATTGTAGCATCCAAAACTTTTTTTTCACACACCAAATACTGAATTACCACTTTTTATGTTGCTTTATCAAGCCTCATATTCCAAGCATACCTTTTTCTTTTCTATAATGAAATTTTTTTAATAATCTTTTCACCCCAAGCAAGGTAATAAAACCACTAAGACACAAAGAGGTTACTGAGTGTGAGAGAATATGAGAAAAAGGAAACATTATTAAGGAGAAATCAAACAATAAAAGAACAAGAATCAAGACAAGATAACAATTAACATTGCATTTAAATTTTTGAACATCAAAATTGACTGGAAAGAAAGACGCCAGGAAAATAAAAGTTCCAAAACACAATTCAGCTTTTGTAACTAGTAATGAGAATTAAAATACCGACAGTTGGACAGAATTCTTTTGTATACAAAGTCTCTCATAAGAAATATAATGAAAGAAATTGTGACCAAAATGTGATATAGTTTTTTTCCTTTATTCCTGAAGGGGAAGATGTGTGGGTAGTGTAATGTTTATCAGCATGGATTGGTGAACCAAGTTCAAATTCTGAACTTGTCTGTTGCTTTCATTTTTATGCAAATTCCCATAGGAATTAAGACATATATCTACCCATGTTTAAACAGAACAGGATTGGACTGGATTCTTTAGCCTTGGTTGGCAACCAGTCTAAAAGAAGAAAAACTCTGAATTTCAAACCGTGGAGGAGGCAGCAGGAAAGCACACCACTATCTTTTCCGAGAATTCATGGCAACTGACATTATAATAAAAAAATAAAATAATAATCTGTGGAGGCACATGATCATCCCTGCACTCTGAAAAAACACAGTATATCTAAAAAAAAAAAAAAAAAAAAAAAATTGGACACAAAGGAGGACCTTTTTGATTTTAATTTTTGATATATTTGTCACATGCAGTAAAACAGGCCTTGCTGTCCAGTTGTGTAAACATGAGGCAATTGATTCTCAACCACTCAAGCAAAATGGTGCAACCATATGTTCCATCTGCCTAACAGTTTGCAAAACCCCTGCAGGCTTTGGACAACGCATGCCTGTCTATAAAAGTTGAGCACCTCTGTATTTTACTGAGCCCTCATTTGTCATCTGCCATATATAGCCGAATCGGTAAATATAGGTAAGTATACGAGCAAGTGATCGTATACAAATACATATAAATACTTTATAATTTAAGAAAAAAAACAGTGCTCAATGTTAAGTAACAGAGCAACAATGCATTAGTATTAGTGTTTTAGAATGTTGTAAATATAAAATTATTTTTGTAAATAAACAATCTAATAGTGTTTAATATTTTTGTTGTAAATTCTCAGGAACAAAAAATATATATATATAAATTTTCTCAATATTTTAAAATTATGTTAATTATATATAGTTAAAATAAAGGCAGTGTCATGGGAAAAAATGTCCTTTTGACAGTCCGATTTTGCATGCACAATAGTCTGTTTGCTCATATTTTTATTAATCAAAAAAATGTGTGCTCAGAATATGAGGCTACACAGACCGACCCAAAGGAATTAATTCATTATTTGGCATGCACAAAGACATTTCAGAAACTAAAATGAATAATACTCCTTTAATGAACATGATAGATAATCCCACTAAGTTCATGGCTCTTCACAGCTTCCTTTTATTTTTACTATCTGCAAATTGCTGTGATTGTCTTTGGAAACATAGTGGAGTGGTATCCCATTGTCCTTGTCATGATTTTGAATTAAATATTGTTGTTCTAAGAGGCTGGTTACCAACCAAACAGAGACCCCATTCTACCCCACTATTTAACCTATAGCAGGGGGAAGAAGAGATAAATCAGTGCCTTTCATAATGGCAGTTTAATTTTTTTTGTAAATGTTTTTTGGGTGTATGGTATAGCCATTTTCATTTAGTTTATTTTTATTTGTTTTTATCTCATTTTCAATCCCTATTGTAGACACCAGCTCAGACACTCTTGTTCCACAGAGCCCACCTGTAGTTTATTCTGCAACTATGCTAAGCAGACCTTAGTTACAGTTGCTGCGAAAGAGAGCTCATGCTACATCATGATCAACATTTTGAATAATGCCTATGCACTCAAACCCTCAGTCATGACTTATAATTTTGTGCTAGCATAACTATCACTGAACATCTGAACAGTTTCATCTACCTAATTTTATTCACAATTTGAGCCACTCCGTGGTATGCTTTTTCAAACGCTTACCAAGGTTACTGCATGCTAGTATTGTCTCTCCAAACTGATAACATCAAGTAGTTACCTTGACAAATCAACTATGGTGAGATTCAAACCTGGTCCTCATGGTTAGAAAGCAAACATTCTAACCACTCAGCCATACACACACAATATAAGAAAGTGGAAAAAGTTTCCTTGTGATGTGTTTTGTCCTTTAGGACTTCATCGGACTATCAAGCCCTAAATGACAAAACTGATGACAAGAAAATTTTTTACACTTTTTCATACATTTTTCCCCAGTATTTTTATTGCTTTGCTTTTATCAGAAAGAAAATATGGAAGAGAAAAGAAAATTTTGGTATATTTTTTTTTTTTTTTTCATTGGTTAAGTAGACCTCATGCATATTTGTCTCGTCTGGTAGCATTTGTATGTATAATTCTTGTTAATCACTCAAATCCCGCATAGACCAACTAGAATTATGATATACAAACACGTAAGAACTATACATACGAACACTGACTGATGAGGTCTTTTTCAGCAATGAAAAACAAATAATGCAAAAATAAAAAATACCAGAATTTTCTTTTCTCCTCCATATGCCATTTCTGATGAAGGTTAAATAGGACCGAAACACGATAAATTCATAAACATTTCCTATTTGTTCCTTATCATATCCTATCATATGTGGGTGTGCGTAAAGATAAGACATGAACCCATTCCTCCAACAAACCATTCTCTCTCTCTTACCACCAATTCTGCCAACGATCTCTAAATCTTTTCATTAAAACCAATATTTCTATCTTTTTATACTTTGTTTTTTTTTTTGTTTTTTTTTGCTGCTGTGTGGTCTACTTCATTCTCATGTCATTAGTAGGCAAGCAAAGCCACAAGACAGGGCCAACTTTGCACAGGTTGATAAATTTGATAACCCCAGTATCAAATCCTTATGGGTCCGCCCCTCCCACTGACTCCCGACTCTGCATACAGGTCATTTAATCTTGTTCTCTCTCTCCTAGGGATCGAGCAGGTGTTACTCTGCTGTGCAAGTGCTTCTATCAGGATCAAAACACTCGCTCTCTGACTGGGGTTGTATGCTATGTCTCACATGGACTGAAGCTTTTTGTCTTAACGCAAAACTTACTCCACTTGTGATAGAGCTACACACATCCATACGCCTTACCAGTTGTATGACTTCCACTAATGTGTGTTTACTTATATCTTTACTTAAATATATATATTTATGCATCTTTGTATTAGGTCTATCAAAATCTGGCAGAGTTCAGACTTGTATCCCCCTTTGTAGGAAAAACCACCAATTGATGTTTTAGACTGCTCAGCCACAGACAACTGACTGACTGGGCTGTGAGGCTATATACCATGTGTGATACATGCTTAGGCGATCATATATGTTTCAATACATGACTGACGAGACAGATTTTTTTCCACAGTAGGTTGCCATTTCTTTCTGCAGTAGACCAGTTGCCATCCAAGGCTATAGAACCTGGCCTGTCCTGCTATATACCCATAACTGGGGGGAGAAGAAGCAGATTCATACCCTTTCCTAAGGGTATTAGCAAGTGAGTGAATGTAACAGATTCGATTGAAATTCAAACATTCACTTACATGATAATACCATTGAGAAAAGTATGAATCCTCCTCTTCTCCCCCCAGCTATGGGCGAATAGCATGACAGTAGGTTTCTTATTTTCTTTTTAGGAAGGCACACTCCCTTATTCAGATTTATCTAGAAACGTATATTTGCTCAATTTCATAACAAAAATGTAAACAAAGTAATTTTTAAAGAATTAATGGATTTATTCTTAATGTGACCTTTTTATTACTTCCAATGTTTTTTTTTCAAGTCTATCCATGTTTGAAATAGATGTTCTGTTTTTATTCTGAACAGTGAGTATTGTGTAATGCACACTATTTAAAATAAAGAATGGTTCGTCTATTTCAAACACAGATATCTGCAAATAACATTTGAAGTAATAAATAAAATAAAATAAAATAAAATAAAATATGTGTGTGTATTCAAGACGCCATAAAATGGTGGTTCCTAGTGTTTCTGTTATAAATCAACTAATGATTATTTGATCAATTTGTTTTTTTTTTACAGCTTATCGACCCCTTCTGTGTTATTTGAAACTGAAACATATTTTGGATGCAAACTTTTTTTTTTTTTTTTTTTTGTGAGTGCATATTGCATTAACAGTTTTTATGTTTGAGGATAACAATGAATTTCAAGATACTAGTCTTACTATTTAACCCATAGCTCAGGGGAAGAAATAGTTTCATAACTTTCCCAATTGTTTTTGCATGCAAGAGAATGTAATGAACCCAACTGGAATTCAAAATCTGCTCTCTGATTTCTTAATCTAATGTGCTTGGTGCTAGTTTCAAACCAGCCTATCCTGGGTAAAATGATAAACTGCATCTGTGTCCTGCATAAGACAATAAACTATATCCAACAACAAGGCCTTTGATCAGGCAGTTTTGAGGAGTGTGGCACCATCTCTTAATTGCTGGTGTTCCCAGGTCCACTCTGATGTGGGGTGGTTAGCACCTGTTAGGGTCCCAGCTATGGGAAAATAGTTAATCCCCAAACTGGGGTCAAACACTATGAAAGTGTAAAAATAGGTTTTAATCCCAGTAATACATTTTTGTAAAAAACATTAGCAGGAACACATTTTTGAAAAAATAATATTACCAGCAATAAAAATCTTATCAGCATTAAATAACCCATTGAGATGTTGATATGCCGTAAACCAAACCAAACCAAACCAATATATACTGAGATAGATAGATAAAAAATATTACAAACAACAAAAATCTTGTTGGCATTAAATAACCCATTGAGGTTGATATGCCATAAAACAAACCAAACCAAGATTAGCTCATTAACCATTGCCTCTATGTATAGCAATGAGAAGTCATGTTTAAATTTAAGGTTTGTATTTTTATCAAATAAACTAAATAATAGTTAGTTATTCTATTTCTCCTTTACCTCTAGAATACAAAAAGTTTGTCGGTCTATAAATTTTGGAAAATGGCCATTTCTTATTTTTTATTATTAAATAACCCATTGAGATGTTGATATGCTGTAAACCAAACCAAAACCAAACCTGCCCAGACATATAACAGCACAAAATACAAACTCTTTTATGATGTATAGTTATTATATCACATGTTTGTAGTGTTGTTTAGTTCATTTTCTATCTCATAGTATTCTATCAAAACCAAAATGCTGGCACCCTTGAGAAATTTGTAGTCGTTTACTTACAGAAAATGGCCATTTCCTATTTTTCTCAAAATAGCTGTCACAATCAAACAACAAAGCAGTGAAAGTCTAAAAGTAGGCACTGGTTTTTATTTATATACACTTAAGTATTGAAATGTCAATATAAATATTTAGACAAAATATTTTACAGTAGACTTATTGATATAAGTAATTTGACATTGTTTTTTTATTTGTAGTTTTGAACTGATTTGCAGGATGACTGACATTTTTTGACATTATTTAAATTGATTTGCTAGAATACTGACATTATTTTTTAATAACTATTTTGTTGATATTATTTTTTTGACATTGTTTAAAGTGATTTGTATGAAGACTGAAATTATTTTTTTCTGGGTTTAAAATCAGTTGTCCATTATTAACTTCTAACAATTATTTATTTTCATCGAGATTTTAATTGCTTTTTATTGCAACTTTTATTCAGACTGTTAACCTGTGTGTTAACCAGGCAAGATCAGTTTTTGTTTAGTGGTATATCAACCGCTTATTTAATGTGTGGAACACCCTTAATTACTGTTGTTCTCAGGTTCAGCCTGACCCAGTGTTGTGACCAAGTAAATGGTTAAGAAATAATAAAAACCAGGGTTGCAAATATATCATACATTAAACAGTAAGTACAGCAGAAGAGTATTACGTGACTAGTGAGTGTATGTCGGTTGACCAGCGTTCAGTCTATTCAATTGTTATATTTACCAGCCTCCCCATGAGGTAGGATGTGGTACAAGGCAGAGTTTAATGTGGGGCAATTCAAGCCTATAGGCTTGACCAAAAATTCCCCATTGACCCCATATAAAACAGGCTCTGGTAGCCGTTTCCTGAGACAAGACTGCCCTTCGACATAGCCTCGTATGGGGATACTCTCTGCCTGGAGGCAGAGAGTTTGACCAGCACAGCAGGAACAGACCTATTCAACTGTTAAATATTAACAGCCCCCACCCCTATGCAGGATGTATGTGGCACAAGGCCGAGTTTACCATGGGTTCTCCGAGCCTACAGGTTCGGACAAAAATATTCCCTTAGAACCTGTATAAAAGGGTTCAGGGCCTGTCTACCTCCCTGGG
The DNA here is from genome assembly GCA_903632075.3 of Acanthosepion pharaonis. NCBI lineage: Eukaryota > Metazoa > Mollusca > Cephalopoda > Sepiida > Sepiidae > Acanthosepion > Acanthosepion pharaonis. The sequence continues at coordinate 119,229 of CAHIKZ030002644.1, forward strand.
TGAAACTTTGTCTGGGTTCCTCTCTGCTCAAGGCAGAGAGGTTGACAGTAATGAATAATCTATTTGACTGTTCCCCAAAGCCTTCTCTCCTACTAATATTATAGTAGACAGAAGAGTCCAATATAGATGTTTTAGAGAGAGGACACCATGACACCCAGGGTGATAGCACATGTTAGGGTCTCAGAGTTAAGCAAATAATGAACCTCCAAACTTGAAAATATAAAAAATACATTTTTATAGTAAAAATACCAGCAATTTATTTTTATATTAAAAAAAAAAATTACCAACAATACATTTTATAGCAAAATGACCATTGTCTGTAATTGAAGGCATACAACTACATTCAAAATATATTTAGTTGAAGCTATATAATTGTGTTCAAAATATTCAGATTTTGGCATTAAATAACCCATAGAGTTTGATATGTTGCCAAAAATCAGTCAACAGATATGAAAAAACTCTTTCATGATATTCATCCATATAATATCCTAATCTGTTTATCGATATAATATCCTATAATTTCTTAAAGAAATGAAACTGTATTCCAAAATATAACAAAACACACATATCACCACCTCTAGTAATTATGTCCACACAAACATGTATATGCACAAAAGCTGAGTATAATCTACCATGTACTCAATTGTGAAAACAGAATAATATATATCATTTTTATTACTTCAAAACTACCAACAAAATTAAATTTTGATATTCAATGACCCATGAAGGAGTTGATATGCTGTTAATTTATAGATAGTAAAGAAGGGAGTGTTTGATTGAAGGTCAGTATTGTATTTAGCATCAGAGTGAGAAGATCCAGAATGAATTTCTTTTAGAATATTCCCGCAGCTGCTCCAAAATGGTTAATAGTATAAAATTTCACTAAAAGATTAAGCTATTAACTATCTGAATCCTGTTAAATGACTAATGAAAAACTGATACAAATTTACTACCTTATATAACTGTGCTATTTACATTTGGACTATTGTCCTCATCTTTGTGGTTGTCACAACGTTTCAGCTGTTCTTCATCAGGTGCTTGTCAAACTGAATCCTTTATTTAATCTATGGGAGTAGATTGTTCTTGTTCCACTATCCATGTCTAGGCATAATATCCCTAGAGGTCATCTGGATCTATAAACACCTGATGAGGGCACAACAGCTGAAACATTGTAATAATAACAAAGATGAGGACAATAGTTAGTAAATAATGATAACTCCTCATCCCAGAAATTCAAATAGAAATAATTGAAGTTTGTATTGCTATAAAAACACTAAAATTATGGTATCTTGGGTAAGATGATAAACTACATGCAACAGCAAGGCTTCTGATCAGGAGGTTTTGAGGAGTGTGGAACCATCTCTTAATTGCTGGTGTTCCCAAGTCCACCCTGACCCAGGGTGGTAGCATCTGTTAGGTTCCCAGCTATGGGCAAATAGTTGACCCCTGAACTGGGGTTGAAACACTATGAAAGTATAAAAATAGGTTTTAATACCAGCAATACTTTTTTGTAAAAGTTTATTACTAGCCATGTTTGAAGAAAAAATTATTACCAGCAATAGATTTAAAAAAAAAAAAAATATTACCAGCAATAAAAATCTTGTTGGTATTAAATAAAACATTGAGGTTGATATGCCATAAACCAAACCAAAATAAACTAAAATTATAAACAATTACGTTGTTTACTCCTGTCATAATTACAAAAATGTATTCACATAGTATTTTATTTTTGTCTTTTGCAGCTGGTGCTATGTCCAAGCCAAAAACCTACCTACGTCTGCCTGAAATTCCAACACTGGTTACTTCCCGTGACCTGAGGGGTAGCAAGGCTCTAGTGCTGCTTGGTTACAGGGACTGCAGTTATGAGACCCATCGCTATATGGTAGAGGTGGAAAATATGCCTGAAGATGACCCCCTTGTTCTTGGACTGCAGCAGCACTTGGAACAGCATTGGCTTCGGATGGATATTCAAACACTTCTTAGTGATGTACTTGACAAGGATGACACTGACTGCAATGCTAACTCCGAGAGTAATGTCTCGGTTGGCAGTGGAGTCAGCAATGGTACTGACAGCTATTGTAGCAGAGAAGACTCTGGTGATGATGGTGGGGGTGGCAGCAATAGTGTACGGGAGCAGTGTGTTAGTCATCGGAGACACTTGTGTCATCGGCATCCTCTTCACAGACGTCACAGACATCACCCGCATCAGCGCGACCACCACCACCATCATCATCCTCCTCCTCATCATCAACGTATTCAGCCATGTTCGCAGCCTCCAACACTTCTCCATAATCATCAGAGTTTTCTTGACACCTTATCTCACAAGGAATTGAATCTGCTCGAAGCCAGGGTAACCGGCATTGGTAATGAAAGGAGTGTGGTTGATGGAGAATCTCAGAGAACGGACAATGACAGCTCTAAAAAACACGAGCTGCAATTAGAATTACCAGTGACTTCAGATATTATTGTCAAACCAGAACAGTCCCCCTCGTCATCTTCTGAGTCTGAAGCTGACAGGTCCTCGGAAAGAGCTCTGCTCACTTCAGAGAACAATAACCCCTTGTTAGCCATACACACTACAAACAACAATAGTACAAACAACAACAATGGTATTAATGAAATAAGTAATAACAATGATATGAGTCTCAAGGAAGAAGACCCTGAAAGATGGAAACAGCTTAACCTCTCCATAGCCAGGGTCACACAAGAATTAATTGTCCTTTTGGAGAATGAAGGCTCATCCCTGAGTGATGAAGATGAAGAAGGTTATGAAGAGGAAGAGGAGGTGGAAAGTGATGGTGATTTAGTCCAAGACATTGACCTGGACAATGGCTTGGAAAAGTGATGTTTAGCCAGATAAAAAGGCTGGCAGATCCTGGTCTCTATTTCCTATTGTCGTTTAAAGTTAAAGGGAAAGTCTTTAAACTTCCCTCAACCCAACATTAATATACAGTGAAGCTTTTTTTCTTTTTTTTCTTTTTACTCCAGCCTCACTAATAAACTAAAAAGAGACTATTTCTTAGTTGGTTTTCTTCTCTCTCTCTTCCTTCCTTTTTTAGTTTTTTTTTTTTTTAATGGTTTTTGGTGACTTAATTTAAAATATTAACACACAACTTTGTGTAAAAACAAGTGATAGAGAAGGGATTTGTTCATAAAAAGAAAAGAAACTACTTCCAGTTGTGTAATTTGAGCATGCAACCACAAAATCTACATTTCCTAAGATAAATCATCTGATACTTCATAGCAATTATATATTTTTTTCCAATTAAGTCAACCGTTCTTGATTATTTTATTTACAAGAGAAATTTAAACCAGAAATTGATATGTGATTTCTATATTATTGTAAAGTAGTATATTATAGTGGTCAATACTCAAGTAACTACACAAACTGAATATATACAAGCTTCATTGTTCTTGTCAAAGGGAGACTATTTATAATCTCCTCTCTTCACATATTTAAATTAAGATAACCACTACAGGTTGAAAGAAACTTTATAAACCATACACTCCTAACAGTTTTTACGATGCACTATGATATTAATATAGGAAATTGGAAATTAGTTTTAATTAGAACTCAAGAATTCAATTAAATTTTGCTTCCAAGTTGCTCATTAATTAGTCTCTTTGATAGCAACAACCATAGAAAATGCCATCTTATGTACAGCAGTGTGATTTTAATTTAATGCTTTTCTATCTCTCACTTCATAATTACTTAAATATTATTAATACTAATAACAGATTTTGTTAACCTACAAAATAAACTTTATAAGTTAATACTACCAAAATGTTTTTTGTATTTTTTTATTTTAAACATAATGGTAGGAAATCGACTGTTTATCATTTTCCCCTCATTCTTATAATAAAACTTTATTTCCTATGATAATGGTTAATAATAAAACAGGGTGTGGCAGAAATGTATCCCTCATATACCATCCAGAAATAACCCTGCATATAATGGTAAGACTTTAGTGGCAATGGTGTCTTCATCTAGCTAATGTCTAACCATTATGGGTTTTTTTGTTTTTTTTGGTTTTTTTTTGTTTTTTGGGGTTTTTTTACCAGTGAGGCTCACTCTGTACAAGGCCCTGGAGCCACTTGAGGTAGAGGGTTCCAGGTTAAGAGGCACAGTTTATGCATTTATGTAGGGAACATGATTAACCCTAGACTTGAAGAGGTTAAGATTTTAGTGATCGGGGAAAACATTCTCTTGTTAGTTGGTTCCACAGACCAGTGGTTCATGAGAAAAAGCTGCTCAAGTGGAAAATGAGAGGTACCATGTGTTTCTGATTGTTACTTTGAAAATTATTGTAATTTTACTTCTTATATATGGTATGAGGCAAAAAAAAAAAAAAATGGACACACCCATAGAAAGTTGTTTTTTTTTTTTGTTTTTTTTACCAAGACAAATGAGTAATAGAATTTGTTTATTAATACAGGGTATTAAATATAGGTGTACATAGAGATTTTTCTAAGCCTGGCTTAGATGTGGCACAAGGCCACTAGTAGGGGCCACCCAGTGAGGATCGAACTCACTACTCAGTCAGAATTGATCTAGCAAGACTAGCTTTCTAACCATTACACCACGTCGAGGTGCAAATAAGGATGTACATATATACATTATACAAGTCAAAAATGATTTAGTATTTTGTTGGATAAACTTTTGCTTTAATAAAAGCCTTAATTCTTTGTGGAATGCTATAGACTAAGTTCTTTAGTAAGTCAACCTCCTTCACCAGATTTTTCCAGCATGTCTTTAATTCACAAAAACTCATCTTCTGTGTTAACTTCCCTATTACGGGCATGCTTTTTTCAATTTTCAGTTTTTCAATTGGGTTATGGTCAGGACCCTGACTAGGCCACTGGAATAATTGGGAATTATTAAAGTCTTTCTATGGGTGCATCCATTTTTTTTTTTTTGCCTCTATATATATATATATATATATATATATATATATATATCTCTGTATATGAATTAAGTTCACCCAGCGCAAGGCATGAGAGTCATTGTTAAAAAGTTGATGATGAATGATATGTGACAACTATTTTTAGCATAAAACTTATAAAAAAAAATAATCATGTTCCATGATTAACAAATACTAATGGAGATTCCCTTGTTGTATTATTAAAAATCTGACCAAAACAAATTTAAGAAATTATTACAATAAAAATCAAATATGGCTATTATTTAAAGTAAGAGTGTACAAATGAAAAGATCAAAAACTGACCAAGTTTTCCATTTCACTGAAGCAGATATTAAACACATGAGATTGTTATCACCTTCTCTATCTTTCCATTTTTTCTTTCTTTTTTCCTTCCCTTTTCCTAAACCAAACAGTGCCATTGACATATCTTCTATCTACCCTTGCAATCAAGCAGGAATGGTCCATTGTTTATCTGAGGTAATGGCATTCTAACTAAGACACAAGCAGAATTATAATCTGATAATTATACAATAGAGCTTAAGGAATCTTAGATCTTAATTTGATTTTAAAATATGCTCAGCATTTTTATTAATTTTTAGCAGAACACAAATTTGTCTGTATGCTTTCTTCAACACTTAGATGAAAGATGGTTGATGTCTATATCCCATCGGTATTTAAGATTTTAAAAATACTTGATAAATTGCTAGGTGGTTGGGATTTATGCTTTCATTTCAAACCCTTCCTTGAAATAAATATATCATCATGAACATTTGAGAGCCTTTGGTAGACAATGAACAAATAATGTTATATTTATTTATAAGAAATATTTTTAAAAAATGGAAAAGAAGTTTCTTGGGGGTGGGGGCAGGGGGTAAATTTTCCTATAAAACATGACAGATGCCATGAAAAAAGATTTATTTTTCTTTTCTGAACTCATAATTAAGAAAATATTAGCTAATTAACACAAATGACTTGAATTTGTTATTTATTGTCTGATTCTTTCTTAAAATGAAACAAATATTATTCAATTATGGGGGGGTCAGAAAAGAACTCACAAAAAAATCATGGTAAATCCAAACTAGAAGATTTCCCCTTCAAAAATTATCCACGCCTTGAATCTAACACATTCCTATCCTTCTCCACGATGCGCTCCTGGAAGGATTCTACCAAGCTTCATCGTCCCTGCCCTCTTGATGCCCCTGTTGTGAGGAAAACAAGTCCCCTTGAAGAATATCTTAATGCTGGAGCTACCTCTCTACTCATCTGACCTGTGTGATTTTCTTTTTATCTATGTAAAAATGTCTCAGAATTAACATGTAGAAAAAGACAATATGTACTAAGGGGAAAAAACAATAGGAAAATGTAGTTTTAGCCGACGCATTTTGTCCAATGTGAACTTTTTCAAGGCAAAAAACGAAATGAATTTATTGAAACAATGTATCTCTAAATAACAAACAAAATGTCATTAGCAACTAGAAAAACTTAGAAATGCTATTGTATATTCATATGGTCAACTTGAAAAATTATGTCAATTACTTCATATTTGAAGAGATTTTTTTTTTTTTTTTTTTTTTTGAAGAGAATATTTTCACATGTAGAAATATTGTTTGTATTGTTGTGTTAATGGATTGAACCTTTTTCTTTTGATTTCTTAAAATGTTTGTTGTGTTGGGTTGGGAGAATAGTGATTCTGTTAGAAAAGGTGATATATAAATAAGTTGCCAAAACTGTTCCTCACAATACATTGGAAAAACATGCAGAAATTTAAAGAAACACATGAGCACAAAAGAGACCTCATAAATAACAATTTAACAAATGCAATAGTCATACATAGAAATAAATTCAACCAAAATTTTGATTTTATAAGTGCTACACTAATAAAAAAAATAATTCACTCAGAAGGAAAATCCTCAAAAGTGCTGCCATTGAATATTATCCCAATATTAATCCACATCCAGGTTTTTTCCCAATATCACCTTTCCTAACAAAATCACTACTTTCTCAAACCAATGTACACAACAAATGTATCAAGAAATCAAAAGAAAACTGTTGAATCTGTCAATACAAACAATATTTCTTCACATGAAAATATTCTCTTCAAACAAAGTAATTGACATAATTTTTCATTTGACCATATGAATATACAATAGCATTTCTAAATTCTTCTAATTAATAATGACATTTTGTTTGTTGCTTATAGATACTTTGTTTCAATAAATTCATTTTGTTTTCTTGCCTTGAAAAAGTCTACATTGGACGAAATGCATTGGCTAAAACTACAGTTTTCCTATTGTCTTTTTCCTTAATAAATAATTCTATGTAATGGGGGAAAATAATTTTCATATCAGATTTTAATTATATAAATCATGAGAAAAGTGAAACTTTGTTAAGAATTTGATTAAACCATTATGTGCAACAAAATAAGTGTCTAATTTTTTGATAATTCCATAATCACACTCTCTCTCTCTCTCTCTCTCTCACACACATAAACACATACTTAAATAATGATTAAGTACAATGTTTCTTAAATTTTGTAAAATTTGGGGGAAAGTAATGTTGTCAGCATTTTAAACCATTGACAATTTTCACTAAGGAAGACCATACATGTAAACATCTATTGCATTTGAAACATGACACATTCATAAGAATTTTTTCTCTAAAGAAGAATTGTTTTCATTTTCAAATGTATAAATTAGAAATAAATCCCACACTGCGTCATGTGATGATCATACTGTCATCAGTAATAATATTATACCAAAACTTTTTAATTATAAAAATCTTTTCTAAAACTTAAATTTTCTACATTTCTAACGTATACGTTTCCACATATGGTCTTCTGTAGTGAAATCTGCTCAGGTACCTACTACAAAAAATGACCTTGAATCTTTTTAGTAGTGCAGCCCAACTTTTGATGAGCCAGAGATCATGACATTGATGACCCTTTAGAAATTCATTTTTCATTAGACAGCAATTAGTAATTTTTTGTGCAATTACATGAAAGATAATTATCACTAAATTACAGGATGTGAATTATATTTTTCTTTCAATTGATAAAATAGTTAAGATAAACACTAAATTATCTTAAGCTTATTTTAAAAATGAACATGTATATTGTGTGTGTATATAACATTTCAGATATAACTAAAAATATATCTGTAAAAAGACAGTACAAATAAAGACAAAAGGAAAACTTATCTTAGTTGGCACATTTGGTCTTCTGGTGGACTTTATCAAGGGAAATGTAAAGATTTTATTTTGCAACAAGTATTTATAAATTTTTACTTTCATTTATAAATACTTGTTACAAAAATGCAATCTTTTTACATTTGCCTTGATAAAGTCTATCAGAGGATTTTCATTGTCTTATATATATATATATATATATATATATATATATATATATAAAATGGACTCTCCTTTTTTAGACATCTCATCAGGTGGGGAATTACGGTGTTACTAAAAGTTTTTATTCTGAACTACAGTTATCAAAGCAAATATCCCCGACACTTCCATTCTTTGGAAATTTTCATAAAATGTCTTCTAGAATTTACATGTAGAGATGGAAGGGAATCTAATGCATTAGCAAATATCACACTTCCCTTCCCTTTTTTTTCTTTTTTTCCTTCCTTTTCATTCACCCACAACTACTTAATGCATTAGATTCCCTTCCATCTCTATATGTAAATTCTAGAAGACATTTTATGAAAATTTCCAAAGAATGGAAGTGGGGGATATTTGCTTTGATAACTGTAATTCTGAATAAAATTTTTCAGTAACACTGTAATTCCCCACCTGATGAGACATCTAAAAAAAAAAGGTTTTCCCATTGAAACAAAAATGTACAATTTTGTAGTGGATATATGAATGTTCTAATGTAACACCGCATAAGATAAATAAATATTTACGGCTCTACTTTATGTATTGAGCACTATTTTTAAATTAATGTTATGAATGCTGTAATCCTACTGTTTGTTCTCCTACACACATATATATATATATATATATATATATATATATATATATATATATAAAATGAAAACTGTCTCTATGGAATGCTTTTATGAATATTTGACTTGGAATTTTTCAACTTATGATCTCATTTTTTAGTTCCAAAACCAATCAAAAGTCAGAAACACTCTATAGTTAATTTTGCTATTTCATTATCATAATTTTTTGCCTAAAATAAATAGTTAACTTTTTGAACATTTACGTGTGTATGGGAAGCATGTAGAATGACAAACTGCCAGATTAGTTATTAATACTTTTTAAATATTTTATTTTTTGAAAAATGGGGGATGTATTTCGAATGAAATCTAGGGAAAGAAAAGTAGAAACAGAGAAAAAAAAACTCATATTCAATTCAGGTATTTCTGTCCACTATTTATCCCCACAATTTTTCTTTTTATTTTTTATCAATTATATCTAACAAAGAGTTGCTCAGAAACATATACATCATATTTTTTCACATATATTCTTTTCTCAACATTTCTGGTTTAATTTATCCATTATATTTTCAAATATGTTTTGCTTGTGTCAAAGAAAATATGTTAAACATTTTCAAAGCAATGAATTTGTTTATGCAAAGGGATTTATGAACAAATTTTTCTTGGTGGGGGTGGGTGATTTTTTTTGTTATTCCCACAACATTTCAACCACTCTGTGGCCTTCTTCATGTATACTAACCATATGTATGAAAGTCTATTTGAATGTTAATGAATTTTCTCAAAATTATAGAGAATTTGTTTATTGTTGGTTGTGGATATCATCCAAATAGTATTTTTTTTCTTTTTCATTGCTGTTTTTTTTTGTTTTGTTATTTTTTTTCATTTGTATCTATTTATTTATTTATTTGTTTTTTTCTTTTTCACTTCTTTCTTTTGCTTTTTGTGTGATATTTTAGATAATATAGACAGCTCTTTCAACACCTACATTCACTGTTGGAACAGAGAGCTTTTATTTTTATTTTTTTTCACTAAAGCCATTATTTGCAATGGCAGATCAATTTGAATTTTATCATTCAAAATAAGTTTTAATTAAAAAAAACAAAAAACTTAACTATGGTGTATGATAACCTTAATTACAAAAGGAGATCACTCTTAGAAAATTCTGGAATTTTTTTTTCTATTATTGTTGCTTTTAAATATCCCACCCTGTGATAATAGATTTGTTAAGGTGAATATGTATAAGGATACAAATTTACCATGGAAGACTTAGAAATCAGTGCACTTTCTATATGCCTTAGTAAATTACTTTCTCTTTTAATTAAAGCAGATTTTTTAAAATTGATATCAGAATCAAATTCATCAGAATGTATTGTGTTCATTTCTCACGACAAACCTAAGAATAATTCTGATTTAAATAATGCTTCTTTAATTAAAAAAAAAAGTAAATTTATGAAGGTGAAAATGTATAGAAAGTGCACTGATTTCTGAGTTATCGCCAGTAAATTTGCATCCAGGTTCACCTTCCCTAACAAATCCTCTGTTGTTGCAGTGTGAGATGCTTAAAAACAACAATGATAGATAAAAGCACCAGGTTAAACTAAGACTCTATGTTTTCAATTATACAACTTTGTTGTTCGGATATTTACAAAGTTCAGCCCAAGGCCACAATAATGAAGTGTCCATAAAGACTGAACTTATGGCACTATTAAGGGGTCTGTAAGAGGAACTTATTAACCATCACACCATGTTGTATTTGAATTATAAGAAGTGTTGGTCCCAGTCATCACTTAAGAACATTTTTGATTAAAAAATTCATAAAGACAGGTTGCAATGTTATATAAAAAAATACTCTCAAAATAAATATATTTTTAATAAGATAATCATTCATCATCTTTACAGACAAGGCCAGATTATACATTTTGGGGCCCCCAAGACAAATAAAATTATAGACTTCCCCACCAGATGAAGCTACCCTCTAACACACCTGCAAATGTCTTGAGTATTTTTTACTTATATTTTAGCAACATTTACGTAGCCTAAAATTATCTTATTGCAAATTCTTTAAATAAACTTGAATAACTATCTTTTGTTTGGCAATAAAACTATTCTTTAAGAAATACTATTATTTTATTATTTATGGCAAACCAAATCAGCACAAATTTCAACACAAATGTAATAAAAAAATGTTTATAACCAGCATTATAAGAATAAAACAATCAAAATTAATATGAGTTTGTCATATTGATAGAATTTCAGTTTAGAAAACTATCTAGAAATTGTAACTTCTAGAAAATTAAAATCATTGCTTTATAAAAATTTCTATGTTATCTACTTGAAATGCCATAAACTAAAACATTCTTTTCTTTGCTTCCTGCAAAGTTAATTAAATTTTATGAGTTTGTTATATTAATATCATTTCAGTTTATGAAACCATTTAGACATTATAACATCTAGAAACATAAGATCATTGGTTTATAAACACTTGATGGGCCTTAGGCTGCAGCCTGTTAAAGGATAATCCAGCCCTGGGTTGCAGCTTATGCTAGACTAAAGGATAATTTTTTTCCTTTATGTGCCATGTCTCTTCTGGATGTGGGCAATCATGACTCTCCACAACTTCTTATCCTTTGTTGTTCTGAACAATATTTGTCCCCATTTTATTCTACCTGCTCCGTTGACGCTAACTCATTAAATATATTATTTGCTGTTTCCCCACTGCCCTTCTTATCTACAATATGTTCTGTCAGTGTCAAATTCTCCAAGCTATCTTTCCTCATTACAAGTTCTAGAAAATTCCAACTAAAGGATAATCCGTATCTTACATCATAATCTTTTTATTATCACCATCTATTGCTGATGTCACACTTGCATGCATTGTTCTCTCCAAAGGCTAACCTTTGTGTGGCCATATTTATTTTCTTCCTGTCACATGTAACACAACAACCTGAGACTACCATTGTCTGGTGTGTGTGTGGGGGGGGGGTGCTGACGCACTCTCCTGATTGTATGGTGAGGATTTGGAGGCTACGGCACCACTTTGGTCTGAAAATCTTTGGCTTCACATTTTCATGCTAGTTTTATCAGCCTCTGAGAAGTATTTTAACAGAGGATGGAAAGTATGATAGTGAAATTCGAATATGTATTGGGATAACCAAAGATGCCTTCCGAAAGCTAAGCAGAGTATTAAGAAACTGAAAAATTTCATTACAAAGAAAACAGTACTGACTTGTTATGTGATATCAATTCTCCTATATGGCAGTGAATGTTGAACAATTTCCTCACAGATGAAGAAGAGACTTGAAGCAACAGAAATGTGGCTCTACAGAAAGATGCTGAGGATACCATGGATGGAACATGTGAGCAACGACAAAGTTTTAGAAAAATTGAAAACAAAAAAGAAACTTGTACTTAACATCAGGAAGAGATAGTTGAAATTTCTAGGGCACATAAGTAGGAAAGATGGCTTGGAAAATCTGATACTCACATGGCAGATTGAAGGCAACTGAGACATGGAAAAAGAACACATAACCTACTTAGTGAGCTTGTGTAAATGGATGGTGGAACAAGGTTTAAGAAAAAATGACAAAAAGAGAAAATCTATTAAGAACTACAAAGGACAGGAAATTGTGGAGAGCCATGATTGCCTACATCCAGAAGGGAAAAACACATAAAGAAGACTCTTTTGAACTGGCTTAGGGCAGTTATGGGGTTTTACTTATGCCAGATACCAACCTGGAATTTATGTTCTCATGATATGGTTATTACATTGGTTTAGGAGAAAGAAATAAAATCACTAGTCATCAGCAAAATGTAACCCAGAGGCCACATGCAACCCATTTGGTCTTTCTGAATGGCATGCTTAATTTCATATGGAAAATTTTGCTTTGTTCTCACTTGTTCACTCACATACTCTCTCATACATAACCACATACATAAACAATGATTAAGTACAATGTTTCTTGAATTTGGTAAAATTTGGGGGAAAGTAATGTTGTCAGCATTTTAAACCATTCACAATTTTCAGTAAGGAAGATCATAAGTGTAAACATCTATTGCTTTTGAAACCAGACGCATTCAAAAGAAATTTTTCTTTAAAAAAGAAATGTTTTCATTTTCAAATGAATAAATTAGAAATAAATCCCATGCTGTGATATGTGATAATCACACTGTCATCAGTGATAATATTTTACCAAAACTTTTTAATTATAAAAAATCTTTTCTAAAAACTAAAACTTTCCTACATTTCTAAGATATATGTTTCCACATGTGGTCTTCTGTAGTGAAAGTAACTGACAGACTTCCAACAAAATAATTACCTTGAATCTTTTTAGTAGTGAAGCCCACCTTGTGATGAGCCAGAGATCAGGCAGTCCACTGCTTAAAAAAGGTTGCCAATGCCTATCCAAGACTGTAAGATCACTACAATCTTAACAGTTAATCCTAGACTTGATCAGGTTATCTTCCCTACATATCCGCATAAACTGTGCCTCTTACTCTGTAACCCTCTACCTCGAGTGGCTCCCAGGCCTTGTACAGGGTGAACATCAAAAAAAAAAAAAAAAAAAAAAAAAAATTGCTTTCCCTACAAATAATGAGATCCATCTACACTTTTTGCTACAAAGCAGCGAAGGTTTGAAATGATGGACTGCTCTCCCAGGCTAACAAGTTTCATCTATCTTCTAAATATAGACTTTATTAATTCAATTGAAAAGATTATAAAGACCAATCCAGAGTTAAAATTATAATACAACAGTCCTTGTTAATACTAAGAATGGATATATCAGCTTTGGCAGAAAATCCAAGTATTCAGTTACTACAGTGACTGTGATCAAGATGACTGATGAGATAGTAAAGGGAAAGTTAGATTCATGCCTTTCCTAAAAGTCAGTTTTTTAGTTAAAATAAACTAACATAGAATGTAACTATTTTAGAAGATAATTTTACCTATATCAATAAGCATTATTGTTGTTATTATTAAGTAATTTAACCTTTGTCCAGGTGAGCAGAATTTTGGCAATAAAGATCAGTTATAATCATTATTATTTTTATTATCAAATAAAATGGTTCCTATATGATCACCAAAGTTAAGCAATGTTGAATCTGGTCAGTACCTAGATGGGTGACTGCTTGGAAATACCAGGTACTGTAAGCTTAGATGTGCAGGTGGTGTAACGGAATATGACTCAGAATTGTTAATCAGAGAACCGAGTTCCAATTCTCATTGGATTTGTTATATTCACTTACGCACAAATACACATTGGGAAAGGTATGAATACACCATTTCTCCCCCAGCTATGGGTTAATTAGTAAGACTTGTATCACTAAACTATTATTATCTCAAAAAAAAAAAATTCTTAGAATCTAAAAATATTTTCTGGATTTAAATAACCTGCAAAGAGTTCATAATCAATCAATAAATAAATACAATCTTTACAATACTTATCAATCAATAAATAAATACAATGTTCACAATACTTATCTGTGAATGACTAAAAGTTTCTCAGTGTTGTTGTTACTCAGGGTTAGGTAAGAACATTTTAAATTATAAATAGGAAAATTAATGTTAATTTTGAGCTTAAAGAAAATCAGAGAGCTTTTATAAGACAACCCCCCCGCCAAGCCTTGACCCAACAAAGAAAACTTTAAATAGAATGATGACTGGTGCCAGTGCCAAAAGGGAGAAGAAAACTGAATGCATGATCTCTGTAAAGAAATAAATATGCAAAAATAAAAAAAATATATATATATTTTATATACCTGACCTCATATTCTGAGTTGATAACTTTGGGAGTCTTTGTTTTATATTTCACTATTAGGTTGGAACAAATATTTTTGGAACATTTTACAGATGAATAAGAATAGAAATTGGAAGAAGTATATTTAAGTCAGAGTGGATAATTTTTCCTTTCTTATGAAGTTTAAGTACTTTTGAATTTTTTTCATATCTTTTAGACATATCAGTGCTTTGAAAAAAAAAAGACTTTTGTCCCATTATAATTGTTCCATTTGCCTACGCATTTCATACACTAAATGTAGTAATTATTATTGGACATGGGTAATACATTATAATATCATACAAACTATGTCTCATAAGAGTTGTTACATTTTCATATGCATTTCATACAATAAATGGGATGAATTTATTGGGACAGATGTTTTATAACTTTCTACTAAATATTTAGCTATTTCTAATCTTACAAAAAATATTTTCATGTTTATTTTTTTTTTTATAATACTAAAAATATGAGGTTTGATAACAGACACAATTCGTATAAACATGTTATTGGAAATGAAATAGAATTAAGATTTTAAAGATTTTACTTAATTAAGCATTAAGTAAAGAATATTGCTTCTTCTGCTTCCAGGTGAAATTCTGTTTCTATAGCCAACCTGATTAGATATTTTTTTTTTTTTTTTTTAAACTTTTATAAAGTTTGTTTTTTATTTTTATGTGTGTTTTGCTCTTAAAATATATTTTAATGCTTCAAGATGAAAGGAGGAATAATGTTTGAATGTTAACATATTACAAAAAGACTTTTTGTAACCTTTGACATCATTTACTAAAATTCAAATTTTTCATCTTTTTAAAAAAAAAAAAAAGTTAGATTTATTTTCATTTAAGTAGCCTCCATTGCTTGGTAAATCATGTATAAAAAAAATTTAAATTCTTGCAAAGGAAATCCTAAAATTACACATTTTTATGAATTTTCCTGTTTATTTAAGTCTATAAAAAATCCTTTTTAAATTGTTCATGTTTTGTTTTTTTTTATCAAATAGCCACAGTTAGACAATTATAACTTAAGTAACATGTATAAAAATCCTTTGATACCTTACAAAAATTGTCGACAAAGGATTTCTATGTAAAGAATGATTAGCTAGATATATTTCATGAATGAGATTGAATATTTCTCAGATAAAAGCCACAATTTTAAGAGTTGATTTTCAAAACAGTTCTACCCTACAACTCCCCATCACCCACTTTAATTATATACAAATTCTGTATAAAATATAGCATGAATCCACCTTTCCTCCCACCAGCTATGGGTTAAATAGTAGGATTTGTATCTGGAAAAAAAAAAAAAATCAATCTCCAAAAAACATTATTTATGCAATATTCACTTTAAAAAAAAAAAAATTGATTTTACAATCCAAAATAAGTTTTGGCTTTAAATAACCCACAAAGGGTTGATAAGCCATAAAAAAAACTGATTAGTTTCCACTCATTTAGTTCTGTGCTTAGTATTAAGAAAATAATTGACTTTATACAATTGACTCACAAATAAACAGGGTGTATCAAATAAGAAGGTGGGGAACTTTCAATTTCCAAACTTTTAATAAATGGGAAGGGGGCTTTATAAAATATATAACACCGGTTGTCATCCAATCACCAAAGTTAAGAAATGTCAAGCCTGATGGGTGACCACTTGGGAATATCTGGTTGGATATGCAAGTGGTGAAACGGATAAGAACTCGGAATGAGATCAGAAAGCCAAGTTCCAATTCTAGTTGGGTTCGTTATATTCACTTAAGTGCAAATACCCTTGGATAAGGTATGAATTCACCTCTACCCCCTCCATCTATGAGTTAATTAGTAGGAATTGTATCAGTAAATTACTGTTATCTTGGGGAAATTGTTAATACAATATCATTTTCAAAAAAAAAAAAAAAAAAAAAAAAAAATCATTTTTACAATCCAAAAATATTTTCTGGCTTTAAATAACTTACAAAAGGTTGATAAGCTGTAAAAAAGATATCAAACAAAAAAAATCAAAGTTTTAAATTAAGATTTAAACATGCGCAACAGAGAACAAGAGAAGTGGGCCAGAACAAAATCTTGCCCCCCCGGTTCATTTTATGATACCTGAAATAAATTTTTATTTCTTAATGAGCACACAAACTGCTTTTGAATTTAGAGTTATTCTTCTCATAGACTGGTTACCAACCAAGACTAGAAATCCCAGTCTGCCAAACTATAAACCTCCAGCTGGTGAGTGGGGAAAGAAGAGTTAGATTCATAACTTTTCTAATTGTATTTGTACAAAAGTAAATATAACAAACACAACCAGAATTCAAACTCAGTTTGCCAGTTTCTCTTTCCAAGCTGCAACCCATTATGCTATTTGTAATGAGCATCCCTTCCCCTGTTTATTGGAAAAGCAAAATTATAAGGTTCTGTGAATTTTAAAATTTGACTCGTGTTCTATAAAAATGGAATTTCCACAATATCAAAAGTTTTATAAGGAATTTCAATTCAATACAGAACATAGACATTTTTCAAAATAAAGGAAAGAAATATCTTTTATGTAATGAGAATATTCAAAGATTTTCCTCCCGAAGATACCATATATATATATATATATATATATATATATTATATTATGTATATTTTTAAATTATCAACTGCTAAGATTTTATAATTGCAGTGCCTTATCAGCCGATTATGTCAGGCTTTGATGTTTGTTGTCTTGTGTTGAATAATACCATAAAGAAAAAAAAAATATGTGAAAGTGGAAAGTTCAACAAATTGAGAGAAAAAAAAAATTAAATAATTAAAAAGTGAAATTTATGAAAATAAAAATGTTCATGTGTTGGAAAATCTTCGTTGCTTTTTTTTTTTTTTTTTAAAATCATTCAATTTCATCCCAAGCAATGTGATAATGGTACTGGGATTGAAAGAGAAGCAAAAGACTTTAGAAGGAAATGGAAACCCAATAATAGTATCAATTTCAGAGCTCAGGCAGAGACGTTAGAAGTATAGAGTTGAAGAAGACTTTAGGATTGTGTTTCTGGTTCCTTCTAAACAAGAAACAAGGGATAAACCTCTACTCCTGTTCAAAAGACCAAGGAGGAGCGTGAACCAAACAATAGGCGATCCTATCTACTCCTATTGAGGAATAAATAACAAATAAATAGTTAATAACATTTCAGAATTTAAGTGGAGACATTAGAAATATAGAGTTGAAGAAGACTTTCGAAGGAGCCAGAAACCCAATTTTAAACAGGAAACAAGGGAGATACCTACTTCTTTTGAAGAGGAGTTGAGTTAAGGTGTGTCAACCAGACAATAGGTGAATCTGTATTTTGCCAAAATTTCATTCCTGCTCATAAAAAATGTCAGAATGACGTTTTTTCCTTGGCACCACTACTACTGTATATTCCCTTGGCAATATTTGTTAATTTAAAAAACTATTTTTAGAATTTCAATGAAACTCAATTTATGCTTTCTCTTTTTTTTTTTTTGAGAATTAACAACAGAAGAATTAAACATTACATATTTTATTAGATTGTTTATTTACAAGATTAATTTTATATTTAAAAGTTTGTAAAAATATGTGAACCAACTACAATGCAATATTTAGCATTTACAATATTATAAAGAAAGAAATGAAAACAATTTTTTTTATTCATAAATTTATAAAAACATGTTTGAAACACAAAGAAAATTTGAATAAACATGACAAGTCGCTGTAACTATAAATTTGCAAAGTGCATTTTCCAACCATTTTTTTTATTAGCCGCAACACATAAATTCACTAAAATTGTTTGTATCTGGATTTATACATTTTGTTCTTGAGAATTGACAACAAAAATATTAAATACTATTTATTCATTTATTAGACTGTTTATGTAACAGAGAATTGATTCAGCTCAATCAAAGATTCTGAGTTGATTGTATGTGGTGCTGTAAGCATCAGGAGTTGCGTCCACTGCCACAATGGGCTGTTGAGAGAAGATCTTCTACTTAGAGTAGGTAGCACTGCCTATTTGCATATGAACGATACTGGGCAGGTATTAGCCAATAGTCAGCATGGGTCTGGGACTGGGAGAGCTGTTTTCCTCAGTCGAGTAGAGCACTCTTGACGTGTGAAAACCAGGCAAGATGAACACAGTTTATTTACAAAAACTTTGTTTAACATATCTGTTGTCAATTTTTGAGAAAAAAAAAAAAAACTACTTAAAACAATTAAAAATTGCCAAGGAAGTACATTGTAACAAGGAAGTATATCGTGACAAGAGAAAAAAAAAGCATCCTTTTGACATGTATTTTTTTTGCAGGTACAAATATTAAACTTTGCTGAATTTTTTTTTTAATACTAATTTTCATAAAATACAAAGCTCAAGAGCCACTCATGCTAGAAGATTAATGTTAAAATGTTTATGATTAATGTGATGAGATTTACATGAAAGAAAAGGAGGTAGGTATGAGGATAAGGAGAATAGATAATGACTGACCCTTGACTTGAAGAGATTAAAATTGTAGTGTTCTGGAAAGCATCCACCTGGGAGCCTGTTCCACAAAGTAGTAGCTCTTGGGGAAAAAGTTGTTTGATTTGAAATTTTGCCGTACGTTTAGAATATGCAGGAAATGAGAGTGATTCAACACCGTGGAATTAGCATGGCATATCTTAGGCTTAAATGTCTGAAGTGGTGGAATAAGAATGGAGATCTGTTTTGAAAAATAATGTGTATTATAACACAACATAATACAACAGAAATGTAGTTCTACAGAAGGAATGCTGAGAATTCCATAGCCTGAACATATGAGTAATGTGGAAGTTTTAAGGAAAATGAAAGCAAAAAGGATACTTATCCTGAAAATCAGAAAGAGACAGTTGAAATTTCTAGGACACATAATGAGGAAAGAAGGCTTGGGGAATTTGACACTCACTGGACATAGTAGAGGCAAAAGGAACAGAGGAAAGCAGCATGGTGTGTGCAAATAGATGACAGAACAGGAATTGTGAATGATATAAAAAAAAATGATTGATTTGGCAGGGGGTAGGTGGGAGATCTTATCAACACTTTGTGGGTTATTTACAGCCAAAGCATAGTTTGGGAGTTGTACAGGGTGTGGCAGAAATACCCCTCACATAAAGGTAAGACATCAGTAGCAATGGTGTCCTCATTTAGCTAATGTCTTACCATTATGCGGGAGGTATTTCTGCCACACCCTGTATAAGAATAATTCTTTTTTTTTTTCAAAATTAATATTTTATTAACAATTTTGGGGTTAAATGTAAATCATATAACAATGATTTTCCAGGTAAAAATTGCATAAAAATACATTGTAGGTCTTTTCCAAGTCTATAGAATCCATTTTGTCCTATTATTTACTCATAGCAGGGGGGAGAAGAGACGGATTCATACTTTTCCCAGGGATATGAGCACATAAGTGAATGTGAAAAACTAGACTGGAAATTTGAACTCGGATCTCTACTTCCTCAATCTGAGCTGCTATCCATTACGCTACCACACAATCGTATAAAATTGACTGTAAGTTCATATTCTATTATAAAGGCCAGTTTCCTTTACAAACTGTAAACATCTCAATTGGTTTAGTATTTCTGAACAGTACATTTATGGTATCTGCTCTGTAGAAATTGGTTTGTGTTTGTTAGAGATAGCAAAGTAACAAACCTTACTAAGAGCTCCAAAAATAAGAAGTTGTAAAGAGCTATGATCACCCACATCCTGAAAGGACATAGAGGATCATAAATATATGAAACTCTGTACATTCTTGTTTGAAATTTGTTTGACAGGATGTTTCAATTATTCTATCTGGTTTTCTTCAGAATTACTCATTTTTGTTGGTCTCTTTTCCACAATTTTTTGGCAGCAGTGGCATAACTAGAGTGTGTACTGCTCGGGGCAGCTCATGAGTCTGATTCCCCCTGACCCCTACAAGAAATACATAATGCACAGTGAGTCACTCTTAAAGTCATAAAACTAGTTTGTGTACCATTATACTAAGACTTTCACATACTCAAATATAGTATGCTTTAAATACACACCAAGTATACTTATACTTTATTAGTAGCATTTAAAAAGCAAAAACAACATATAGGGAAAAAAGTTTAAAGAATTATGACCATCTCTATTTCTGAAATGAAAATAACTTTCTACAAATCACTTTTTTGCATTTTTCTTGGTAAATTCTTCAATGACATTACCAAAAAACTATTTCATCTGTCAATTGTCAACTCTAAAGACAGTAGATAGGCCAATATATATGCCATATTTTAAGTGATTCAAAATTGAAAAGACCCTTCAACTGTCCTGATATTAAAACCACTTTTATTTCAATACAGCTTATACAGGCTTATAGCCTGCAGCAGACACAAAAGTTCCACTCCTATAAAAGTGCCACTACTTGATGAGATTGCTTAGGGTACCTTAGCTGAGGCACAAGGTTGAAAGTAGGGGGTACCCAGTGAGGATCGAACTCACTACTCAGTTGTAAATGTTCTAGTGAGACAAGCGTGTTAACGATTACACCACATCCAAGTGCCCATATAGTTATTTTCTAAACAAAGCTTAAATATGGTACAAGGCCAAATGTATGGAGCACCTAGTGATGATAATACTAACTACTGAGTAGTAATTGATAGGGCAAAACCCTGAATAGATTGTGTGAATGGATGGTGGAACAGGAGGTGGTAAGTGTGAGAAAGAGACAAATGTTGGTAAGGGTCACAATGGACAGGAGGTTGTGGAGAACCGTAATCGCCCACATCCTGAAAGGACACAGCAAGTAAAAGAAAAATGGAGTTCATCTGAAGATTTTGTACAGTGGGATGGAATTAAAATTATTTCAGTCTATAGAGAAAAAATTTTCTTGTCTGAATTTTTATTGACTTGGTTTTGTGTGTGTGTGTGTGTAGCGGAGGGATGAATAATTTTGTCATTTTTGTTGATTATTTCACATTTCCGCAGTGTAATCTCCAGTTTTCATAAACATTGCGGGCATTCAAAACATTGCAGAAGAAAATGAAGCAACAAAGAAGATGGAATAATCTGAAGAAATGATAGAAATGTAGAATGATTAAATTCTGAATCTTTTCCATTTTCATTTTAATCATCTCAACCAACACAAAGCAATAAAGCCACTAAGATACAAGAATTTACTGATTGTGAAAGAATATGAGAATAAGAAAACATTATTGAGGAGAGAGAACAATAAAAGAATTAAAAAGACAGAAGATAACAATAACAAGAAACCAGAAGAGAATTCCATAAACATGAAGTGTATAAATAGAAAGTGTTAGCATAGAACAACATATGGCCACATCTAGCCATTTTAATTGTAAAATGATAAGATGTAGCCACTTAAGTACTGCATTTTAATTCATAAAGCCTAGGTACAAAAGAGGAGAGGTCATCAGAACAATTAGCATGAAAATATTTATAGAAAAGGCACAGAGAATCTACATTATGGTAGTGGGAAAGTTACTGATACTGAGATAGCAGATCAGGACCAATAACATTGCAGATTCTTCTTTTGGATTTTATCTAGAATCTCTAAATACGTAGCAGAAGCACCAGACAAGATTTGATAGCAATATTCCATGAACAGATGAATAAATGTGTAAGAGAGATTCTGGCAAGAAGAATTGTCTTGTAAAATACAGTGAAGCAATTTTCCTAGCAGAAGACCTAACAATTGATTCAATATATTCTTCCCACTTTATGTCAGTGGAAAATATTAGTCAATTTATAAGCCAAGGTGAAAAAGGTTCTTACAAATGGTTAAGAGAGCTGTTTCATTTTTGTTGTATTCCATGCTAATAGGAATATATACTTGAAAAACAAGGTGGATAAAATAAGTAATGGATTATTGTAATAACCAGTACAATAGGAATAAAGGTAACAGTTATGCACAAGGTCGTCGCAAGTCAATCCAGTAGTGAGTGCTACTATTGGAAGGTTGGTAGTTCTTGCATAAGTCTGAGTTGTACTCAACAAATCCCAGCTAGACTCTGTAGTCCATTGACTTACAGATACTTATAGGTAATTACTACCTATAGTGTAGTCACTCATGGTGGTGACGGGTTATTCCATTACATCAATTTTGGACATGTTAAAATTAACAAGTGATTCCATACTCCAGTTAACAACAGATTATAGGTCATTTTTGAGATCAGCTGTCAATTTGAGCTTATCTTTTTCAATGAAAATCACTAATATCTCAAATAGAACTGAATAAAAGAATCCAGTATCTTTAAGAATTTTGAATACTGAAAATTATTCAAGAATACAAAGTAGAAATATGTAAAGTATTCCGCAATAAAATGTCCCATAACCCACTAGTGCCATAGGGCCACCACATATATTGCAGCCATAACAGCAGTGGTGATTCCTGAGCAAGATAGCCTAAAAGAGCCCAACCCTCTTTAGGCTGGTTTGGAATCAGATATTTCCTTCTTCTAAACTGGTTGACAACTAAGGCCACAGAATCCAGTCTGTTCTGCTATTTACCCATAACTAGGAGGAGAAGAAATGGATTCATACCTTCCCCAATGGTTATTTTGCATGTAAGTGACAAACACAACTGGAATTTGAACTCAGATCTCCAATTTCTCAGTTTGAGTTACTATCCATTAGACCACGGTGCATCACCAAACATTTGCATGTCACTGGAAAGAGGCAGTTGAAATCTCTAGGGCACATGAGGAAAGAGGGTTTGAAAAATCTGATACTCAAAGGACAGATTAAAGACAAGAGGGACAAAAAAAAAAAAAAACGCATAGCCTACCTAGCAAGTTGGCGTAAAGCATTCTTCTCCTCCTGCGAGCAATGTCCTTGGACCAACATAGTCACAAGTCATCATGCCTGAGTGTATTAGTCTTATTCTCCTATTAATGCTATCAGATTGTGTGCTATTTCCCCAGAAACTGTAACTAGTTAAAGCATAAGTTTGGCTCTGTGACTGTTGAAGAAACAAAATGTACTTGAGCAAGCGTCTGCAACAAGGATCAGGTAGCCATCCATAGAGATAGGCATAATCAGAAGCAAGTAGGCAAACCATTACTATTTGAATATACTATGGAAATTATAATGATTAATTTTAATGTTATATTCCATGTTAATAGGAATATATACTTGAAAAACAAGGTGGATAAAATAAGTAAAGGTTTTTTGTAGAAACCCAGTACAATAAGAATAAAGGTAACAGTTATGCACAAGGTCGTCGCAAGTCAATCCAGTAGTGAGTGCTACTACTGGAAGGTTGGTAGTTCTCGCACAAGTCGTACTCAACAGATCCCAGCTAGAATATTTAGCTACCCACCCCCGACAAGGGCTGAACGTGGCACAAGGCCAGTTTAACGTGGGTTTTCTGAGCCTGTAGGCTCGGCGAAAAATATTCCCTTTCGAAACTGTATAAACAGGTTCAGGGGCAGTCTACCTCCCCGAACGAGACTCTGCCCTTTGGCAGAGCCTCGTCCAGGTTCCTTTAATGCCCAAAGGCAGAGAGGTCGACTTTAGCTGGAACAGGTTGCAGCTAGACTCTGTAGTCCATTGACTTACAGATACTTATAGGTAGTTACTACCTATAGTGTAGTCACTCATGGGGGTGACAGGTTATTTAATTACATCAATTTTGGACATGTTAAAATTAACAAGTGATTCCATGCCCTAGTTAATAACAGATTATAACTCCTATTAATGCTACCAGATTGTGTGCTCAGAAACTGTAACTAGTTGAAGCATGTTTGGCTCTGTGGCTGTTGAAGAAAGAAAATGTGCCTGAGCAGGCGTCTGCAGCAAGGATCAGGTAGCCATCCATGGAGATGTGCACAATCAGAAGCAAGTAGGCGAACCATTACTATTTGAATATACTTTGGAAATTATAATGATTGATTAAATCCACTTCTATTAGTTCAGAACTGCAGAGCTAGGATCTGCCATACAGTTAACTCATCCTTTGTATTCCATTGGTAAGGAGGAAGTTCCGTGCACCGTCTTCCCTAGAAATGTTACGTTTTGGAAGAGATCACTACAATCTTAAACTCTTATCCTCATAATATTCACTTCTTACCCTCTCCTTTTATGTCCTTACAACAATGTCATATAGTAAGCCTCTATCATGAGTGGTTCTTGAGCCTTGCATTGAGTGATCAGTTAGTAAAAAAAAAGTAAAAAATAATCAGAAATTACTTTGAAAAAATACCTTAATGAAGAAAATTTTGATAAAGTCTTTCCATTATAAATGATATCAAGCTATTATTATAACTTCATTATGTAACTAGGACAGATTATTTTTCTAAGGTTATTCAAGTTTGTTATAGTACAATGTGCCACAAGGTAAGGATTAGACAAAATTATAATCACTGAATGATCAAAAGAGAATGGTATGTTTCTTTTAAAACAAAATGGCTTCAAAAGTGTAAGGGAGATAATTGAGATTTAACAATTCAACACTAGTTATTCCCCTTGTGTCCAACATTTCCTCTTTCAGTATGAATGAATGAATGTGGCTATTTTGTTCAATTAACGTGGGCAGGGGTTCTAATTTAATTTACCAAAATTTATTTCAATAAGATTTGATCGTGGAGCAGAAAAATGAAATGATAACAGTGGTCCTAAATTGCATTCAAGTATAAAAAAGCTCATTGTGATATTTCTTAAAATATTGAAAAGTGGTTTCAAGTTAGAACAATCTTTTCAGAAAATTTGGTTCTGATAGGTCATAGACATTTATTTAACCCTAGAACACTAACCATGGGTATATAGTACCCAGCACAAATTTTCCTATTTTTAATTACAATTTTCAGTACCTGATTTTCTTACCTAAATAATATGTTTTTCAGTTGATATTAATGTTAACTCAAAGTACAAAGTTTGAAGTGCCTGCATGTAAAATATTTCAAATAAAGATTTATATTTAATATTCTTTTTGATATTTTCAAAATCGTGTATGATATACCCATAGTTAATAATGGTGTAACTTTAATTGATGATTAGTGTTCTAGGGTTAAAGGAAAATTTACAAATGTTGCACATTTATCCCGAGAAATATTCTTCTACGAGGCATGTCCCTTCAGGACGTTGGTGATGATGGCTCTCCACAACTTCGTGTCTATTCTAGCTCTTAATAACTTTTGTCTTTTTGTTATTCCTATTAAACCCTGTTCTGCCATCCATTTACACCAGCTCACTAGGTGGGTTATGCGTTTTTTTTTCTGTTACTCTTGTATTCAATCTGTGAGTATCAAATTTTCCAAGCCCTCTTTCCTCATTATGTGTCCTAGAGATTTCAATTGCTTCTTTCCAGTGACATGTAGATGTTTGGTGATGCTTGAGACCAACACCTTGATTTCATGCTCCTAAGACTTAAGTTAGAGGTGGGGGGGGGGCTGCTATAGGGCCTAATACTGAGAAATGCGAGAAAGGAAGGCATTTTAAATATGTAAAAACAAATGAAACATGAAACAAACGCTTTATTCAAATTAAATATAATCTAAATTTTTATTACACTTTGGTTGAATGCCCCCCGATATTGATGCCTGGGGCTGTCTCACCCTCTGCCCCATTTCTGCATGCTACTGACTCTTTCTGATGTTAAGTATAAGTATTCTTTTCATTTCTAGTTTCTCTAAAATATTCAGTCCATAGTATTCTCAACATCCTTCTGTAGAACATTTCTGTGGCTTCACGTCTCTCCTTCATCTATGAGGAGGTTGTCCAGCATTCGCTGGAAGACAGATATTACATGACAGTAGCCATCTTTGTTTCTAATGAAATTTTTCTGTTTCTTAATTTGGTTAAAATGACAGGACTTATTTAAGTGATGATTCACAGATTCTAGGCACAGACAAGACAAGACAAGACAAGAAAACTGTTATTAGGAAAATTAAAAATGCAGACTTATGTAATGGAATAACCAGTCACCCCCATGAATGATTACACTATAGGTAGTAAGTACCTATAAAGTCTACTGTCTACAAGAGACTTGGGGAAGAGTGAGAGAGAGAAGACGCAAACACGTCCGACCTTTCAACTAGTGGCACTCACTACTAGATTGACCTGTGTGTATAACTGTACCGTATTTCATATTGTACTTGTTGTGTACAATAAACCTTTCTTCTCTTATCCACCTGGTGTTAAGTATTTATTCCCTTAGCACGGAATATAAGACAGACTTAATATATTATCTTAAGTGTACATTTTATTAGACTATGAAGAGACTATGATAATTCATTTGAATTTATATTTTTTGGTTTTATTTAATTTAATAAAAGATATCCTAGTTCTAAATCCTAAGTAAAAATAAAATAAAATATGATTGTACCATTATTTCCTGGCAAAATTCCCAGTCCTCACCTGAAACACCTTCCTTAATACAGAAATCTTTTTAAAGATACCAGTTTATTGATAGATAAAATAGCCACAAGTTCAAATACTTACAATTTTTTTTAATCTTTTTTAAATGCCATGTCTTTTCAACATATGAGGATCATGGGTCTTCACAGATTATTTTCTGTTACTATTTATGTCAGGCATAGGCAAACTGTGGCTCCTGGTGCTTTCTGAAATGCATTTATGTCAGGCAGAGGCAAACTGTGGCTCCTGGTGCTTTCTGAAATGCATTTATGTCAGGCAGAGGCAAACTGTGGCTCCTGGTGCTTTCTGAAATGCATTTATGTCAGGCATAGGCAAACTGTGGCTCCTGGTGCTTTCTGAAATGCCTGCCTAATTACATGAGGCAAATATTTATTAAAATTTTGTTTGTTTTAGTTAATTCTCATTTGTTTTCGTTTTCTATCTCTCCCTCTTTCTCTCTCAAAAAAATTTGGGGAAGCTAGTATCAATGGGGAATAACCAGTAGTGACATCCCAAATTTCCAGGAACTGGTTCTGTAAAGGCAGGTAATCTTTAGGAACATATTCTGCTTATTTTCTTTTTAATCTGGGAATGAAAACGAATCACTTTATACTATCAAAAAGAATTAAACCATTTTGATAATTTAATAGGTAACTTTTATTTCCAGATTGAAATTCTGTTCTCATCATATTTCTGTTCAGAAGTGTGATGCTTTTAGACTCTAGTATCATTAGACCTGTTATGTTTTTTTTTTTTTTAGCGACAGTCAAACTGAATTGCTGCAGTCCCAAAGATCAAGTGGAAAAATTAAATTTATGACTTAAGATTTGCCAAATTTTTTTTTCACTAGGCAAGTACACTTTACCTAGACCAACAGCTATTAATATATATGATTATTTTCAGATAATCCAACAACCGGTTCACTAAGCTTTTAAAATTTTAAAAATCAGTTCTTGCAAACTGGTAGGATGCCACCACTAGGAATAACTATTATGTACTCAATTCATAGACTATTTTTTTCTTTGATACACAGACCATGTTCATATTGAATATGGACACTTTGATGTGGTGTAATGGTTAGCAAGCTTGTCTCACTAGAACAATTATGATTGAGTAGTGAGTTTGATTCTCAGTGAGTGCCCCATCCTTTTGGGCTTTGTGCCACATCTAAGCTACACTTACAAAATCACCATACTCATATTGAATACATTGATTTTTTTCAAGTATTCTTTTTTTTTTTTAAATAATTCTATAATGTAACATGGCAGCAGTGTGTGTTAATCAGATTGATATCAGTGGTTATATTATACCAAAATCTTTTTACCAAAGAGGAAGAAAAAAATCAACTTTTCCCTATTTTTAGTAAAAATGGCTGAGGTACCTTCAACAAAAAAATTACCTTGAATTTTTTTAGTAGAGTGACCAGCCTGATAATGAGCCATGCCTCATGCGGCCCACTTCTCAAAAAAAGGTTGCACATGCCTGGTCTACGTATTGCTATAACTGATTAGGAAAGATAGGGAGTGGTCTCCCATTTTTTTTCAATAGTATCTTTCAAGACTTGTTGCTATTCAAGGCTAGATAGCTCAGTCTACCCTACTAGTTAACCTATAGCTGGTGGAAGAAGAAATTGATTCATGCCTACCCCAAGAACATTAGTGAAAAATGAATGCATCTGGCTGGAATTTAAACGTGTTTTGATAATTCCATTTTTCATGCTGACAACATTTATGCTACTTTCACATGCTAATTTGCATCAGACAAACTAGAAACAAATTTGCTTTGATATCTATAGAAGTCTAATGTTATACAAAGAGAATAAATTTTAGTGGTTTCTTTGTTTCATGCTTTCCACTGACATGAAGTGAAAAGATTATATTGAATCCATTGCTAGGTCTGCTTCTAAGAATGTTTGTTCACTGTGTCATGCTAGACAATTTTTCTCTCCAGAATCTATCTTACATATTTATAAGTCTACCATTCATCTCTGCCTTCCCCAAAAGGCATTATTGCAAAGTGAATGTAAGAAATGCAGCTGGAATTTGAACATGTCTTGATAATTCCATTTTTGATGTTGACATTAATTATGCTACCTGCACATTGCTAATTTGCATCAGACAAACTCGAAACAAAAGATGAAAGTAAAATGTGGGTTAGCTTTGAAATTCACAGAAATCTAAAAATGGTATAGAATTGCTAAACAAGAGGAAAATATTTTCTAAAGAAACTTTTGTCTTCCATCATTGCAGCTGATACTAATCTTCAGGTGGGTGACTTATTGCAGCTTCTCGGACTAACATTTTCCACTGACATGAAGTGGAAAGATTAATATGAATCAAGTGCTAGGTCTGCTGCTTTGTTCACTGTGTTTGTAGACAATTTTCCTCATCAGAATCTAGCTTATATATTTATAAGTCTACCATTCATCCTTTGCTTTGAATATTTGCTTCTACATCTGGTCTGGTGCTCCTACTATATATTTACAAATTCTTGATAAAATCCAAAGAGGAATCTGTAATGTTATTTCTCCTGACCTGGCATCTTGACTTCAGTCACTTTCCCACCACCATAAATGTAGCTTCATTGTAAAAACTTTCATAGTAATTGTTCTGATGAACTTTCCTCTATGGAATTTAATTTTTAAATGTTAATATTTTACTCACCCCCCTCCGAGACAAATTGTGCATATGGGAACTAGTTAGGACTTCATAGAGACTTTGAGAGGCACTTCAACATAGTATGGTTAGCAAGCTTGTCTTGCTATTCCAATTATGACTGAATAGTGAGTTTGATCCTCATACTTTCAGCCTTGTGCCACACCTAAGATACACTTAGAAAATCATGATGTAATGGTTAGCAGGCTTGTCTCATGAGAACAATTACAGCTGAGTAGTAAATTTGATTCTCACTGGGGCACCCAGTGAGAATCAAATTCTCTTAGATGTGCCACAAGGCACATCTAAGAAAATCCCCATAGAGACTTTGAGGTATTATGGTGGCTGTAGTAAGAATGGTAAGTACAAATATGTTGTTTTAGTGTAAGGAAATACTGTGGAATGTTTGGGTGAGTAATCATGGCTAGCTAAGTTTAAGATAAGACAGATTGAAGACCAGCCTTTACATATCCCCACTTTTGACCTTGTGCCACATTTTTGTATTTTCAAAATAAATATTACTTTCCCCTATGGTACTTAGACATTAAATTTAAGTACAGTACTAGATTGGTGGCAAGGTTTCATCATTTTGCAGTTGAAATGGCAAGAGATGTAACCATAAGTTCTATGCTAACAGTTTCTTCTACTGCACTTTTGTAAGCGATCTGGGATTGAAAAGGAAATGTTTGTCGCAGATTATTTCCATGTCACAGAGAATAAATCACTGTAAGTTCAGACTCAAAAAAAAAAAGAAATGCTGAAAACTCAATTCGCAGCTACTATCTCAGAAATCACAATGCATACAACCAGTCAGAAAAATAACTCATTCTCTAACAAACGTGGCAGCCAAAATACCCAAATTTTTCTTCCAGATTTGAGAACACCAACTGCTTTTATCGGCCGAGCATTTTTTCTATTCGGCGACAGCTGGGAGAGGATGTTCAGTAATTTGCATCACTAAGTTTGCTTACAACTTTTCACTTGTGGAACTCTTTTCCAGTTTCTTGCTTCCCAGTCAACTTTGATCTTTGAAAATTTAAATGCAATGTCAATCATTATCCTCTAACTTCTTAATAGTGTTTTTCTTTCTTGTATTCTCTCACACTCAGTAGCCCCTTGTGTCTTAATGGCTTTATTACCTTGCTTGCAGAGAAATGGTAAAAAAAAACATGCAGAAATATAAATGGAATATTAAATAAAAAACACATTTAACAAGTATTACTGTGACAACATTTGTGATGGCATTTTCCACTCATCTATCGTTTACTGCAATAGTGGTGACATCCAATATCAGCCGATTCTGCATATACACCTGACTTTGCTATGCTCCCTGATTTGCCCACTTGGCCATGATCATATTCAACAAAAAAATAATGACAATTGATTTTCAAGACTCACTGGTTGGGAAATAGCAACAATACAAATTCTCACTTCTTAGCCGCTTGTTTTCCTTCAGCTGAACTGCTATCTCCTTAACTGCTTGCTGGTCCCTTCCACCTCCCTGAGTGCTGGTCCCTTCTTCACTGGCCACTGGTTACTTACCTACTTCCTTACTCACTGACTGATGGACCCCTTTCTCCTTGACTTCCTGCCTCTCTCTGCTTATATGAATAATGGCTGGGGTCCCACCACCTTAACTACCCACATGTTCCAGAAGGTTTGAGACCGTCCATTCAGCTTTTTGGGTGGTCAACTTCTTCAAAAGATTCTACTATTATGATTATCTAAAATCAGTAACAACATCTTATGTTTCCCAATTCAAAGGCAGCTGTAGACATAAATCCCCAAAATACAGACACTTTGCTCAAATATGAACCAGAGCTGAAATTCCTACAAAACTCAGAGAATTAAGTGAACTTAAAAGAAAAGAAATTTATGTACTTATCAAAAATGTGTGAGAAATTGTATTGTTACCCTACCATCTTTCTGATTTATGTTACTGATTTGTTTAAGAACATACTTTAGTAAATATCTACACAGATGATACAACAGTGTACAGGTGCACCTCCAAAAATCTCAATGATGACCGAAGATTAGAAGCTGATTTCTCCCTTCTAACCAAGCTCTAATAGCTCAATGGGGATCTCCAAAATATCTCCAAAACGAAACCAAAGTTTTATCACCACCACTGAGCAAACCCTGAATTTTTGCCCATCACGATAAAGGGTTATTATCTCAAAGAGATTCCTTGCCTTGAAGACCCTTTGGGAATCAAGTTCCCACCAAATGTCAAGTAGAATCAAGGATATAAACCACTGATAAAGATACTAGGAAAATCATTAGCTCCTTGTACCACTCCAGTAAACCCCACACTCCACCCATTATGTTTGGTGATGAATTATTTTCCACTCTATGATCTTTATCCCGCAGACAAAACATCGCTAGCCTCTTGCTACTCAATTCTGCAAATGTTCTAACAAGCTACATTCTTTAGTTCTGTGGTTGTAAAGAAAAGAAAAAGAAGAAAAGAAAAAAAAGACTGTTAACTTACAGTAGCAACAAATGTCTGCAATAGATTTCTTCTGTTTC
Source organism: Acanthosepion pharaonis (assembly GCA_903632075.3). Lineage (NCBI taxonomy): Eukaryota > Metazoa > Mollusca > Cephalopoda > Sepiida > Sepiidae > Acanthosepion > Acanthosepion pharaonis. The sequence continues at coordinate 151,380 of CAHIKZ030002644.1, forward strand.
TCGGCCGCAACACTTGTAGCCAAATCACAGTTCAAACAATAGTCCGTCGCAACAGTCCAACAGGCAACGTAGAAACAACAAAATTGGGTCACACATCCAACCTTCACTTCACACCAGCAAAAACGCATGTTCGTTCACCAAGCTCAGGAAATCAAATCTCACATAAGCGAAAAACAATGGCTTTTGTTCACCGAGAGATCTTTCTGATTGTTCACGCCATTCAGGAGAGGGAAGAACATTAGCATAGATTCTGGTCCTTAAAGTAGATTTTTGCTAACTACTTTTTGGTAATTTTTCTTCAGCAGATCACACACAAAACACAAACTCTTTTTCAAGGTAGCTGATTATCTCTTTCACTAAAGATTTCACCAGTTCTGACCTTCACAACTAGGACCTGCCACACGCTATGCACTGGCATAAATCGTCCCCATTCCCTTCCGTAAGGGTATTTTCCATTCAGATAGCTTCTACTCAGGAACTGTTGCCACCACTTTTTGTAATAATTAGAGAAGAATCCTTTTACAATCTTAACATGTTCATGTCTAGGGTTAACTGTTATCTTTCTTACAAATACTGTACTTCTTACCACCTTGTTTTATGTGCATCCATTGCATTCAGTAACCTAGGGGCTCTTGGGACTTGTATTAGGTGAACAATTAGTTAATATAGCGAAGAAAACGGTGACTTACCTCATCAAACCAAGCAACAGCGCATTGCGTGTATCCTACGACAGAAAATGTGGCGAAAAAGAAAATTACTTAACAAAAAAAAACGGGTACGTATTCTGCATGACATGCTGAAGACGGAATATTTAAATTAAAAAAAAACAAAAAAACAAGTCCGTCGCAGGAGTCACTATAAAAGTATTTTGATATGCAAAAATTGAACATCCACTCCCAGCTGTCGATGAATGGAAAAAATGCTTGGCCGATAAAAGCAGTTGATGTTCTTGAATCGGTGGGGGAGAAGTCGGGTATTTTTGGCTACCAACTATCTCACAAATCCCAATGCACACAACCAGTCAAAAAAATAACTCACTCTCCAACAAACGCAAGTGAGTTATTTTTCTGACTGGTTGCATGCATTGTGATTTCTGAGATAGTACCTGCGAATCGAATTTTCGGCATTTCTTTCTGCCCCTAATGTTCGAGTCTGAACTTACAGTGATTTATTCTCTGCATTGTGGAAATAATCTGTGACAAATATTTTGTTTGCAATTCCAGCTCGCTTACAGTTAAAAAGAAACATTTTAGCTAAAATAATAAAATAACTTCCTTGGGTCAGTGTAGATTTTCTTCTTATTGGTTGGGTATCGGCCAACGAAGAGGTATGGAAAAATCAGCAGCACCGGATTCGAACATTAAAGAAGTCGAACACTAGATCACAATGGTCAGGGCATAAACAAGACTTCCACACAGGAACACCACATGTACAGACTGAACGCAGAAACACAAACAAGGATGGATAAATTTCAACCAACATTGGGTAACACGAACAGAAATCCTTGGCAACACACTGCGATCCAATTATACGGCCAACACAGCAAACTGCCAAGAAACTGCTTTTTCAGAAAATGTGCCTGCTTTTATAAGAGCTTAAAACTTTAGTGGCTGGCGAGCAAAGGAATCATTTACAAAGTTAACTCTGCTCAGCTCACTGTCCCAAGTTATCTCACAGGGAAGCTAGTAGACAATTTCTTTCTTCATGACCAATGTTTTAAGCTTAACACCAAATTTGTTCTGACAGGGCAGCTATGTGTTTTTTTTCTGCAGAGACAGCACATTGAACATTGTCTCTTTGACCAACAGGGGCAGGTACCATTATTGGTAGTGGTTGGCTGCTCTGTCTGCATTTCCTTCCTGCTACTGTCAGTTTTATTATTTTAAAGTAATTTTGTTTTTCAATTGGTCAATGCAAGATATGAATGACAGTAATTTGTTTGTCAAGGTTGGCTAGAAGAGCAGCAGCTTTTTTACTGCTACTGCCTGGGTACATAAAGTAGATATAGGAGAGTGGTTTAGCCTAGTGCTGTTAACCATTGTAACATGACAGTGACAAGACATTCTTTTGCGATATTTGGTAAGAGGGCAATGTAAAAAAACTGAAATTATGCCTTTTCCAAGGGCATTAGTTTAAAATGAACAATATCAGCAGGCATTTGAACTTTCTTCTACTCAATACTTTGTATTAACACTTTTAATACTGGATTGTTATAGTATTGTTGCATGGATGTGCTGACCCATTTTAGGAAGAATAGGAAATTGCTGTTTACTGAAAATAAATGGTTATAAAGACTGACAATAATTTCTCATGGGCACTGCCATTTTGGTTTTGATAAGATATGCTGTGGTACAATCTAAGCTGAATGACACCTCCAGTATACAATATAAAAAAAATACATCCCAAAACAAGTCAAATTGCAAGGGTAGCCAAACTTGCTTAATGCAAGAGCCACATACAATAAAGTTCAGATGTTTGAGAGCTGCAAGTCATGAACAACATTTACACATACGTTTTTGTTACATACACATTAAAATTAAACTCATCTTTTAATCCAATGGAATCTCGATTCATACCCAGCAAATAATTATAAAGTTTGTAAATTTTTCTTATTAACCTTTTTATATGAACTGTGATGAAAAGGAGTTCAGCCAATATATTTTCACGATCCGCAGAACTAAAGGTCAACGAGATGTGGCTTGTGGGTCATGGTTTGGCCACCCCTGCTTCAAATGACCTAATCTGAGAAAAAATAGAAATTGTTTACACCCTGTCACTTGAGTGGGGCTAAAACTGACCGTATGGTGAAAGAAAGGAAACTAAAGCTGTTGTTTCAGTTAATTTGAACAAGGGTGTAAATACCAGGGGTGGCCAGACTTGTTTAATGTAAGAGCCATATATGATAAAGTTCAGATGTTTGAGACCCGCAAGTCATGAACAAAATTTACACATAAGTTTTTGTTACATATACATTAACATGAAACCTACCCAGTAAATAATTATAAAGCTTGAATTTTTTTTTCTCATTTACTTTTTTATATTAACTGTGATAAAAAAAAGGAACTCGGCCAACATATTTCCAGGAGTCACATGTTAGAAGGTCAAAGAGATGCATGTGGCTTACAAGCCATGATTTGTCCACTCGTGACATGTTGTATGCTGCCATATGTCTACACTGGCTTGGAACTATAAACTAAGTAGGACAGTGCTAACACAAATGTTAGGGACTGACATTTCACAGTGTCTTGAAAAATTATATATATATATATATATATATATATATATATATACACACACACACACACACATTACCTTTGCTTTTATTTATATATATATATATATATATATATATATATATATACACACACACACATTACCTGCTTATATATATATATATATATATATACACACACACACACATTACCTGCTGCTTTTATTTATATATATATATATATATATATATATATATATATAGCAGGCAACATAAGCTTCATAAAGACATACAAGTATGTCTAGAGCAGTGAAAGTGATATAGTTCCACACACACTTTATCACAAGAGGAGTGTTTTTTTTTTGTTATAACCCCCCCAACATCAAACACACAATATAATAAAAATATGTCACAAAACAGGCCATATTGTATTTTACTATTTGTATACACTGATTTTGGAAAAGTGCTGGTTAGTTTATGACCCAAACATTAAGTTTTGGACATTTTACACTCCAGCATTTAGGTGATTGGAATTTCGAAACAAACTCTTTTATTTCATCTACCAGGGTAGATTGTTCTAGCAGATAAAAGCATTGGTTGAATTCAGTGACTTGATCCAAAGAGTTGTGAGTTCAATACCTGGCTACTGCAGTGGTGAACAAAATCTTGGAGAGTTCAGTTAAAGAGAGATAACCGAGTCATTCAGAAGAGGCATGACATATGGATCTAGAACAATCTACCCTGATGGACGAAATAAAGGGTTCAGTTCAAAATTCCAATCACCCGAAGAAGGTTGGAGCATACAACAGCCACAACATCATGAATATGGCAATAAAGATGAGGACAACAGTCCAAACTATGTAAATAATTACAATACCTCATCTCAGAAATATAGACAAACACTACAGACTGACATTTCATGGTATCAAGAAGACATAAATATATTAACAGTAGGCAACCTAATTTTCATAAAGATGTATATATATGTTGAAAACAGGCAATCTAACCTTCATAAAGACGTGTATATATATATATATATATATATATATATATATATATATATATATATACACACACACACACATCAACAGCAGGCAATATAAGGTTCTTGAAGACATATGTATTGTTGGTACTTTGAAAATACACAAAAATAAATAAAAATACATTTTCAAACTCCCTCTACAACTACAATTTCATCAGCCCTAAAATTAGTCATGTAAAAACGAGTATAATGTCACCCTCAAGCAGACATTCGAGGAAGCATACCATGTGACCCTTCTCAACCAATGGGAGCCTGACAAAAAATATTAAATTTTGCATTTGAAGCCTAAATCTGGGCGATATAAGAATGAATCAAAAGCCACATGGGTGATTCACAGCAAGTATACATAGGAGAGCACACAAGAGTACCCACAGCAAGCACACACAGCACATTCACTTACTAACACCACACCAAAAAAGTCTTCTCATTCGGACACTCACTCCATTCAGTGATTGACTCAAGCAAGATAAAATACTTGCCCGAACAGTCAACTACATCAACTGCAGAAAAAGAAACTTCCCAAGTGAGTTGTTTCTTTTCATAAATATATACACATACATATTTTCACACCTACATATGTTACACACACATTCATACATACACATGATGTAAAAAGAAAGCAAAATAAAGAAAAGAGACACAGTCGTTAATCTCATCTTGCCTGCCCTGGCTATCCTTACAAACACCTTTAAGAATACCTTTCTCCTGAATTGCCAGCATCAATCTTGTTTGTTCTTTTATTGTCTCACAAAGTACTCAATCTGGGTGATTAAATTAAATCTTGTCACTCTCCCAACATCCTGGCTTATCTATTGTGTGGTCATTCTACTCACATAAATCAACCTCAACTGGTTGTGAGGCTCAGGTTCAAATCACACTGAAATCAGTTCTGCTTACGGCTACAAACAATGCATGTTGCAAAGTGAATTCTTTTTATGGTGGACAAACAACACCTTCTCTTGGCAACTCTTTCATTATATTTGTTTTACCGTACATTATTTGTCCAAACTTTTTATAAACTTTCTTTAACCCTTCTGAAAATACATTTTCTCTTTTACCTATTTTTATTATTAAATTGTATTCAAATTTGCTCAATGGTTCTGTTTTATTGTTCATTTGGAGCATGCAAAGGATTGTTCACCTTTCTTTCTCTAGTTTGCTGTCAGCCAAAACATCACCTCTTTTTCCTTTAAAAGGGTTTAGCAGTAAATGCCTTCATTTGACAGTCAAAACAAGGCTAGCAACAATCAGCAGCAGTGCCATGCAACAATATACATTAACAGCAAGCAATGTAAGATTCATAAAGATGTACATATACGTCAACAGCAGGCAATGTAAGATTCATAAAGACGTACGTATACGTCAACAGCAGGCAATGTAAGATTCATAAAAACATAAGAATGTTCATAGCAGTTGTGTCATACCATTTTTTATTACTAATTAACAAGTAATGTTTGTCAAATAGCAACATCTTGTGTGTGAACTGATCAGTTCAAGGAAAATATCTGCAAAGATTTTTAAATAAATTTATTTATACCAAACTCATTAAAGAAAATGCAGACGAAAAGAAAAAAAACACACAGTAGTTCATCTCAAATGAAACCTTTTCTTTTTTTATTTAGATCAAAGATTATATATAGATATTGTAACGACTTTATTTTTTTTAATACTGCAGATATTTTATTGTAAAGCTAAGAAAAAAAATTTCTTAAAACTTGAAGGTCTTAAAACTTGTAAACACATTCAACTAATTTTTATAAAGGGAGATGTGGATCCTAAGATATACAAATCTGTTGATGGAAGATTTAAATTCAAATCAGATAAATTTGATAAGAAAAGCCAGTTTCATGAAATGAGTTGCCTCAAGGATTTTATCCCTTAAATGTAAAAAAAAAAATTACCACAAAGATTTTAAACTACATTTGTATCCAGTTGTTGTACCTAAAGTATGGTACACTCACTGGGTGACACTAAGCAGTTTCTGTTAAGGTAAGACCAGACAAGTCATCTGCAAACTGGTGGGGGGGAGAATGCTTTTCCTGTCTGATTACAATGGATTAAAAGCTCTAACATGGCCACCAGGTTGTTAAACCACTTATATAAATTATTAGGTAAAAAGACATGGATCAAGGCAGATTCTGTGATCTGTTTTTGGTTATCATGGATGAAAAACATTAAAATGGCTGCCAGATTGCTAAATACTATAAATTATTAGACAAAAAACAGATTTTGAGATCTTACTATGCTTAGTGTAGAAAGTGAAGAAACTGGCTTTGAACACATCTTAAACCAATTTGCACCAATGAAAACAAGGCATAATCTTAATTGTCATACCATAATTTGTTATAAGATTAACAAAGTTGACTTACATTTTTCAGCTCAGATATTAACATTATATAAAAGATGAATGCCAAGGCCTCATTATATCAGATCTTTGGAAAGCAGTGCAATTTTAGTGCTTGTCATAAGTGCTATTCTTTGTAGACACATCCCTGCTTGTATCAAAGTGTTCAATTCACAAATTTCAGAATAATAAATTAAACTCATTAAGATATATAATAAAAAATCTAAGTCAGTGTATACATTTATTTATTCAATTTTTGATTTCTACATTGATAAGTTTTCAGGAATTAAAAGCTGTTGACTATGTATATATATTTATTTGCATTCATACAATAATTTTTTTTAAGTCTAAATTAAAAAGTATAGTTCCTAAAATGCTCAGGTTGATGGATTAGGCAAGCTTTGATTTAACAAACATTTTAAATGGGCTACAGATGTATTGGCTTATGCAAAATGTTTTTTTTCAAGCAAATTACAAAATAAAAAATATTTTTAAATTTAAATTTTTGTCTGACATTTAACAACTTATACAAAAAGCAGAAACATTCAATAAAAATGATATTTGGTGGAAGGAGAAAAACATTCCATACTTTTATGATGATATGAATAGAGTAAACAGTTATACAACAAATGCAAATCAAGTCATATACAGTTAAATATAAATAAACTATAGATTCAAGTCAATGGATCTAAATATTTAGAACAAATGCAAATCAAGTCAATGGATCTAAATATTTAGAACAAATGCAAATCAAGTCAATGGATCTAAATATTTAGAACAAATGCAAATCAAGTCAATGGATCTAAATATTTAGAACAAATGCAAATCAAGTCAATGGATCTAAATATTTAGAACAAATGCAAATCAAGTCAATGGATCTAAATATTTAGAACAAATGCAAATCAAGTCAATGGATCTAAATATTTAGAACAAATGCAAATCAAGTCAATGGATCTAAATATTTAGAACAAATGCAAATCAAGTCAATGGATCTAAATATTTAGAACAAATGCAAATCATGACAATTTTATGATTCAAAAGCATCACATAAAAGAAAAAAATTATGTAAATAAATTATAAACAAGAAAAATAAACTGAAAATAACAATAAATTTAATCGGATTTCAAAATTTAAAGTATCAAAACATTTAAAAGAAAATGATGAACATAAAACAAATTCTTAGACAATGATTTCAATTCTTAATATTCTTTTTATATCTAACCCAACCTCAGCATCTAATTGTGTTAGTGCAAAATCAGATGTTTTGTTTGTATTTGCTAGCATTTAAAAAATTTAAATAGATTTCAAAAAATACAAATATAACACTGCAACAACGCACTGGTATGACAAAGAGGCTGTCTACAAAGACTTGAAATAGATAGCTTTACAGCCAGATGAGTTGCAGCAAGTCCCGTAAATACTCTTGAAAAACCATGTGACTTAAGGATCAGTAAATATGACAGCTTAGTTTACTTATGCTTTAAATATTACTAGTCATACTAATAATATTAGAGAGTAGTATAATGTGAATGTTTTTAAAAGCATTTCACTTTTATTTCTTTTAATTTTACGACTGTTTGATTTTGTTTTTAATTCTATAAAAGATTAAAAATGAAAATCATAAATTCTGCATTGTTCTTGCTGTGAAGATACACAGTTTGTTCATTTTAGAGTTTCTTATATCCGAGACTTCAGGAATTTAAGGGGCAAAATAAAGTGCTTTTTTTTTCATTTAAACAATTTTTTGGTCATAATTTTCAATAAGAGTAGATAGGTTTGCCTATTGCCCGTTTCACACTCCTCCCCCATCTTTTTAACAGGAGTATCCGGTGTTTCCTGTCTAGGATTAGGTTTCTCCGAAAGCCTTCTTTCACTCTCAGTAACCCCCTTGCATCTCTGTGGCATTATTGCCTTGCTTTGGATAAAATGATTAAAAAAAAAATTCAGTCAAAACTAGATTTGAAGGATTGTCATCATTTTCTGTTTTAATCTAATCCTTTAATCTGTGAAATTAATCTAAAGTGCAATGTATCACTTTGTACTAAAATTTAATCCAGTCATTTCCGAAAGGAAATGGTATTGAATATTAAGAAAGAAAAAAAAACAAACAAATCTAGAATTATATGAAAGCTTTTTCAAAAGACTTATAGTCCGTCTCAATGTACCAATTACTTCTTAGTTGTTTTTTTTTTCTATGAAATGCATGTGGCTTAACAGTTATTTGTACAAAAAATCTGAGATCAAATTTTGGTTGAGGCTGTCTGTGACCAATGAGCTGTAATAATACACTTGGGAAAGGCATGAATCCATCTCTTCCCCTCCCTTACCAAATATGGGTGAAATAGCAGGGCAGATTAGGATTGCTAGCCTTGATTGGAAACCAGTCTAGGAGAAGGAAAACTGAATTCAAAACTAGGAAGAAATCAACAGGAAACCACTCCACTACCTTTCCCAAGAACAGTTACAGCAATTCACAAATATTAAAGAAAAGGAAGCTGAGGAGGGTTACAATCATCTACATCCTGAAGAGATATGGTGATAAAAAATAATATGAACTGATGGATATTAATCAATGTGATAATATGGTTAATTTATAAGCTGTTGGGATTTTAAACTATTTAGTACCTGCTAGTTTAAGGAGACAATCAGGACTTACAGCTATAAAATTAGGAAGTTGTGGAGGGCAATGTAACCTATGTCCTAAAGGAACATGGCAGATAAATGAAGAACAATTTACAATTCTTATAAGTGCAGACTTGAACTTAATTTTATCCAATGAATTTCATAACCAAAGGTTAATTAGTACATTAGTACATTTATTATTTAGTACATTAGTAGTTATTATTTAGTACATTAGTACATTTATTTACATGCAAGACTTGAGTGCTTTGTTGTTTCCTGTTTTCAAGCTTGAGACAATACAAGAATAATTTACATATAGACATGAAGTATCCGGAATTCTTAAATCACTACTCACCCAACTACTGACTAGACACAATGTTGCTTAACTTCATTCATTATGCTCCTGGCAACAATACTTTCTAAATACAATATTCATTGTTTTAGATTTATAAACTAAAGACTATTTTTCCCTTCTACAGTAACCTCCACACACACATACCTTCCCTCCCTACAACCTCCATCCCCACAGATGAAATGTCACAATTTTCTCGCTACTCTATCGCTATTTCCATGGCAAATGTTCTGATAAGCTACATTCATTAGTTCCAGCAGTTAGGAACTGCACAGCTATTATCTGACACACTGGGATGAATCATCACCATTCCTTTTGTATTCCATTAGTAAGGAGGAAGTTCCATTCAGACAGCTTATTCCCAAGAACCACTACTTTGTGGATCAGGTTCCCTGAATGCTACAATCTTAACCTCTTCAAGTCTATGGTTAACCGTTATCTTTCCTATATATCCTCGTAATCTACACCTCTCAATTCTCCTTGTACACATTTAATGTAACCTCATCCAGTAACCCTCTATCTTGAATGGCTCTTGTATTGAGTGAACAATTAGTAAAAAAATAAAAAAAAATAATCAGAAATTACTTTGAAAGAAAAAAAAAAAAGCCTTTCCACTACATACTTACAATGACTTAATTCAGTAGCCCTTTACCTTGAGTGGCTGATGAGCCTTGTATTGCATAAATACACACACTGTCTGGATTGTTGAGTAAGTGATAAAGAATCAGCATTCCTAGTTTGGCTTGGATAGGAAAACAGACTCCCTTTAAGGTAATCAAGAGTGGGGGTGGGGGGTAGTTGAAATTCTGCCCTCACCCCTACCCCTAACACATGAGGGTGAACTGTGAGAAGCAAGAGAGTAATCTTAAGTGAAATGTGAAGAACTTTCATTTGGTATCCATGAGCCTTGAGATGTCGATGTTGCAGAATTATTTATTTCAGCTCATACCTGTTTCAAGGATGGGGAGGGGGGCTAATCTTGACATAAGAGGTTGTTTATAGATTAAGCTTTGCTAACTCTTAGTAAAACACATAGATATGAAATCAATGACTTCTTTAAATAAATAGTCCCATTAATTTACTGATAAAAAGTTAGGTCCCTTTAATAAGATGAACAAAATGTATTTATTATTGGGGTGTATAGGTGGTTACCAGTGTTGAAAATAGAAATCAGGAAACTGAGTTCAAATTCCAGTCAAAACAGTTGCTTTCACTTTACACTGATCCCTTTATGAAGGGCATGAATTCATCTCTTCCCTACTGTCTCCAAATATGGAGAAATAGGGTCATACTGAGATCTGAAGGGACATTTTATTTTTTTAGTATTGGTAGGTGAGAATACCATGGACTAAACTTGTAAGCAATGACAGAGTTTTAGAGAAAATACAAACAAAAAGGACACTTTATTTAACATTAGAAAGAGAAATTTCTAGGGCACATAATGAAGAAAGTTAGCTTGGAAAATTTGATACTCACAGGACAGATTAAAGAAAAACAATGCATAAACTACCTAGCAAGCTTGAGTAAATCACTGGTGAAACAAGGTTTAGGAGAGATAACAAAAAGACAAAATTGATTAAGAGCTACAAAGGATGATATTTCAATAGCAAGCAATATAAGTTTTGTAAAGACGTTCAAGTATGTCCACAGCAGTGAAAGTGTTTATAATAAAAAGTCATCAATTCTATTTCCTCTTCTCCATGTATTGCAGTAAATGCTTAATAATTAATTGGAGAGCTGGTTTTCTTTGTCATTTTGGAATATATTTATGCTGAAGCAAAACAAAAAAAAGTGATTGCATATTATGTATGTTCTATGATTACCATGAATATACCATCTGTTTGAAATCTATCCAATCAATATCCCAAGTCACAGAACAAAACTAAATTCTTCAGGGAGATATTTTTCCATTTGTTCCACTTATTAAAAAGACAGAAAGACAATCCAGAACTTCAGTCTTTCCCCTTGTTTATAATAAACTGCTTCTTAAATCATTTGAATACAAATTCATTACAGAGTGAAATATAAATGTATCCAGTCTGCAGTGAATAAAGCTTCTGATTGGTTGGTTGGAGCCAATAGAAAGAAGAATATTATCAACTTAAACACAAACCAGACATTTTAATCAATTTGATCAGTCACTTCTTATTCTTATTAAATAGTTGAAAAAATAAATAAATAAAACTAAAAAAATTAGTAAGGATATTGACATTTACTCTTTTTCATTTTATTAGGTATTAAATTACATCATTTTGTATCCTTCATAGTTTACCTTGATTTTCATAGTAAGCTTGAAAAACATTTATGAGCATTCCTAAATTTAAAAGTTTTGAAAACCTAAAAATATTTTTGCTTCTGTACATAAATACTTGTTGCAAAATAAAATCCTTACATTTGCCTTGATAAAGTCCATCAGAGGACAAAACATGTCAGTAAAGATAAGTTTTCTTTTTGTCTTTCTCATTCTGATTCATTATGCCACAATGCACATACAATAATATTAATTAGTTAATTATTGCATGATAGGTTATTATTATAATAAAAACTTAGATAATTAGATATAAATTTATTGGGTTGGAACAGAAATTTATACCTTTTTTTTTAAGTGGATTTCAAAGATAATATTCAGTTATTTGTACATATTTCTTCAACCACGTATATACCATTCACCATCTTTGAGACTGCTTCATGATTCCATTCTCCCAGAATTTGACATATTTCTAGGTGGTGAACTGGTCCAGTTGGTTTTTACAGGCTTCCAGAGAATTGAAATTCTTCACAAGCGAATTTTGTAGAGATTGAAATAAGTACTAATTCAAAAGGTCCAAGGTAAGTTAGGCATCTCAGCCGTAGTTTATAGATTTATGCTGAGTCTACCAAGGGATGTAATTTGAAAACCTTTCAAATTGCCAGTTCTTGACACTTTTCATCAATTGCTGCCTTTAATTAGGCTGATAGAGAACAGTACTTGTCTAAATGTGTCATCTGATTTCTTGGAAAGAGCTTGTAATACACAAAATGCTTTTCCAATCCCATGATATACAGCATTACCTTCATTGGGTACAGATTAGCCTTTGGTGTGGTTAATGATGGCTCATTTCATTTTCTCAGAACCTTTTCACTCCACATTGTTGAAAATAATCCAGTTTTCATTGCCTGTGATTGTTCTTTTAAAAAAAAAAATGGCTCATTTTTGTTGCCATTGAACAGAGAATCAGAGAATGAAATAGTGTCCATTTTTCTGTTAAATTATAGTGATTCATTTATCCAAGTGTTGCCTTACAATACTCATATGAAATATGTGGAGCATTTCTGCAATGTCCCATGTATAATCTGCATTATTTTTAATCAGCATTTCAATTTGACCAACATCAACAACTGCAGGCCTGCCAGAATCATTTTTGGTCTTCCAGATCAAAATTTCCACTTCTGAAACTTGCAAACCACTTATGATCAGTAATCTCAGCTATGACACTATCTTCATAAATAGCACATATCCTTTTTTTTTTTCCTGTTTGTACAGTGATTTTTCCTTTCTGGAAATAAAGGAACATGAAACAACAAAAATGCAATTCATTTGCTTCATTTATCACTTTTAATGTAAAAACATTTAGAAATCTACAATTTGATTAAATATATATGTCATTGTACATGCTTCCAATCATCAGTAACTGACAAATCCCATGAAAGATCTGGCAGATCAATTCTTCCTCTACAGGTTTGTTTTAAGAGAAATTTATGCATAACAACATATTTTATAATGGTTATCTTCAGCTAATCTTTTACTACAATTTTCTCTCTATGCAGGGAATTTTTACATCCATGCCAAACTTAAGAAAAGAGGACACAGAACTGAAAACAGTACAGAAAACTGAAGTCGATTTGCCATTTCCAGAAATTGTTTTAATGTTGTATGCCTGCTCTAACTTTTTGCTGTTATGTACATGAAAGTTTCCTAGGGTTAATATTAAAATGTTTTTTATTTTGTAATAAATAACTTAGGAAACTTGGCTGCTTCCTTAATCTATTCATAATACTATTTTCATTAATGTCTCTATTTAGTTATTGTGTGAGCAGGATAAGGTCTGAAGGTGGGAGTACATGTGTCAGTTTTACAATTGTCCATGTAAAAGATTTAAAATTAAAACAAATGATAAAAAAGAAAAATCAGTCAATCAAAAAGATACATAATGATTTATCGGAATTCTTTTCGTGTGAATAATAAAAATAAAGAAAAATATCAATGAGTTTTAAAACATATTCAAAATAATGTTTTATAAAAATAACAAAAAGAAAACACCGCATGAAAGCAGTCACATAAAATGTATTTGTAAAAATCAAAATCATTGCATACACTATTCATATACTGACATGTCATCTCTATATTTAAAAAGAAATTGACTAATTTTGACTAAAACTATTTTAAAAAAAAAGTTGGCCCAATTGACAATGGATAATGTCATAAAAATGAAATAAAGAAATCAAAAAAAAAAAAAGAAAAAAAGAAAAAATATAAAATTTTAGGCTATTTACATAGTTTGAACTGTTGCCCACATCTTTGTTGCCACATTCACAAATTTTCAGCTATCATATGCTCCAGCCTTTTTCAGGTGATTGGAATTTTGAACTGAACCCTTCATCTTGTCCAGGATTCTGTTCAAAATTCCAATACCCTGAAGAAGGCTGGAGTGTACCACTGCTGAATCATGATTATGGCAACAAAGATGAGGACAAGTCCAAAGAATGTAGTGTAAATAATTACAATACCTCATCTCAGAAATATAGACAGATAAAATTTTAGCTTAGGTCATTTTTGACAGAGAGTAAAGAGAGAAAAAAACATTCAAAAGTTTAAATGTCTTAGCCTAAGAATTTCAGTCAATTCTTAATGTGTAGTTTACATCCAATGGTGGACTGGCCAGGGTGTTTGCTTGCCCTCCCCACAACAACAAATAAAAAATGCAATAATGAAACAAACACAGACAACTGTTTTAATAATAAAACAGAATAAGAACTTTATAAAGTCATTTGCATATTATCAATTCTTCAAGTCCAATGTAAGAGGACATTTTCAAATCTAAAGGATCATAAAAAACAAGAAACTGTTAGATGAATTGGATGCAGAAGCAATTATTGGCAGATTTGAAAAATCATCTTGTGAACACAAACAATTGCTCTTAATATAATGGACTGTAAGCAATGCTCTATTGTACTTATTAAGTATTTGTAAATGTGTAAATTGTGCAATAAACTATTTAAAAATATTAACCAATTACTTAAAATTAAAAGTAAATAAATAAAAAAATTAAATTATAACATTGTGTATTTGGTATCTAATACCAATAATATATACAGTATCTGTACTATATAATTACTAATACATGCACATTTTTTCACAAAAAATTTTATTTTACCCTTTTTTACATATGTATATTTAAAAATTTTATTTATTTGAGATGAAAATTAAATGATAGCATTTTTGTTGTGAGTGGGCTCTATTTGTCTCCTGGCAACCAATATTTTTAAACCCAGTCCATTACTGTTTAGAGCAATATTTTTTGTTAACCATTACGTTTCTTGGTATTGGTGAGATGAGCCATTTCCATACAGAAAACTTTCAACATTCATTAAACAGGCAGCCATCATTAGTGGCGGTTGAAATTTAGAAAATTTTTCTCTTAAAAATAGTTTTCTCAAGTTCACTATTATTGCTCCATTATTAACGTCAACATCTTAATTATATTATTATTTTCTATTCCACTTATATATGCTATCCATTTTAGTGGTTACTGCAGTTGGAAGTCTTAAAATATAGGTTTTTTGTTATTTAGTAAAGCTCTCTAGTGCCGATCTATGATATTTGATGAAGACCTACAGAGTTCATTTCCTTGAAGCCACTTTTAATCATTAATCTGAGAAAATGGTTATACAGCTGATTTCTGAATGTCTTGGATGTTTTGAGGGACTTCCATATGAGAGTCAAAATCTGATGAGGCTATTTAAGAACATAACTAGAATTCTTAGGTTAATATTTTGTCTTTGTTTTGTTTTTTAATTCCAATGATCTATATTTCTCACATTGTCTAGAATTATTTTAAGTTGTTGTTTAAATTCCAAGAGTGATTCAGACAACAAAACTTATTCTCTATGTTATTTATGGGTTTAGTTTTCCAAATAATTCTTGCAATGATAAGGACTTCTCAAAATTATCATTTGATGACTACCAACAGCAGCAACAACTAAAATGGATAGCACATGTACCTGAAAGAGAAAATAAAGATATAATCAACCAAAAACAAAAAGTATAGAAGAAAACTAGTGTCAATATTAGAAAGATCTATAACATTTAGTAACTTGAGAAGTCTACATTATTTACATTACTCAGACTATTGTCCTCATCTTTGTCACCATATTTATTACATTTCGGCCATTGTAGGCTCTGGCCTTCTTCAGGTGGTTGGAATGTCGAACTTAACCCGTTATTTCAAAGAGTGTGAGTTCAATACCTGGTTAAGGCAGTGGAGAACTTTCAGAGGGAAATTAAGAAGAGATAACTGATAACTGACATCCATTAAAAATGGCATGTGAAATTAGAACAGTCTAACCCAGTGAGCGAAATAAAGGGTTAAGTTCGACATTCCAACCACCTGAAGAAGGCCGGAGCGTACAACGGCCGAAATGTTGTAATAAATATGGCGACAAAGATGAGGACAATAATGTAAATAATGTACATAATACCTCATCTCAGAAATATAGACAGATTGAGAAGTCTAATTTCATAAATAATTGCTTTAATAAAAAAAAATTTTATAATATAATGACAGTAACTCAGTGGTTCCCAAGCAGTACGGCATCATAGGTGCAGCAGAATAATTGAAAGACAAAGATTTAGAAACACTTTAAAAGAATTCATGTGCCAAAAATAAATATGATTTCAAAATTGAAAATATTATTATAGATTACTTGTAATTGTATGCATGAAACCCAGTATAAATAGTTATGAATAATTGCTGACTGATTTTATCATTGTGATATTTTTGCATTATATCAAGTATTAAGAATATAGTAATTAGGGGCTGTAATTTGAAGGAGAGAGTTATCAATGATAAGGTTCTGACTTCAAATCTGCAGTTATCTCCCTTTAATCCACTGTTTTCTTCTTTTTTAAATGTACTTTTTATCATATAAAATTTAGTGAGGTGCAATTAAATTTTCAATCCTAGAATGTGGCCCAGAGAAAAAAATTTGGTAACCACTAGCTTAGAGATACGAATAAAAGAGCAGTGTGAAGAGCAATGAATTTCCATGTCCTGAAGGGACATGGCACATAAAAGAAGATTTATTTGATTCTGATGTCTCCAATTTGTAGCTCACACCTTGGACTGCCCCCCCTTTAAAAACAGTCGACAGGTTCTCCTCCTTGCATTCCTTTACTACTTTGTCCTAGAGTTCCTGCAGTTTTCTTTCTGTGTCTGCTATCAATAGAGTGCCATCTGGGTATCTTATGTTGTGTTCATTAATAATGAATCCTGGTTTTATACAATCACCTTTGTGGCTGAATGATTTGTTTTATGGCTTATTAATCCATTGAGTTATTTAAAGCCAAAACATTTCCTATAAAATGGGCACGTTGTTCACATGCAGCATCTATAGTATTTGTAGTATACTCCTCCAGAATTTGACATTCACAGGACATACTGAAGGTAGGGGGGGGTGTTGGCAAAGCGTAACATTGAGTAACCTACCCTAACAGAATTGTGATAATGGAGGGTAAAACTGGAACTGAGAGTGATATTAAAGTGACAAACATTACTTAGAGCAGCAGAAACAGTTTCAAAAGAATTCATATTCCAAAAATAAATATAATTTCAAAATTTAAAATATTATAGATTACTTGTAATTGTATGCATGAATCCCAGTATAAATAGTTATGAATAATTATTGACCAATTTTATCATTGTGATATTTTTGCATTATATCAAGTATTAAGAATATAGTAATTAGGGGCTGTAATTTGAAGGAGAGAGTTATCAATGATAAGGTTCTGACTTCAAATCTTCAGAATCTCCTTTTAGCCCTCTCTCTGTTTTTTTTTATTTTTAAATTTACTATTTATCACATAAAATTTGGTGAGGCACAAGCAAATTTTCATTCCAAAAAGGCAACCCAGATAAAAAAATGTTTGAAATTTTCTCTTTAAATATGATTTTGCATTGACAAGACTCACTGGCAAAGAAGCAAGGATAAAAGCTCAAACGAGTCATAATTGAAATCTAATATACACTATAAATTTTAGTTATTGCTAGCCATCTTTTAATATGCTGGAATTTTGTTCAAGAAGTAACTATTATTAATACAATGTTATACAATACAATGTTATACAATACAATGTATTATTAATACAAGGTTGAATGTTTTATCTCTTCATATCTGACTTTTTGAGGGATTCATTACATATTTGCTCATTAATTTTTTCTATCAATACATCTATTGTTACAATATCAACAGATTAGTTTAGATCAATGATTCTCAACCTCCATGTGCTACACAATCCTCTTAAGTATGCTGCAAAATATTGTCATGGCATATTGAAGAAATCGTGAAAAACACCAGGCATAGATTTCACACTAAATAAGCTGCATAAATAGTTGAATAGAAACATTAGAATAAAGTAAGTTCATATTTGTGTGTGCATTTTTTAAATCTATTGTTTTTATTTCATAATATTTAAATGTATTTCCTTTAAAAATTTTGGTAAGTCTGTAATGATATTTTTATTTCCTCCTAGGTGTGCTGTTGCTTAAAAAGGTTGAGAAACACTTTAATCTATAGGAGTAGATTATTCTTATTCTGCTGTCCATATCTATGGATAATCTCATCTTGTTCTTAATCCTGCTCAGTTATTGCTAGCCATTTCCAGTGAGTCTATGTCCCATGGGACAACAGCTTAGTAGATAGTTTGTGAATTTGGTCATATAGTAATTGCGAGTTCAGTCCATGTGCAGAGTAGTACAGATTTAGACTCATTGGAAATAGAGTGAGCAATAAGTAAACAGTACTAAATAAGATGACAATATATCCATGGAACATGACAGCAAAATGAGAACAATTTATCTTTGCAGATTAAATAAAGGGGATTAGTTTGAAATTCCCTGAAGGTTACTCAGATTGACAGACACCTGAAGAAGGCTGGAGGGCACGACAGCTGAAACATTGTGATAACAAGAATAAAGACGAGGGCAATAATCTGAATGTAAATAATGATAAATCTATGGTTTTATTTCATAATATTTAAATGTATACTCTTTAAATATCTTGCTTAGTGTGCCATATTTTAATTTGCTCCTAGGTGTGCCGTTGCTTAAAAAGGGTGAGAAGCACTGGTTTAGATCATCTCACAAGCAAGATCACTTGGAATCAGAATTCAACTTTATTAAATCTAGTTTTTCATAGGCTCAGATTTTACAAATGCAAAATTGAAGTCAAGTATGAAGTTTTTTTTTACCACATTACTAAAGTTGAAATTTTCTCTTTAAATATGATTTTGCATTAACAAGTCTCACTGGCAAAGAAGCAAGGATAAAAGCTCAAATGTGTCATAGTTGAAATCTAATATATGCTATAAAATTAGGTATGATTACAAAGAGAAGGCCTTAACAGAATAAAATCAATCAGCAAATACAAAAGCCTAATTATTAATTTTTTTTTATCTCAGCTCGAAGTAAAGGAATGTCCAGAGGTAGGTTCGGATGTGACTTTGGATAGATACACTGAGGTAGACTTGAAATTTGTTTTTAAACATTTACCTATGATCTAAACAAACAACTACATTTATAAGATTAAAAAAAAAAAAAAAAAAAAAAAAAAAGGACATAAATAAGCAATTCAAAAAGGATGGATTAAATAAAATTAAAATATTAATCAAGGTGCAAGTTTCGATTTTAAAGTTAGAAATTTGATTTAATTTGATTCATTTTTTACAGCTCATCAACCCTTTGCAGATTATTTAAAGTCGGAAAATATTTATAGATTGTAAGAATTTTTTTTAGTGTGTGTGTGTGTGGGGGGGTGATAATGTTTTTAGTGATACCAGTCTTACTAATTAACACATAGCTGGGGGAGAAGAGGTAAATCCATACTTCTCCTGAGGCTATTTTCATGTAAGTGAATATTACGAACACAACAGGAATTGGAACACAATCCCATGTTTTTATCCATTACACCACTCACATCCAAACTTACAGCACCTGGTATTTCCAAGTGAACACTTATCTAGATATTGACCAGACTCAATGTTGCTTAACTTTGGTGATCATACAGGAACCAGTGTTTCAATGTGATGTGGTCATAAACCTGCTTATAAGTTTTAAATTGATAATAATGTAGAGCTTTCAAGCAGAAGAACAAGTCAGTGTCCACAACTTCAATTTAAGGACATTTGTAAACAAGACCTTATATTGTTTAAATAATATCAACCCACCCTGTTTTGGGGCAGAGTGCACTCAGGGGTGGCTCGGATAAAGGACAGAGTCGCAACTGTGGAAAATTATACTGAGAAGTGCCCAGCCCTGGGGAACAGCTGCCTGAGACCACAACCTCTCATTACACTAGAGAGAGGAATCAGTGTTCGCACCGAGACCAGCACAACTGACGGTTGTGGGGATTCGGGTAATTTTTGCTCCTAGCCCGAGTGTACACACTCGGGCTCAGCACATTAAACCGACCTTGTGTCACAATCTGACCTCATGGGGGGGAGGGGGTTGAGTAAATACAAATATCAACCTAGCCACCTGAAAAAACACTATTCAAAACTACCTCTAATGGCAGCAATCTGCAGTGGACTGCCAACATATGAGATCATCTTGGCCAAGAGAGCAAAGAGGAAGTACAAACAGCGGGAGGACACCACCACTACATCAACATTACTGGGACAGGCCTGTACATGCAACATCTGTGGCCATGTCTGTTTCTCACACATTGGACATATGAGACACTGCATAAGAGTAACTTTTGATCAATGGTCTTCCAAGAATGCTATGCCAATGACTATATAAAGTTATCAATTTAATTTGATAGTGATATAATCTTTAAACACTTCAATTTGTAAGAATTTGGTTTGTCTGACAATTATTTTTGTTTTAAGTATTAATGCTGTTATCCAATCACTGCCTATTATTATTAAATATACATTCCATAAATATTTGGCAAATTGTAAATAGGATCATAACTCATTTACAAACACTGAGACTTAATTACATATACATACATATATATATATATATATATATATATATATATATATATATATATATATATATATATATATATACAACTTAAAAATCAGGTCAGTTGAATCTGCTTACCTTGGTTTCAACCTTACGGTATCCTCACGTGATTTTTATCAAATGACCTCTTAACATTTTATTTAAAAAAAAAAAAAAAAAAAAAAAAAAACTAATGAACACTATATTATTATTTTCAAAAATAAATAAACACACAACATTGGGTGTAATAGAGAGGAGAAGGAGGATGTGAAGAAGGAAGGAGAAGAAGAAGGAAGGAGAAGAAGAGGGAAGAGAATAAAAGCTAGGGCTTAGGAAAGAGGAGGATGTGAAGAAGGAAGGAGACGAAGAAGAAGGAGGAGGAGAAAAAGAAGAAGAGGGAAGAGAAGAAAAGCTAGGGTAAAGAGAGGAGGAGGAGGATGTGAAGAAGGAAGAAGAGGGAGTCTTTGCTTACATATTAGAAAATTCCTCTTATGCACATATGAGGCTGAATAAAAAAAAAAGTAATGTACATTTCAATACATTTATAATACTCAAGCTTTTCTTCTCTTCCTCCTTCTTCTCTATTACACCCAACATCATGCATTTGTTTATTTATTAGCGTTCATTATTTAAAAAAAAATAAAAAATAAAATAAAATGTTAAGAGGTCATTTGACAAAAATCACTTGGGGATACCATAATTTTGAAACCAAGGTAGCGGATTCAACTGACCTCCTGATTTTTAAAGCTAAAAGCTCTACATGTTATTTTTACTTTTATTTTATTTTTTCACATGTGTATTGAGCACTTTTTAATACTACTGTTTCCTGGTCTGATTCAACTCTGCCCGTTAATTTTTTATGCATTATATATATATATATATATATATATATATATATATCTTTATTTTTTTTCCAGTGTTATACTCTTCTCTCTCACAGAGTTGGTCTTTCCCCTTTTTGGTATCAAAGGCATCTTCAAGCAGTATGCCATTATCATAAAAAAGGCACTACCACCAGCCATTGTCAGTGTAAGGAACATAACCAGAGTTATCTCTCTTGCCTGGGCAACATTAAAATTTTCTATAAATATTTTCATGGTAATTATTCTGAGGAGCTTTTCTCTTTAGTAAGAATATGTTTTTTTTTGGTGTAAGGAATACGGTGATATGTTTGGGTTAGTAATTGTGGCTAGCTAAGTTTAAGATAAGACAGATTGAAGACCAGTCTTCCTCTATCACTTTCCTCTTTGATACCAAGCCTTTATGAATTTAAGTGTACAACTAGATTGGTGACAAAGTTTCATAGTAAAACCACAAGTTCTATGCTAACAATCTTGTATCTCGCACTTCCTGCTTGTGGAAATCGCTTCTTGCTTGCATTTTAGTCAACCTTGATCTTCAAAAGTTTAAATGCAATGTCTTCTGTCTTAATTCCTTTTCTCTTTTTATTGTACTCTCTCCTTAATAATGTATTATTTTTCTCATATTCTCTCACACTCAATAACCCCACTCCCTTGCATTTTAGTGGCTTTATTACCTTGCTTGGGATGAAATGATTAAAAAAAGAAGAAATTACACACAAGAAATATACAAATGCACTTGGAGTATTGCATAACACAAGAGACACTGACATACAAGAGAAACACTCAAGAATGTATGATCGATAAATTTGATACAGGACATAAAACAGATTGTTAAAGAAACTATTCTTTATAATTTATCAAGTAAAAGACATTCTTTTTTTTTCAATGGTGCATCAGCGAGTGCAATTATAGATTCTACTAATGAAAATATATTGTGTTTGAGAGATAACAAGCTGAAGATTTACCCCAAACACTAGAGAATTGAAATAACATATCTCCATTAACACTTGTTAATTTAATGAGTAATGGCTTTATTTATTTCAGTAAATTAACCTCTTGTATATGAACTGTATAATTGGTAGCATACAATAAATATAATGGTAGAATTTGACAGGATTTTTGCCATTTCTACAGAAATACACCTCTCCAAGAAATAATCATGTTTTTTGGGGTTTTTTTTTTCATATTTTTTTTTTTGTATTATTGCTGATTAAGCACACTAGATCATGAATATCAAAAAATATTTTTAATTTTCTAAATTTAAATAAGGATTTCAGTTTATTATGTAAATTTATTGTAAGTTGATGCTCCTAAACAAAAAATATGCTCATGTTCTTACCTTACAAAATTTCAAATAATTTTAAGTTAAAATTTTTTTAAAAAGTTAATATTTACTTACATTATTTCCATTATTCAGACCGTTATCCTCATCTTCATTACCATATTCACAATGTTTCAGCCGTTGTACGCTCTGGCCTTCTTCAGGAGATTGAAATTTCAAACTGAACACTATTTCATCCACAGTGGTAAATTTTTCTAGTTCCACGTGCCATGCCTCTTCCAGATGTCTCAGTTATTTCCCTTTAACTCAACTCTCCAAGTTTGGTTCACCACTGCTGTGGCCTGGTATTGAACTCAAAACTCTTTGGGTTCAGTCACGGGATCTAACCAATGTCTTTATCCACTGGGCCCTGAGTCCTCAAGGTTCAATAGCAGTGGTGAATCAAACTTAGAGAGATGAGTTAAAGGGAAATAACTGAGACATCTGAAGTTTATAACACGTGAAATAAATCTAACCCAGTGGACGAAATAATGGGTTTAGTTCGAAATTCAATCACCTGAAAAACTGGAAACTTATATAATGATAGATGAGGATAACAGTTCAAATAATGTAAATAATGTAAGTAATCATAATACCTCATCTCAGATATATAGCCAGATATTGAAGTTAATATTTATATTATTTAAACAGAATTTTTCAAACTTTTTTTTTTTACTGCAACCCACAGCAAGAACCACATTTTATATCGCAATCTATTATACCTACGTGTAATAAATCAAAGACAAACTCTGTTCACTAGGTTCATTTATTTAGCATCGATAATTTATATATATTTCTTATGACCCACACATATTGGTATTGCATTTATCTACTTGTATGAATATAAATTTTTTTTATATATATTAAAGAAAAACAAAAACCATTGGTAAAACCAAAGGACAACTTGCCAAAACCTAAAATTTTTATCCAGACACAGTCTCAAATAAAAACAACAATACTGAAAAAAAGAAAGAGAAAAAAAGCCTAAAAGCAAACTTACCTATGAAGTAAAGTAAACTGCTCAAAGCCAAGATTGCCTAAACTGAACAAAAAGAACGTTTAACACCATTAAATCCTATGAAAGGATGGCTCTAGTTGTAACTCAATTTTAACACAATCTTCAGATTCAAGTCATTCAAAGATCATATGAGTATGCAACTTATGACTTAAGCCATCCTTTTATATATATATATATATATATATATATATATATATGAAGACATATAGTCTTAAGATGTGCTATATTTATGTGATAAAGTGCTCAATATCAGGGATAGAGCATGGCCTGACAATTGCATCTAGCATGAAACAGACTGTCGCCTCTAAGTGTTGACATCTATGTTCCCTTATATATATATATATATATATATATATATATATATATATATGTGTGTATATGTGTGTGTGTGTGTGTGTGTGTGTGTGTGTCTTTAAGCAATTATTTCTTGAAGAGAGACATTTCTTTAGAAATGATAGATGTTTATCAAAACCTTATATTGTTTTTAACAAAATATTTATGTACATTTTGTGTGCTTAATTAAAAGAAAATAAATGCTTCTAGAAGAATAAAATAGGCCAATTTAAAGGCTGTTGTATGTAGAATTTAAAATAGCTGAGAATAAACTTATTTCTGGATATCAAAAAGAGAGTTTTTTTTTCCGTTTTGTTTTTTTTAAATTTTCGATTTTTAGATCTGAATGCTTGTCAACTTTTAGAAAAAAAAATAGGTACCTTTATCACAATATATTTATGCTGAGAACCATTAATCACAGTTAAAAATAGTATTATGTAAATGGACAGATTATGAGAAAGACATGATTATCAAAGGCAGGGTTAAGTTTAGTTTGCAAGTGACATTCAAACTGGCCACATTAAATTACAACAAAGTTTGTTTTCATCTTTTGTTTTAGATATCTCATTTTTCAAAACTAAAAGCTGCCACTTCATATAATCTTGCCTGTAAAAGCAGCTTTCTTTTTTGTTAAAAAAAAAAAAAAAAAAAAGATATACAAAATTGCCAGCCAGACCTTTGGTGACACTCTGCAATGATTTGACTCCCTTAAAATGGATGAAAACTATTTTGAACTTTAAGCACCTCATATATCTTTTGGTCACTTATTCAATACTGACCAGGCACAATGTTGCTTAACTGATCATCAACTGGTAACAAGGTTATGAAACTAAAAAAGTAGCTTCAAAACCGTTTTAACTATAAAATTAAAAAAATGTTTCTTTGTTATATAATTATAACATTAATGGCTATAAATTCTTTTGGATTGTTTTTTTTCTAGAAACTATTTAGTAATAATAATTTTGAAGAGAACCCCCCAAAACAGGCATGTCTTAATTTTTATTTGAATAACTTGGAATTCTCAAAATAGTTACAATTATGTTTAACTTTAATGATTAATTAAGAATCACTATTTCTTTTGTATGAATTGCTATTTGGTTTCATTTACTTAACACACAAAAAAAATAAAATCACCAATAATGGTTACAAAGTCTCAAGACAGTGGTTTTGCAATATTTTAATTTTGGATGTGTATACTAATAGATTTAGAAGATTTTAAGTGAAATACTAAAAAGAAGAACAAATTTAAACAAGTGTATTACCAATAGTTAAAATGCTATTAAATAATTTAAAAAATAATAAATTTTTAGGAAAAAAATATTAAAAAACTAATATATCAATAAAAAACAAACTTAAAATCTTTTTGATTCTTTAGCTGGAAATATTATGAAGAAATCAATATTTTCAAGTTTATGACTTTGTAAAAGTTTATAATTGAAAGATTTCATATAACAACAAAATTTTTACCCACCTGGGTTATTCCATAAGTCTAAAATATCTTTAGACAAACACACAGACACACACCAATTCAGCCATACTAGTTATATTCAAACTCATTAGTTTATGACTGTAACAATTATGATATGTGTAAGCATTCAAACATTTTTATAAAGTTAAAAAACTAATTTTTCTACTTGTAGAAAATAAAGTTAGGAAGCAAATTTTTCGTTTTGTAGGTTTTTAATGGGTCGAGTTTTAATATTTCCATTTTCTGTTCTTCCTTTTCAGAATTCTACACTTAATCTTGGAATGAAATGGAAACATTCCTCATTAACCCACTTTTGTTTTGACAAAAACAACTTTTTTATCTTTACTAATTTCCATCATACCGACACTTGATGAAAATCAACATTTTTACAAGTACATAACTTACTTTTGCGTAAGTGTAAAGTGTTAATAATACTTATCACAAATAGTAAACTAAGTTAGGTATATTTGGGCAGCAATTGTTAAAAACAATAGACATTCATCATCTTTTCTTTCTATTGTACGAATATCTTTCCCCAAATGTGACTGTTATGCATGGATAAACTGGCCAAAATTCATGTCGTGTTGTCCCAAGCTTTCAACTCTCATATATCGTCACTGGTGTTGGGTTGGGGATGAGAAAAGAAAAAATGAAAATTATCTGTGTTTTAAGAAGTAGATCGTATCATTTTTTGAAAATGTAAAAATGATTAAAGTTTATATAGAAACCATTTACATCCAACTTAAATAAAAATCCATAAATAAAAGTAACTCACCTGTATTCTTCAATGCAAAAAATAAATTAAATAAAAATTAAAATTAAATAAAAAAAAAATGATTCCGAACATCATGTCATGTGACTTGATGCGTTAAATTGTATTTGATTTATTTTTCAAAAACATGACACTTTCAAAAAATAAATAAAAATAACACAATCTACTTATGACAAAATTTTATTTTCTGATTCCCACCTGATGATAATGATGACTCCTGTGAGTGAAAAGTTTGGGACAACACAACATGAATTTTGGCCAATTTACCCACATACAACAATCATATTTGCAAAGCGATATTTGAACATTTGAAAAAAAAGAAAGAAAAAGACCATTAAACAGTAAACTAGTTACATTTAACAGGTTTCACCGATACTATTAACTAAAATTTAGAACTTGGAATGTCACATCAACAGACAAATTATTCCTTTATTATTGTTTTTGTCTTTTTTTAAATCATAGTAAAGTAACAAAAATAAGAAAACTTCTAATCACTGTTTTTAATCAAGTGATATTGATAACTACATGATTTCAGATTTATCATTAACAAGCCTTATTTTATAAGAGTTTGATCATAAATTTATAACAAGATAAATTGAACATAACAGTAAATTTGCTCATGGCAATGGGAGGGGCTATTAATGCAAATAGTTAAACAAATTCTCTAGAATGTTCCCCTGAATAACTGAAACAAAGACAAGGCAACCATTCAGAAAATCGTGTTACTATTTGGATGGACGTACATGAGAAATGTAAAGTGGATACAATGTAAGGCATCTTTTTTTTCTTTTTCTAACCAATGACCAGGAAGCATTAAACCAAGTCAGTTCATAAAAGAAAATATCAGTTTTCTATCCTGGATATAAAGAAGAAAAAAAAACATCACAAAGGTTCAGACATGATAAGTAGTCAGTTTTATATTTATATAATTAGGTAGAGTTTGTCTATCTGTCTGTTTGCTATACATAGTTAAATGGTTTTATGTAGACCCCCGCAAATTTGGTATTCATATTTACTGGATCTAGGGAAAGAATTTAATTAAAAAATAAATAAAGTAAAATAAAACAAATTCTCCAAGTGAGAAAAGGAGACTATACCTCTTTTATACATAAATATATTT
The DNA here is from genome assembly GCA_903632075.3 of Acanthosepion pharaonis. NCBI lineage: Eukaryota > Metazoa > Mollusca > Cephalopoda > Sepiida > Sepiidae > Acanthosepion > Acanthosepion pharaonis. The sequence goes on from CAHIKZ030002644.1 coordinate 179,110, forward strand.
TATAATGACAAATCAGCTATTTTTAAAGTCAGTTGGTTGTATTTGTTTAGCAGCTTATAAACCTCTATGTGGGAATCTAAATATTTTGTGTGCAATTTTATTTATTCATTTTTTTTTTTTGAGATAATAATGGTTTTAATGATACAAGTCTTACTAATTAACCCATAGTTGGGGGAGAGGAGGTGGATTCATACCTTTCCCAAGGGTATCTGCATGTAAGTGAATATAACAGACCCAACAGGAATTGGAACTCAGCTCTCCGATTCCTAATTCTGAGCCATTATCCATTACACCACATGCTCATCCAAGCTTACAGCACCTAGTATTCTCAAGCAATCACACATCAACACTGCTTAACTTTGGTATCAACATGATATGACCATAAGTCCTTATTTTTTAAGATACTAATTATATGAAGAAATAATGGATTTCTCAATTCATTTTCTCTTCCTATAAACATCCTATGACATTTAGTTGGTGCAGATGTATGATTAGACACCTGAGTTTTTTTTGTTTTTTTAATAAATATTTGAAATTAATATCTACTGGTCTTAATAATTATTATTAAGATGATGGATTTAAAAATACTAAGGCAACATTAAAGCAATACTAATTTAATAAATATTGAAATTAATATCTATGGTGGCCTTAATAAGGAAAATGTGCCTTCCAACAGAAATCGAATCTATATTCCCTTTTTTAATGAAGGCAAAATGCTTTCAAGCCAAGCGTGCTTTACCATTAAGCCACAGGAAGCCATCACAGTAAAGCAAAGCTCAAATACCCAAGTTAAGTACATATCTCTTGTTAGGACCATTTGAAGTCAATATCTGCTAATGTTATTTTCATATCCGGAATGTAAACAAAGTGATTTTTTTAAGCAGTTAATGAAATTTTCCATCCAAAATTATTTGCTATTAGTATCTATGTAAACAGGCATTGGGATGTCACTGTAAATATTCATGACTTGTGTCAATATAAATGAAACTTGACAACAATTACAAGTAATTTTTCATTGACAAAAAAGTTTATAAAATATAAATTTCTTAGTCATAAATTTTTTTTCTTGATATTAGAAGTTATATGCTGTAAATGTAGACATACTTTGCTTCATTAGGCAGACCAACTCATTATCAATACTAAAGAAATTGTTTTACTATAATTAGTCTTTAACTATTACCTAGTGTAGATAGGTACTTCAGCTAGTATTTATATAACTAACATGAGGATTACTACATTTTGGAAGAAAGACTGGAGTCATTTTTAAAACTAATCTTTTAAACTAATCAAGTAAACATTTTTTTCTTGATGTCAAATTGATAATTTAAAATTCTCTTAAAAACAAATTACATTTGAAACAATCATTAACTATTTAATAATTACAGTACAACTTTTTGACTTTGATGGCTTTCAGGACATTTAAATATCTTTTTTAATATTTTTATACTATTATAATTAGGCTTATGTTATGTCTATGTTTTTTTTTTTATTATTTATAATATTAGAAATAAATAAATGGATGTTTTTATGGTAAAATCTTATTACATACCTGAGCTACTTTAGATGAAAAGAAAAATATGAAGGTACACCCACAAGATACAGACTAAACTTATATGCTAATGTACATATTGGTGTTTGTAAAGTACAATAAATATTTTCACTGGAAAAAAAATTTCAATGAAACAAAAGAAATATTTTCATTGAAATAAAAAAAATATAAGATAAAAAAACTGATTCATGAATATTACAACGAAAAAATCAACCTAAATAGCAGAATAGTAAAAAAAATATGCACAGAGATACGCCTTTTGATATCACTTAGATTTAACATCCAAAACTTTTTAAAACAGCACAAGTTTTAATCAAAATGTTGACAACTTTGAAGGAAAAAAAAATTAACCCTTGTTCTTACAAGTTACATTCTATATATGGAAAGCCATCTTAGTCTAAATACAAACAAGTTTTACAGTAAGTATTGGGAGTCTACAAAAATACACTCAACTCTCCAACACATAAAATAAATAAAAAAATATATATACTATTTTTAAAATTACATGAGATTTTTCTTCAAGTTTTCCAGTCCTCTGCTAGTATGACTAGGGTTTCACCATAGGTCATTAATAGTATCTATATTATATATTGTACATTTTATTATAAAATTCCCTAATTATTAGTAACATTACAAATATTATTTGTGTATGTCAATGGTGACTAAGATGTTTTATGTTACTTCTAATATTTATATCTAAGTAGATATACTTAACCAAAAAAGAAGAGGCTTTATTTAGTTTCCAGTTTATTTACGTGTAAATCACCACATGGTCCATGAAACTAATACAAATGATAATTTTTTTTTTTCTTTCAACTATTTCAACCGATGGTACCACTGGCTGCTTAGTCAATGAATATTGAATGTTTCCTTGTAAGGAAACAACTAACATTACCATTAACCATTACTCATAAGAGTCATATCTTAGAAGCAAGAATTTCTAAACTTGCAGGTCTCAACAAGTTAGTGCAATTAATTAAGAATTCTTTAATAATTAAGTAAATTTTTCAGTGAATTATTTTCTATATACATTTTTAATTATATATTTGGTCAAGTGGTTAGAATGTTCGCTTTCTGACCATGAGACTCGGGTTCAAATCTCACCAGGGTTGATTTTTCAGGAAGGTGACTTCTTGATGTTATCAGACTGGAGAAAGCGATCTCAGCATGTGGCACCTTTGGAAATGTACCTGCAAAATCATACCACAGTTTAACCTAAGTCTCGTGAGTGAAACTGGGTAGATGGAACTCTTTCAGGAGCCATTGATGGTTGTGCTAGCACAAAGTCACAAGTCATTGTGACCGAGGGTTTGAGCATGCTGGCCTTGTTTCGACTGTTGATCATGCTAAATAACACTCTCAAAAACTCTAACTAAGGTCCACTCAGCATAGTTGCAGTATAAACCACGAGTGGGCTCTGTGGGTGTTGAACAAACACAAATTTGACTGCGCAGGCGCCTGCAACAGGGATTAATTAGCCACCCTAGTAGATAGCCATCTTCAGATATGAGTAGCCAGCCATCCATCATTTGACTTGGCTAACAAAACTTAAGTAAATGTGTTGCGAAAAAAAACTATTTTTAAAAAGTGTGTCACCAATACAAAATATTTTGAAAGCTCTGTTTCAGAGCTCACCTTAAATCAATAATTGTTATTATAATTGAAGAAGTTTCAACCAAATTAATAAAAAAAAATTGTCATCTTTTTTTTGCAAACATTTTATCAATTGTGAAAATGTGATAAAATTTAGCTTAGTAAAGTTAAGATGAACCACTTTATTTGCACTTATTTTTTTTGTGGGGGGGTCCTTGTTATTATCCTGAGACACAACATAAAAAGATGTGTAGAGAGAGAGAGAGAGAGATTTAGCACCAACAAAACTCAGTTTCAAAAATAGAGGTAGTCAACTGAAGTTCATTATTCCTTCCTTTCTTCCCCCCACCCAATAACTCAACTTGAAACTGAGTAATTGTACATTGATAATCAAAAATACTTAAATGCCAAAGAAAACAATTATAATATCCCTTCCTCAAAATTATAAAATGTTGCAATTATATATATATATATATATATATATATATAGAATACTTAAAGGAATTATTTAAAGGATAAAGGACTTATCTAATAACTATTAGAAGTATAATAGAATTAGACCTTTATTTTATCAGTTTGTTAATTGAAAACAATAATGTACAAAAATGATTCTATCGACTTGCAGTCTAAAGGGAAGTAACCGCTTCATGTTAATGTATATTAATTCACAAGAGTTACTCTGTCTATGTAGAGCTTACAATCAATCGTTTTTCTACTTATCTTCAGCAAGGCCTTTCACATTTAAAGCATCAATAAGCATACTCACAAACAAATAGCCATCATAAAACTAAGCATTTTTTGTATCCTAAAAGCTTTTTAATAATAATTGCATTAAATAATCTCTCTCTCTCAGGTAGTGAGAAAATCGAGTTTCTTTCTCCAGTTTTTTTACTGTTAAAAATATAAACATTTTTAATAATTTTTCAAGGAAACGTCTTATATTACTGATTTAATATTACTAATAAGTTTTGTCTCTACTGTTTTTCTTGTTTAGTTGATGTTATAGGCACTGTGATTCGATCAATTTATTTGGGATGCTGGTACTGATAGACTGTATCATGAATAAAAGAAATTTATCAAAATCCCATTTTCAAAAACATAATTTCACAAGTGTATTTATAATCTTCTATAAAAAAAATCAAGACATTGTCAACAAATAATGACAGAGTTGCTTAGTCTTTGACTGCCAATCCTGTTGGCTGCAGGCATTGACTTACATTTGTAATAAAGTCAATAAACATGTATGAATTATCATCTGGCTACCAGGGTGCATATGATGTGCAAGTTGGTAACTATGTCTTAATATTAAGATAAAAGTGCAATTCAGTAAAACTCTTGAAATACTAGATAATTATTCTGTTGCAAATTTTCTATATAGATTAATCCTATTTTTCTGAATCAATATACAGGACATCTCAAAAAAACATATACATATTTTACTTTTTTTTTTTTAGTATCATGCCAAGAATTAGAGAAGTTTTAGTAGATGAGGAATTTTATTTTCAGTAAAATGCATCACCGCTACACTACCATCATGGTGTATGATCATACCTGGATGAAATCTTGCCAAACAGATGGATCGGAAATGAAGGTCCTGTAGAATATCCTCCTCGTTCACCAGACCTCATCCATTTAGACTTTTTTTTTGTAGAGTTACTTAAAAGATAAAGTCTGCCCTGCAAAGCCAGCAACAATTGCTGAAATGAATGTTTTCCACAGAGAAAGAATGCAGCCAAATATTGAAATGTTGATTGCAGCTTGTGATTCCATTGCGTCATCTGTCAGCAATGTGTGGAGACATCAATTTGAAAACGTGATGACAAAATCTTAAGAGGACGCATTTGTAATAAATATTGTCTTCATATGCATTATTTAAATTAGATATAGCTGGTTCTAGTTGCTTAAGTTATTTCTTGAGAAAGCTTCAAAACGTGTATACATTATTTTGAGATACCCTGTATATATAATATCCGTTAGTAATAACAATTTTATAAACTTCTTTAAATAATCCCAGTAGCTTGTTACATAATACTGGTGGCGGGGGGCTTCATCTCATCACTAAAAAACAGTGTTTAAAAACAAACTGGATCTAAAGAACCATGCTTATTGATAGTCGCATAAACTCACTAATAAAAAAAAATGACTGGTTAAGTAATGCAAATATTGAATAGTGATTAAGATTTTAAACAATAGCAACAAGCAATGGGCATTGATGTCTTTGAGTGCCACAAGTGCTTATTTGGCATTTAGCAACAGGAATAAGGAACAAAATACATTAAAAGAGAAAAAATATCAAAATTGTTGAGAAATAATCATTTATAATTATCAACTTCACTTGATAAAAAAAAAAATAAAAACTATCAAGATTAATATTTTAAAACTGAGGAATAATTTTAGTAAAATGAACATCATATAAATGAATGTATCACACATAATCATGATATTTTTTTTTTAAAAACTACAGCTTCATTTATTTGTAAACTTATATATCTGATATAAATCTTTTAAAAGTCAATTGGGTGATTTGGTCCAGTTGTTTATTCATTATGTCTTCTTATATTAAATATATGATTTTATCTCAAATAAATAAAGTTGCAATATTGTATAAATCTGTATCTTGGTCCAAAAGTCAATCAAGGGACCATAAATTAAAATTGCACATCTTTAAAGTTAACAAAAAAAAAAAAAAATTATTTTCTGGTTGTCAAAATACCTGTCACCTTTAAAATCTGTTGGTGGAAAAAAGTTTTTTTTTTTTTTTTTTTACTTATAAACAAAAATATACTTTTTTTTTCCTTACTCCAATATTTTTTGCAAAATTTCTTCTTACAACATTTTAGCCAGAAATCAATAAACAGATTTATTTTCTAGGGTTTACCCAGCCTCCAAAGGCTTTTTCAATTTCCCTAGCAACGGCTATAGTTATTCTATCAGATAAGAGGGGTCCAATGACTTGTACACCAAGTGGCAAACCCTCTTTATTCAACCCAAGAGGACATTGGGTAACTGGTAACCCAAGAAAGTTGAAGATGGCAGTATAGGAAAAATCAAAGCCAGTAAAAATTGGCTGATTGTGATAAGGAGCCACACGTGGGTGGGGTGGATAAAGCAATATACCACTGTCTCCAAGAAGTGCATTGAAATCTTCCCGTAGACTCTCACCCATCATCTTCAGTTTCTGGTCAGACGTGGTGGTATCAACGCGTTTCAGAATATACTCACTGACGCCAAGAGCAATCGCTGGCAGAGTGTGGTCTGATAAGAAGAACAACCATTTGACAAGTTCAACGACAGGATTAATGGAATGATTTCCATCATCCGACATGTAGGTGCAAAATTCCTGGCCAGGTGATGGGTCGGCAGACAGTCCAGCCATCCAAATCTCCAGGCTGTATTTCAACTTTGATAGACTAACAGGTTTCACTTCAATTTGATAAGTGTCCTTGAAATAGTCCTTCACCTGTAAAATAAATTATGGTATCAAATTACTATTTAACATGTGTCCAGCACAGTTTTCAAAATTTATTTGGCAAATATGGATAAACACCCCCACAATAAGACAGAGTGTCAAAAGAATGGTTTTTCCCTTGACACCACAGTTATTTTAACTACCTTCACTCCTTGACAATGTTTATTGATTTAGAAAGCAATGATTAGAATTGTAATAAAACCTAAATATATGATGAAAGTGAATTTAGACAATTGCCAATAAACTGCTTTATAAAATAGTAAATAAAGATTTCCTTATTGTTCGTTCACATATTTTAATAATTTAGTAAATGTTTGTAAATTTATGAATAAAAATTGTTTTCCCATTTATTTATTTATAAATTGCTAAATGATAAACATTGCATTGCATTATTTTTAATTGTATTAGAAAAATTTATTACATTTTAAATCTAAAAATTCTGTATTAATTTTATCCTTTTAGATGATATTATTAAGGAAAAACTATATATATATATATATATATATATATATATATATATATATATATATATATAAAAACCTTAGGTATCGACTTTTTTTGTAGATGTCCCTACTTAAAACTATGATTTTATTACATGTGTGTGTGAGAGAGAGAAAACTACTTCATCTATTATCCTAACTTCAAAGCATAAAATGTCATCATAACCCCAAACCACCATCAAATAATGGTATCTTATACCTTCAAAATGGCATCTTTAATATCTTCTTTCACTGGACTGGCCATAAGGCTTCCTCCATCATCCAACATATAAAAGATTTTTAAGGTTTTCAGGTCAACCTATAATGACAAAGGAAATATGTTAAAAAAAGGAAAAGAAAAAAGTATACATAGAAATCTAATAAAATTTGAAACTTATTTGCTTTATGAACTTGAACAGTCATGGAAAACAAAACTGTGCTGGTGTCCCATCATAGGAACCAGTAGTATTCACCTAACATTTTTGGGAATTTACCTTGATTTCTAATCAGATATGTCGTTACAGAGCACCCAGATCTGATTGGTGTTTGATTATTAACCAATAGGATCAGTAGAAACAAAAAAAAAGATCCATATGCCAACACTAAGTTCAATCGCAAATCTGTTTTAAACAGTCCAGCAGGCAATGTAGTAATGAAAAAAATGGGGTCAGAAATCCAACCTTCCCCTTGCAACAGCAGAAACACATTTTCACTCACCAAGATCAAAAATCGTTCTGTCTCTGTTAAGCAGAAAGCAACAGCCTTTATTCACTGAGCAATTTTTCTGACTGGCCACACCATTCAGGGAAGAAAGAACATTAGCATAATTTCTCTGATACTTAAATTGGCAGGTTTTGGCTAACTATTTTCTTTAATTTTCCTTCAGCAGATCACACACAAAACACAAACTCTTTTTCGAGGTTTGTGATCTTCTTTCATTATGTTGGGGAAAGAAAAATCAAAGCGGGAATACAAGAAGTGCATTTTTTAAAGACATCCAACAGCTTATGCTTTGATATGCTCTTATCATATTTTTTAAAATAGTTTTCACCTTTTTGAAGCAAAAAGTTCTGCACAATGAACAAAAATGAACTAAAATAAATACTAATATACTATTAATATAACATTTACTTTGAATATAAATATGTTATATGCATATCTCAAAATCATAAGTTTCTAGGCAAATTCTGCTACTGTATTTGAAATCGGCTTATTTGATTTGAGTACATCATCGTTTGTCTGGGTAGCAATTAATATAAAACAAAATCTCCCTAATCATCTACATAACACAAAATCCTGACATGCTTCTACAATTTTGTACATGCACAAGTAATCAGCATATTCAACTTAGACAAAAATGCATTTTTTCATCTGCAGTATCAAAAGCTTTATTACTCAATGTTATCATAATAGGTGAGATGGTATTTCATTAGTCAACAGAAGTAAACATGCAACTAATGTTCATTCATACCCAGCCTGCTGAGTCAGTCTGCCAATAGGCTCCATGCTATTTATTTGTACTCAATTATTATATGAGATTGTGTAGCAACAGCTCTGCAATCTTTTCAATGGCTCACAAAAATCAGTCACAGATTCTTGTATGACATGAAAATTTCTGTTATACTAGTTTAATCAAGATCTCTTTCCGATTCACAAATACATTTCACTAGACATGTCAACTTGAAATACAAAATACTTCTGCACAGAGGCTCCAAGCATCACATCAAGTCCACAAAACAAATCCTTGTAAAAATCTAAAATACAATAGCCAATCACAAATGTTGTTGTAAAATAAAAAAAAAAAAAAAAAAAGATGAGACTGGGGGGGGGGTCAGCACCTGTTAAACCACAGATATAAAAACTGCAACAGGCACTTCAGCTCAACTTCATCACCCAATTGGTGGCCCATCCACTGTGTCGTTTTCAACTGAAGATAGATGAATAGATCAACCCTGCCAATTACACCCTATTTGTTATACTCTGCTTCACTCTCCTGACACTGCTTCACACTCCTGTCAACCAACCTGCTACCCACACCCAGCCTTACCAACAACACCCTTACAGCTTACTGCTTCCCTTACCAATGGCAACTAAAAAATCACATATCAACGATTTTTGTTACCTTTTCATACAATTATGTATATATTCTTCACCTGATTAATACACTTTGTTGAAACTTTAATCCTTATATGTTCTTTCCTTTGCAACCAGATGCTCATTACAACATTTCAAAGCTGGTTTAATGGTAGTTGAATTGGAAGCTCATTCAAGAGGTTCATTGCTTAACACTTCATCAATTCTCTCTCTGACATGATTGGAATAAATTATAAAGTCTGCGAGAATATTTTAGCCTGAGAACTCTTGGATACCATCTAGAATAAACTTGGCAGCCCAAAGTCTCTGTTTTTATGTATAATTATTAGAATTGTGCTTGGCTCTCTCTTCATTAGTTTGCACGACCATTATACCCTACCAATACCTCATAAATAATGGATTATTCCATTTTGATTGCATGGAAAGACATGAAAACATGCTACTTGGTTAGATGAGTAAAAGGAAAAAAGAAAGAAAGGAGAGATAGAAGTGTTTAATGATTGTTTTAGGGAAATAGCAAAAATTGTCAATTTCAAATATTTTCATTTGTACCCACTTAAAATAACAACCAGCATTCATATTTATGATTGTTATTGAATATTTTCTGGCAATCAAATTCAGTTTGTTTACAGCAGCTACCACATGAGGATACTTTCTTTTTGCCTGAGGGTAAATCTGCCTCCCCCAGCAGTTTACAAGCACATAGTGTTTTTTCTCTTTGAGAATATATCTTTCCTAGATATAGAAAGAAACACCAGTTCGCAGTCCACAATTTGAGAGAACCCAAAACCTGATGTTTCCCCGTTTGAAGAATGTCCTCGTATGAGACATAGATGAATCTGGCCCGTTTGAATCTGGAGTTCTAAACATAGCTTCTCCAGACACAGGAGTATCTGCATATTATATGTAAGATCCTTCCTTTTTGTTTCTCCTTACACTCTGCTTTGCTGTATAGATATATTATTCTCCACATGAGGCATGTGTATATATGTACCATATATTTCGAATATCATGTGACCTCAGAAGACCTAATTTTGAAGATAATTTGACTACAGTAAATGTATATATAGTTTGATCAATGGCATAGTACATATACTAATTTTATATCTTGTGTATGATGCAACCCCCTTAAAATTAGCTTCAAAAGTCACATGATATATACTATATGTAGTCTTGTGTATGTCTTAGTGATATAAGAATCTCCCTAAGAACAAAGCATGTTTGTCATTCCTTTTCTTTTCAGCCATTCTGTTCCAATGTAACTACAATATTAATATATCACAGATATAACAATGCCCATAATGGGGGAAATACAAATGGAAGAATAAAGCTTTCTTCTCTAGCTGTGTCCCATTACAATATTATATATTACTCATTTTGTTATTATATCAGAAATATAATAATGCCCATAATGGGGGAAATATAAATGGGAGAATAAATCTTTCTTCCTTAGCTCTCTTCAGTTAAAGTAAGACCCAATCATTCTTTAACAAGTGATATATAACATTGCTTAAAACAATCTGAAAAGATCTCAAACCAATCTAAAAGAATGACCTAAGACCATGAAATGTACATTTCATGCTACATAATTTACCTGCAGTTCAATAGTGTTAGCACACTATTTCTCAAGTTTCTTTAATCCTTAAAAATAATAAAACTTCTTATGCTCAGACACTGAAATACTGTTCTGCTGCTGCTATTAAGTTTCTTACCTTACAAACTCTTTTTACAGTTTGTAAACAGGAAAATGTCAGATGAACCAAGAGCTGGTGAATAATCTATAAAATCAATCCCCTCCCCCACACCAAAATTTATTTTCTCACAAAATGAGAAAACATTTCGGTGGCTTCCCTCACCAGTTTCTATTTAAAAGATAGAGCAAAGAGTAATATTCTGCAGTAACTATTTGTCACCTGTGAAAATATTGTCATAAGAAAAATAAAAAAAACACAAACTTTGTTATTTGAAAATAAAATGTGTCCATAATCTTTTGGGTTAGCTTCTGGGTCTTGAATTCCCTTGGCTGTGATGAATATGAGGGTCACTATTATACGAGCTGCTGTTTGCTGTCTAGATCTGTGGTAGAATGATGTAACAGTGGATAAATCAAATAAATAAAAAAAATTACAAAATCTGGTCATTGAAATACATCTTTGCTGCTGCTATCCACCCCAAATCATAGAAATATTTCCACCCTTTTAAACTCTTTTCACAATCTGAAAACAGGAAATCATCAGATGGAGCTAGAGCTGAGAGAGTAAGGTGGATGGTCGATGAGATAAAACACAAAATTCTTTAAAAAATATGCATCATTTGGCTATTCCTATGAGTAGGTGTATTGTTCTGCAAAATGAAACAGCTTTTTTTTTTCTTTGCAGCTCATCAGTTTTCTTTTAATATCACCTTCAAACTGACAAGTTTCCATAGTATTCAGTTTGACCCTTTTGAAGAGAGTCAGTCATCAAATCAAAAACAAAAAAAAAAAAATTAAATAAAATAAAAAATAACTTGGCCATGATTTTTCCTGTTGACTTATGCTTTGAATTTTTCATTATTAAAGTTGGTTAGGGCGAGAACTTCCTTCACCTAAGATAAAAACAGCAACTTTTTCAAGATCAGTTTGCTATTTGTGGGGAAAATAGAAATGGCTTACCTCCCAAACGCCCTCATGTCTGTCTGGCCTGTGGGTTGAGAAAAGAAAGGGTCCAAAGATGGCGTCCGTGACTTTTTTTTAATATTCATGGTCTCATGCAGTTACATAAAAGTCGCGTTACGCATGCTAATGAGGTGTGTCTGGGCTCCATAAAAGCAGATCATGGCTTGGAGAAATTGGCAGAAGGGCATTACGCCCGTGTTGATAAATACATTGTTTTTGCGTTGTGTCAGACATTTTTCCGACCGGAAGAGTTGCATCCCTTACACTGTTGAATGTGACTCCATTGCTACACTATTGTAGACTAAAACTAACCTTAATTTTAAAAAACAGTGTCATAAATGAGCAAGAGCAACAAAAAAAGACAAGAAGCTGTGGAGAACCATGATCACCCAAGTTTTGAAGTTTGCCATATGTTCCAGTTTGAGGAATCTGTACTGGTATCCCATTAGAGATACAAGCTATTAGCATTTGTTTTTTGCATGTTAGCCCTGAAGCCTAAGGTGCTTTGGGTCATGAAAACACTATTATGCAAGAACCTAAGCTTTATGACAGTGTATGCTGGACAATTTCCTTACAGAAAAAGAAGAATAGGCTTGAAACAACAGATGTAGTTCTACAGAAAGATACTAAGAATACTATGAACAAAACATGTGAGTAATGGGGATGTATTAAAGAAAATGGGAACTAAAAAGACACTTATACTTGAAATCAGAAAGAGACGGTTGAAATTTCTGGGACATGTAATGAGGAAAGAGGGCTTGGAAAATTTAACGCACACAGGACATACAGAAGGAAGAAGGAGCAGAGGAAAACAGCAAGTAACCTACCTAATAAGTTTGAGTGAATGGAGAGCAGAGCGGGAAGAAAGGGTTAGTAAAGAGTTAAATATTGCTTAAAACTACAAGAGGCAGGAAGTTGCCTTTGAGTTACTTTATGATATTCAATGTATATATTATATATATATATATATATATATATAAAGTGAACATTGGGTTCTTTCCTGATGTGGGTGTGCAACTGCGTGTATGCCGGACAACCCATATGTCTGGCATCCCAGCCTGTCTCTCTTTGTCTCCTTAAAATCAACTTGAAATTATACATAATTCTCCACCCACATATCAAACTGTTCACATGCCAATATAACTCGATCTTCCATTGTTTAAAGTCAGGTTAAAAGACCAAATCCTATGTTTTGATTTTACCCCATTTCATTCAGAGCCATTGCTCCAAAAACCCAAAATATATTTGGATATATCCGTCAGAAATGAAATCAAAAACATATGCTCTAACCTGTCCAATTCAAGGTCACACCTGGCCTCTCGGCAAATATTCCTGCCTAGGAAAATTAATAAGGACTAGATTAACACACACCAATCCATTCCAAATTGTTACCTTGAAATTTAAAAACTACCATATCTGTCAATAACAAGTTACTTTGTTATACCCTCCCCAATTTATAGCCAGAAGCATACAAATGCATGCTTGGGTTTTTTCCTAGCCAATAAAATAGGCCCATTCTCAGTTTCATCAAACTCAGTCCCAGTCTGTCTTGTTTTGAAATCAGAATGCTATGTTCAGTTGTCCAAACTTGCTTTTGTGTGTCCACCCCAATTCTTACTTTGTGAACTTTTGCCCATATTACTGTTGCTTTGCCTTATTACTGTAAATTTGCCTTGCACATATTGTCTGCTTGCTTTATATTATTTTTACCCTATTCTTTTTCTTATCTTGTTATTGCAAACTTGGACAGTTCTGTTACTTATTTTGCATTTAACTGTGGCTACTCACTCCACAAAAAAGTTTGTTAAAGAAAAAAAAGAAAGAAAGAAAAAACGTGCACACACAAGCAAAATTTCATTATATACAAATGAATATTTTACAAATTATTTTTTATGCAATTTCATGTATACACAGCTTAAAAAGTTACTAAAATATACTGTTAAAATAAGCAAAACATTCACCTCATTTCCTCAATTATTTATATATAAATTTATGGATCTTGTCAAGATTAATGAACCCATTCACAGTAGGATTTGCTATTCTTTACAAGAAGATGATTGGGTTTGTTATTCCTTACACGAGAATAATCAGGTTCTCTGTTCTAGACATGAACTTTTGGGTACAAGTAACTTTAAAGTTCAGTAACTGTTTTCATATACTGGTTTTAATTTATTAATTCAGAAACCCTCAAGATGGATAGTTCTACATTCACAGAGGTTGTAAAGCCATTACTTGGGGAGGATAGCTGTAGTGAACTACCATAGAGGGCAAAAAGGCCCAGGGTTGCATGTATTTTTTGCAATTCTAGAATAAACTCAAGAATAAATTAACTTACCTCCAGCACAAGCAAAGATTCAAATACGTCTCGCAGTGTAAACTGTCCAATGGAGAAAGAAATGGCAGCTTTCCGGGTCACATATTTAAAATAAATCTCAGAGTAAGATACTCTCTCACAAGATTATGTCTGCGCATATGAAAATTTTTGCTGTCAATCATAGATAAAAATGGAAAGAATGGAGCGACAGGCAGAAGACAGGAAAAAGACAGTTGATTGCTGTTTTAAATTGTACAGGTGTCACCCGCCCCCGGACGAGAGAAGAAATTGATTGCTACAATAAGTTCAAAGCTTTTTTTTTTTTTGCTACAATAGCTTACCAGAGATTGACTGGCTGAAGAACAAATCACTTATTCAATGGGAATTAAAATGTTAAGACATTTATAGATTGGGCAACATGTACGATCATATTGGGAAAGGCTAAAATTAAGAACATGCAAGGATGCAAATGCAATTTCCTATGAGGTTATTTAAATCAGTCCATGTGGATAGAATGAAATACAGTTATGTAATGCAATCACAATACAATATCCTTTCAATAACTAAATTATTTCAGCTGTTTTTTCATGGAAAATGAATGATATGTTATTTTAATTATTCATTTATCAATAAATGAGTTCTTTTATTTTTCCAACATTGCTTATAGAATATATTTTGTCAAGAGTTTGCTATTCTATACATTGTGATAATTTGGTTCAATGTTCTTGAAATGGGGATACTTGGGTTCGCTAATCTTGACATGGAATAACTGGGTTCGCTAATCTTGACGTGAAATAACTGGGTTCGCTAATCTTGACGTGAAATAACTGGGTTCGCTAATCTTGAAGTTCGCTAATCTTGACATGATCCAAATTTGCTACTGTATTTATATTTTAAGATGAATTCAAGTTAGTCATTTTCTCTCCACAAATCAGTCTTGGTTCTAAGCCCTTTACTTATTATCAACACGACTGCCTAACTTGCAAGTAATGGACAATAAGTGTTGCTCAAATTTGAAAATAATTTTTATTAATTGCTTGATATCAGTCCTTATATGAAGTTGTTTCCTTAGACATTATATTCTAAATAGTTTACTCATGCTATCAAAACTTATGGCATATACAGGGTAAAAGTAGGTGTACACTTTACGTTTTTTTATGTTATTACATTTATTACAATTATATTTGTTAACACTGTTTAATTTCATAAGTGCTTGAAATAGCCTCCTCTAACATTGTAACAATTCCTCAAACTTCTACAGAACACTGTGAAACACAAAACATAAATTCTGATCTATATCAATGTCAATAAACACTTCCAAGATGAATTCTTTTTATTCGTCTACTGTGTGGGGATTTTTCTCATAAATCTTATGCTTTACTACATACCCCAAAAAAAGAACATTGCAGTTAAGTCCAGTGCCCATTCAATGCTGCTACGTCATTTGATCAAGCGTCGTAAAAAAGTTTGGTGAAGGTAGTCCCTTACTGCTAAAGAATAATGTGGAAGTGATTCATTTTGTTGAAAAAAACAAAAACAAAAAAAAAAACGTTTGCTGAACTTAGGTTTGGTTCTGAATTGTAGCACTACCATTTTATGAAGCATATTTAAGTAACTGTTACTGCAAAAGATGACATCAGTATATAAATAATTGTATACCTACTTTTGAGGCACCCTGTATATTAAGTTTTCATATGGGAATCTTTAGATATGTTTTCCCGTTATTGTTGTACTTTGCTTTTTCATAGTCATTTTTCTTTTTATCTCCTGGCTTCATAAATATATTGAAACATTCAGCTATTGTCATAACAAAAATGTGGCCATTATAAATACACAAATAGAAAGAAAAATTAAAAAGCAAGCACTTTCTCTGCCTGTAGCAGATGGCACAACTCACATGACGAATTTTAGCCACTTTGTTTTTTATGGGCCAATGGATCCCAGTCTTACTAAACAATGCATGATTTTATCTAGTCACCATCTCTAGAATGGTTGCCATCCAAGGCTATAGAACCCAGTCTGTCCTTCTATTTAACGCATAATTGGGGAGAGATGAGAGATTCATACCTTTCCCAAAGATATTTGCACATGAGTGAGTGTAATGAACTTGACTGGGATTTGAACTCTGATTTCTCATTCCAAGCCGCAATCCATTACACCACCCGCACATCCACACCCAAATATGTTTGGCTTATAAGATTAATGCTACTGAAAAAAAAAGAAGAAAAAAATTGATGAGTTACATTTGGTTGGTATGAATTCCATTCAATGATGTAACTGCAAGTAGTGAATTGATCATATTTGTTGAACATTTAGCTGTATGTGTATTTTATATGAATTATTGTATGTATATAAATTTTATATGAATTATTGACCCTATTTGATAATGTGTTTATGTGTATTTTATATGAATTATTGACACTATTTGATAATGTGTTTACACAAACATTGCCAAAAATTCGCTTAATGTTAGAAAAGAATTTCACACTTTGTAAAATTTAAAAAAATTCCACTTGTAACATTTCAAAAGATACTACTTTTTTGTTTTTTTTAATAATTTCACTTCAAGAAAGACAATAAAGCCACTAAGACACAAGGGGGTTACTGATTGTGAGAGAATATAAGAAAAAATCATTATTAAGGAGAGGGAACAATAAAAGAACAGGAATTAAGGAGATGGAAGATAACAATTGACATTGCAAATGAATCTTCTACTCTCTGAACAAATCGTTAGAAGTTCTTAATTAAAAGGATGGGTTCATTTTAAATTAACAGGTAAGACAGGATAATTCAACAATATTTGTTAGTGAAGCAATACAATTTCTCACACATTCTTAGAAGACGAAGAGCTAGATTCTTACATAAAATTTTGTTAATGATTTTAGATAGCTGTAAAAGTAGAGTCCTTTTCTGGTTGGTGGAACACATGGACAGATAGGGGTGGTGGATTCCTAAGCCAGTATCCCAGCATCCATATAATGAGTGGTCAGTCATAGGACTGGCAGGCAATGAGTCGGTGTATGAGAGAGTGTGTAGTTCTGTTTTCAATGGCTGGAACAAAGTGAGAAATCATATTTTTTTTTGCTACTTCCCAACCAGTGTCTTGAAAAGCATTTGTCGTTATTCTTTGTTGACATTAATCTAGGCACTAATATTGAAACAAACTTGTGAACATAGCAAGTGAAGGTGTGTATTCGCATATAGATGACCTTAGATGTCACCACAGCTTGTGCAGCGATGTGCAGAAATGCATCATCACATTAGCCAATGATGAAAAGTTCAATCTGTAGGAGGATAGCTAACAGTTTGATTCTTGTGAGCATAGTCAACAGTTCGATTCTTGCAAGCATAGTCAACAGATATGGCACTATAAGACATGCATTACTCAATCGACTATTCATGCAATCATACTGATATGAATGATCAAATGATGTAAGACTAACATCATGCAAATAATATTAGTTAAGTAAGAATTGTGACAATCTAAAAAATTAAAAAAGAAATTAAACCCACAATTTCAGGTTAAAGTGACCCCCAAAATTCAACCTGAGAAAGAGGAATGTTAGTTTTTGTTTTTTTGGGTTTTTTTTTTTTTTTTGCATTTTTTCAAAGTGAAAAACAGGAAAACTTCAAAGACAACCTTATCACCAAATAAGTAAAAATACACGCTAACCTTGAAGCAAAAGACTGTTTACACAGAACATGGTTGCCAATATTTTGTGTCTGTATAATAAAGAAGATTCCAAGAAAAAAACAAAAAAACAACAAAGATTACAAAAAAAAAAATTGAAGAAAAAAAAAAAACAGAAAACAAAAAAAACATTTACAAGAAAAAAGATTATGAGACAACTGACAAAGTAATAATTATTACTGCTATTACAAATGTTGAACAGAAATACAAAGAATGATGTATCATGGGAACTATTATGGGTTTTGATTCATTGCTTTTATGCTACACATATCTTGACAAAAGTCAAGTCAGATCGTATGTGAATCTCAATACAGTGTAGCTTTCATTGCTCAATAGCATGAAAGGAACAGGGAACATCTGCATGTTAACAAATAAGGAATAAACTGTATACAGACATTACTGAAAATAGAAAAATTTATTTTACAAACATTGATGTTACTTACTCAGACGAGTATCCTTATCTTTGTTATTATTATCACAACGTTTCGGCAGTTTTGCTCGCAATCCTTCTTCAGATGATAATTGATCTGGGTAATCTTCAGGGAATTTTGAACTGGACCCTTTATTTAATCTACATGAAAGATAGCTTTTGTCCTACTGTCCATGTCAAGGGATATATTGTTTTACAGATTTAGACTCAGTGAAAGCAAAGGCAACAAATAACTGAGCAGAAAGACATGGACAGCGGAATGAAAACAATCTACCCCCATAGATTAAGCAAAGAGTTCTGTTTAAAATTCTCTAAAGATGATCAATGAGCATCTGAAGACGGAGAGAGAGCAAAACTACCAAACTGTTTTGATAATAACAACAAAGATAAGGATATTCATCTGAATAATTAACAGCACCTGAGGAAGGCTGGAGAACACTACAGTAATGATGATAATACATAATCTGAGAAATTCATATGACTGCTAATGCTTATATTTTCAACCATTTTTTTATTTTGAACTATGGAGAATACAGACTATTCTATGGAAAATAGAGACTATCTCTATTCTATGGAAAATAGAGACTATCTCTATTCTATGGAAAATAGAGACTATCTCTATTCTATGGAAAATAGAGACTATCTCTATTCTATGGAAAATAAAGACTATCTCTATTCTATGGAAAATAGAGACTATAGATTTTCACAAGAAGAGTGTTGGATTGCTGTGATATCCAACTTCTTATATGGCAGTGAGAAAACTGCAGGCACCAGAAATGTGGTTCTACAGAAGGATACTGAACATTCCATGAATGAAGCAAGTAAGCAACAAGAATGTCTTAAACATAAAGAACACTTATATTAAGAATCAGAAAAAGGCAACTGAAATTCTTTGAACCTATAATGAGGAAAAAGGGGGTTTGAAAACTTAATCCTCATGGAGCATATTGAGAGCAACAGAGATTTGGGGAAAGGAAGTGAGCCATTTATCTGATGAGCATGACTGGATGGATGTTTGAGAGAATGGGTGGGGGAACATTAGAAAAAGGAGAAAAATTGATAAAGTGCCACAAGGGATAGGAAATTGTGGAGAGCCATGATCATCAATGTTCTAAAGAGATACAGATGAAGTACATTAGCCTGTGTTATGTCATATATATTAAAAAGTTCTTGTAAGTCTGGTATCAGGCTTAGCTTAAAAAATATATATATATATATATATATATATATATATATATATATATATATATATATATATATATATAGGTAAAAATCAAAGTAGATGCTAATTATATAAAGTATTAAAACTGATCAAGAAAAAGAGAGCTCAATATATTTATTATAGAGCATATAAATGAATTACATAAAAATGAAACTATTACCCTATCCAAATGGCCATTTCACCCTGGGGATATTCTCCCTGGGGCTTGTCAACAAAACGTTTGTTAAAAAAAATGAATTTTAATATTTTTTTTAAACATCAGAATTAAAGGAAGGAAGGAAAGAAAGAAGAAAAAAGAAGAAGAAGAAAGAAAGAATAGGAACAAACAACAAATAAGAGAAATGGCATTAAAAGAGGGAGACAAAAGAAATCTGAGGTAGTTAGAAAAAGGACAGACAGGAAGTCATGACAGACAAGTCTAGACAGAAATTAAAAAACAGTTAAAAATTAACAATGACTTATATTTAACATATCAAGTCTTGTTCAAATGAGAAAAACTTACATAGGAAAATACAAACATAAAAGGTTAAGAAAAATAGTTTAAAAGATTATAGAAAAAGGAAAATTATAATCTAAAAATAATACTATTATATAATTTTAATATTGTATAAAGAAAATTTTTATTAAAAATTTTAATACTAAAAACTCATATCAAATTATTAAGAAAAATTTATTATTAAGTAAAATTTGTTTACTTATTAAATAGTAAATAATAGTAAAACGTTAAAATTCACTTTTTTTAACAATTTTTTTTTTTTTGCATTGACAAACCCCAGGGATAATATTCCGGGGTGAAATGGTCATTTGGATAGGGCAATAGAGTTTCATTTTTATGTAATTCATATATATATATATATATATATATATATATATATATATAGTTATATTCCCAGATCAATTCTGTGGACAAGACAGATTGGTATAAAATGACAATAGGAAAAAAATAAAATCTTAGATTTTGCCAACGCATTTCGTTTTCTGACTTTTTCAAGACAAAAATGAAATCAAAATGTTTTTGTTGATATAGTCACATTAAAAAATCCAAATTTAAAAAAAGATAGACGCTTCTGTATAAGCCTTTTTTTCTGGTTAATGTAAATTACCTTTATAGTAAGGGATTTTTCTTTTTTTTCCATGTCGACAGTATAGTTAAATTCCCAGATCAATTCTGTGGGCAAGACAGATTGGTATAAAATGACAATTGGAAAAAAAACATCTTAGATTTTGCCGACACAAATTGTCATTTTTGCCTTGAAAAAATCGGAAGACGAAATGTGTCAGCAATATCTAAGATGTTTTTTTTCCAATTGTCATTTTATACCAATCTGTCTTGCCCACAGAATTGATCTGATAATTCATGTTTAATTCTTATTAAATGCCTGTAAGCAAATTCAAAATTTGCATTTATTTTATCCAGTCCTGCAGGATTAGGTATTCCTTGTATTTTATCAAAATATGTGTGTAAATTAAACCATAATACATAGGATGATGCCTTTCTGCTTAGAGTATTATTGTTGCAATTATATATATATATATATATATATATATATATATATATATATATATAAGGTTGTATCTTAATTTTGAAGTGCATAATGAAATTGAATTGTCACCACAAAATTTATTCCATACATTGAAAAATGCCACATAAAATTTTAAGTAGATTGCATTGAATACTTAGAGGGTACCCTTGCTTGTTAAAACTTAAAACATATAAGTTGGACAAAAAAAATATACCCTTTTTTATTTTACAATTAACAGCAAACCATTAGTTGAAATGTTACAAATTATACACATTAGAAAACTAAAAACATTTATCTAACAGTGAAAAATTTAAATTTTAACCAATGTTTATTATTTTCAGACCCCAATTGTGGCAAGTGGATCCAATGTCAAGCAGAAAAGTGTGAAAGTTTTTTTAAGATTTCTGATGATAACTAAAGTAATGCAATATGTCAACTGTGTGACATGCAAACAGCTAGAAGAGCAAAATCTGGCTTCTTCACCACAACAAATATGTTGAAACACTTAAATACAAAGCATGGCACAGAACTCCAAAAGAAAAAGGAAGAGAAAAGGAAAGAAAAGAGGAAAAGAACAATGCCTATTGACTGTTCAATTATAATTTGTCAGCAAGTCTTTTAAGCAACATATTTTACTTGAAATTATTGATCAAAGTAAAACTTGGGATATAAATGACAGAAAAGCCCCAAAAATTCATAAATATATTGGAGAAATGTTTGCAAATGACCTGCAAACCTTTTCTGTTGTAGAAGACCTTGGTTTTAAAAGACTATTGGACCATATAAATTTGAATTACCAAATTCCTTCTTGAAAGTGTATAAAAGAAAATATTGTGCAATATATATATAAGTAGGTTAGAAATAAGATACAGGAGGAAATCAACACTGCTATTCATTTATCTCTGACTAGTGATGGCTCGACTGCTAGTTTTGCAAATTAATCCTTTTTAAGTGTAACATCACTGCAAATATTGAACAAAAAAAATCTACAGTTCTAAGAATTACTCCATTAAAAGTAACACACACTGCAATAAATATAAATATAAGTGAATGTATCACAGAGACAGTAAAGCAATTTATTATTTCTCATAGTAAAATTCATGTTTTCAAAAGAGATAATGTGGCTAATATGACAGCACCAGCTGTACAAGCCCAATACATGTCATTACCTTGTTTTCTACACACCTTGCAGTTGACTATTAATATGCTTTCTATTTGTAAACAAATAGTTGGACAATTTAATCAGTCACCTGTAGCTTTTGCAAAATACCAGAAAAATAATTTAATTTACCAGATCATAAATTTATTCAGGATGTCCAAACAAGATGGAACAGTCAGTATTATATGATGTCCAGAATATTTGAATAAAAAAAAAAAAAAATATGGTCTTATCTCATATTGCAGTTATCATGCAAGATCACATTATTTAGAATACACCCAATGGAATATTTTAGAGAAATGACTGAAAATGCTTAAACAATTCATTGATTATACAAATTTATTAAGTAATAGAGAAGCAACTGCCGCTTATATTACACCACACATTAAAGTCATTTATCACATTTTTAAAAGGAGAAAAGAAAAGGGTCTATTTGATGGGTTAGGTTAGTTACCTCCACGAGATCGCTAAAAAAAGAGCATAGCATGATGAAAAAGACGCCAAACTTGATGAAAACAAAATTTTATCGTCTAAATGTTTGTTATTATTAAGAGGAAAGGTCAAAAGAATTTTGGGGTATTTTTTCCATTTTTTAATCGTTCTAGCACGTCCGAAATTTTCGTTAAAAATCTAGTTTTTTTGAGTCAGCAAAATTGACCATTTTTTTCCATTAAAAAAAAAACTGGAAATCTGACTTTGAAATTTTTTAAATATCAATTATCATTTTTTCAAAACTTATTTTAAGAAAATCAGAAATTATAATGTTTATTTAAAATATTTTGAACCAAACTTAACTTAGCTTTTGTGCCAAAAAGATGTAATTTGAAAATATAACAAAGCAGGTCATAAACTTTCACGTCTCTTGACATGTGATGAATGATATATTTACGAATTCCATGAGGCTAATTTGTTCTACGGAAGGAGAAAAGTGAAATAATTTACATTTACGTGAACAAATTATTTACCCCGTTATTTTTAACGAAAACTTTCAGTGGTCTAATTTTTTTTTTTTTTTTTTGTACTTAGCTTTCACCTTTACATTTATGATGCTTTATGGGAAATATATTGCAAAAGAAATTAAAATAAAACTGTTAAGAGTGACATTAAATTTCATATTTCTTAAGAAAGGTATCTAATTAATTTATGGGTACCTTTCTTATGAAATTTTATCAGAATTATACATAAAATACTATAATTTTATGTACATTTATTACATTCTACTGTTATTTGTATTTGCATTCATTTTATTATTAATTTTGATATTTCATTTATGGAAAAAATGTCGTAACTGAGATTAATATAAAAATAAGATCATATAAATTTCATAAGATGATACTGATACTTGTAGGTACCCTTCTCAGTTGAAATTGAAAAATCAAATTAACTTCTCCACACGTGTTTACATAAAAGTAAAGGCCTTAACAGCGGAGAAGAATGCTTAACTCAAATAACAGCTTAATTATATTCTGGTTGGTCTTCCGTATTTTATAATTACAGCTCGATTATAAGCACAAAATTACATTTCTTAATTACTGGGTATCTTCTGATTAGTCAAAATGATACAATTTACAACGCTAAAAAAAGATCTATCTCATAAGGACACTTATGAAAGCCGATCTTGACTTTTAACTAATTTTATAATATTTTAACAACTTAAATGTAAAATCTATTATAATTAATGAAATAACAAATAATTGTATTAAAAATCATTTTTCATCGAAAAAATTTTTTGCTTTCAGAAAATATTGTCCATATTCATAAAAACAACTAAAAGCAAATAAAAGCATTTGAAATTAAATAATATCTTTGTTTTATTGAGTTTTGTATGTTACAATTCAGAGCTGATTTTCAGGTACTGCGTATCAAAAAAAAAAAAAAAAAAAACATGATTTGCATTCCTCAAAGCCCTGTGCTTTTAATTATTGTAATCACTAAAACCGATCGATGAATTTCTAGCGTTTTCATAAAATTAGTTATGGGGGGTAATAAATATTTTAAAAAATATTTCTACCGTGACTTTCATAAAAAAACATATTTATAATAATTTCGATCATCTGTGAATAGTTCTGAAAGTTTCATTAACATCCGATAATTATTTCTATTTTTGCACAATTTTTCAAATTAATGTGTGTCATACAAAAAAACGTGCTAAAAATTGTCTATGTTATTTACTAGTTCTGCTGATACAAATAGAAAAAAGGTTTTTTTAATCAAAATTTAGAATGTTCTAAAAGAAGGAAAATTTTTAAAAATAATTAAAAAAACTTTGGTCTTTCCACTTAATAATAACATAAGCATTTAGACAATAAAATTTAGTTTTTCGGCAAGGTTGGCGTCTTTTTCATCAAGCTATGCTCTTTTTTTAGCGATTTCGTGGAGGTACCTAGGTTAGGTTTAACTCTTTCAACATGGAAAGGGTTCTTTTAATGCTAGATTTAGCAGCTACTTGGAAGACAAAAACCTTATTCTAGCAACATATCTTGATCTCAGGTTCAAGAATGGTTTTCTTGAAAATAACTACAGTGGCCTGCCTAATGACAAGGTCATTGCAGAATGGTTCACTCAAGATCTCTATTCTATAACTGAAGAAAAAACAAACACATCACCCAAATTATCACGAAGCATGGAGAATGACTTATTTGACATGTCTGAAGATAATAGTGATAATAATAGTGACTTTAATTTCATTTTTATAAAGTGCCTCACCAAATAAAATAAAAAAAATGTAATGAAGGAGAAGGGGAGACAATATGTACGAGAATAGAGGATAAAAGCAGTCAGTGAAACAAGCAAAGAAATCTATTTATTAAAATTTGAAATGGCAAAATATATTGCATTAAAAAATGTAAAAAGTGATGATTATGTTTTCCAGTGGTGGAAATCAAATAAGAATGAATTTCCCATCATGGCGCTTTCAGCCAGGAAATATCTATTAGCACCTCCTTCTTCTGTTGAAAGTGAATGGTTATTTAGTATTGGAAGTAGCATTTACTTACCAAAAAAAATTAGCTGAAAGGTGAAACAAGAAAGATAATGTTCTTACATTATAATTTAGGAATTTTAAGGCTTAAATATGAGTAGCTTGATACTTAAGTGATTTATAGAAAGAAATTGCTTTCTTTATTGTTTAAACTCTTACATATTTTTTTAAAATAAAAAGGACATTTAACTTTATTTCATAAGCTTTTGTATTCATTTTTCTACTAAATGTTTTATTAATAAATGTACTTTGTTCATGAAGTTTCCCAAATCAACTGTAGAGCCTGAAAATGATGAATTTTAATCATTGTAGGTATTAGAATTGGGAATTGTATTAGAATCAGTAAAAATAATGGTATTGTCCTTCACAAATTATATATATATATATATATATATATATATATATATATATATATATATATATAGAGAGAGAGATAGAAATGAAATATTTTAATAAAGTAGTTTATAAGTTAATACTTTCTATAAATTAAGAAACATTTTATTCATTAAAATATTTCATTACCATAAATTACTTATCAACACAAATGAATTAAAATATTATTTACTTTATGAAAAATAATTTCCAACTTTTTCCTATCAAAAGGCAAAATTTTGATTTTAATTCCTACTACTTTTTCTTTCCTTGAAATCTAACCCGCGACTTTCTCTTTCCTTGAAATCTAACCCGCGACTTTCTCTTTCCTTGAAATCTAACCCGCGACTTTCTCTTTCCTTGAAATCTAACCCGCGACTTTCTCTTTCCTTGAAATTAACCCTGACTTTTTCTTTCCTTGAAATCTAACCCATGACTTTCTCTTTCCTTGAAATCTAACATGACTTTCTCTTTCCTTGAAATCTAACCCGCGACTTTCTCTTTCCTTGAAATCTAACCCGCGACTTTCTCTTTCCTTGAAATCTAACCTGCAATTTTTCAGGTAATAATGTATTCAAAATCACATAAACTGACAGTAACTTTACCACATGAAAAAACAAAAAAAGAGAAAGATGTTAGCACAAAGAAATTAAAATGACAGACACTTAACAATTGTACAAGAATTACATCTACAAATGAAACATGCATAGTGCATACAGACAAGCTTCATTTTTGTTTAATGCTTCTGCCTTTTTTTTATCATTTCACCCCAAGCAAGGCAACAAAGCCACTAAGACTAACAGGTTACTGAGTGTGAGAATATTGGGAAAAAAAAACATTATTAATGATAGAGAACAATAAAAGAACAAGAATTAAAACAAAAGATAAGGATTGATTTTGCATTTAAATTTTTGAAGATCAAAGTTGATTGGAATGCAAGAAGCTAGAAGAGAGCTCCCCAAAATGAAAACTGTAAGAGAAGAGACTGTTAGCATAGAAATAGACATTACAACTGTAAAATATCTCTAGCCACTGCAACTGAAAAATGATGAGACTTTGATTCCAATCTAGTACTGTGCTTAAATTCTAGGAACCATAGAGGAAAGTTCATCAAAAGAATTACCATGAAAATATTTATAGAATAGGCACAGGAAAGCTATGTTACATTAATATTTAAAGATGCAGAAATTTTGCTTAAAGGAATTATTGACAGAAGAAATTAGAAAAGGCAATTTCTGGATAGATTAATTGTTTTTATGATTTATCAACACTTTGTAGGTTATTTAAAGCTAAAACCTATTTTGGATTATAGGAGGTTGCAGTCTCCCTTCTGAGTACTGATCAGGCTCAACACTGCTTAACTTTGGTGATCAAATGAGAACCAGTGTTTTCAGTGTGATTTGAACATCATGGATAGTTTTACTATAATTCTAACTTGTGTGTGTGTGTGTGTGTGGATATATATATATATATATATATATATATAAGTGTGTGCGTATGTATAAAAATTGGGATCAAATATGAATCAGATTTGATATGATAAAGAACAAATAGGAAACATTTATAAATCTAACATATTTCATTTTTATTGAAGCTTTATCAGAGAATGTTCACACACACATATATATATATATATATATATATATATATATATATATATATATATATATATTCCCAAGAGGATAGAATCAGATAGAACTCAATGTCCAGGACAGTAAGAATATAATATAAAAGGCTCAAACACTAATATTCCATGATTTATAAATTATTACATTGGAATTGTAATCACGATCAATTCATTAGACCTACAAATTCAAAAAAGAATTGAATTTTTGAATTTGTAGGTCTGATGAATTGGATCATGATACGATTCCAATGTAATAAAAAAATGTTTGAGCCTTTTTATTTATATATATATATATATATATATATATATATATATATATATATATATATATATAGAGAGAGAGAGAGAGAGAGAGAGAGAGAGTTAATGATATTGTTTGGAAATCCATATAGGTAATTCCAAGAAGGATATAATCCAGAGAGCTCAATGTAAGAACAGAGCAAACATTAACTATTAATAAGAAACAGACAACTTTAAGGTTAAGTGATTATAATTTATTTCCTTAGGACTGAGATTTGATCCTAATTCCTCAGACCAACCATTTCCATACAAATAAATCTTACTTATTATAAAACGCAGATTGTGTGTGTGTGTGTGTGTGTGTCTGTACGTTTATATATTGGATCGGATTTCCTACGGTTTTCAACCGATTTCAACAAAACTTCACAGGACTATGTACAATTACCTTGCGGTGGTTCTGACAGCGCCAAAAATTAGAAAAACACAATTGTTTTTGCATGAAATCAATTTGAAAACATGATAAAACACGATTCTGTCGCCAGAATGAAAGGGGGACAACTCATATCGAGTTATACTTATTATAAAACCTAGGTTGTGTGTGTGTGTGTTCGTTTATATATGGGATTGGATTTCCTACATTTTTACACCGATTTCAGCAAAACTTTACTTTTTTCGCAGGTAGTGTTTCTTATTGTCTTGCACACTTTTTTCTTTATTTTTACATTCAGAATGCTTTAAAAATTCCATTTACAAGACAATTGTTTATAATAAAATTCTATTCAATCGGTAGACTCATAACGATTGAAAACAATGTTTTTGTTTGAGTTTGACCAATTCGTAAAAAAAACAAACAAAACAAAACAAAATCTAATTAAGACATGCGTGTCCATCAGCCTTAAACAATAATCTTTGTCAATTCTATTTTTTAGTCTTCATGATGGTCGATACTTGATCTATCTCTTACTGTTACATCCCCTGGCAACTGCTAGTGGGTGATAAATTTTCCAGGCTAAAAAAGATTTATATAGTAATATTTTTAATTTATGTACACATTTGTTTGAGGAGGAAGGTTTAGATTGGCAACAGGAAGAGCAGAAAGAGATATCTCTCTCTTCAAAAAGGAATAAGGTGATGGAGAGAATGGAAGACGAAAAAGTAGATAAACAAAATTAGGAAGGAAAAAAAGATAAATAAGTATATATATATATATATATATATATATATATATATATATATATATAAAAATAACTTTAAGGACAAGGAACATATTTGAAAAAAAAAAAATAAATTGTAACTAAATATGTTCCTTATCAGCATCTTTCTTTTATATTGTCAACGATTCTGTTTTTGAGGAAGTGTCAGTTGAAAGGCACCTAAAATCGTGTTCTTAAATGAGATACTTTTGTATCTATTTTAATAATAAAAAAATGACCCTAGTCATTAAAATTATTTTTGTCTTTGTACAGCATTAAGAAAAATATATATATATATATATATATATATATATATATATATTTATATATATATCAGGTCATCCCATAGGATCTGTCCGATTTTACCTATTTTTAAAATGAACAAAATTTAAAGAGTATTTTATAATGTCTAATGGAGCTGAACATTATTTTTATGTTTAGATGCATTTAAACTGATCAAATTTTATTTCAGAGAACAATAAAATTAAATTTTGTTTGATTAAAACCCTGTTAACATGGAAGTACCCAAGAATCATTTGAGGCACATAATGCTTTATGAGTTCAAGAAAGGAAACTCAGCAGCCGAAGCGGCTAGAAACATTCACTCAGTTTATGGAGAAGAATGTGTGAATGAAAGAACTTGCAGAAGATGGTTTGCAAAATTCAGAGGTGGAGATTTCATCCTTGAAGATGAAGATTGAACCAGACGTCCAGTTGAGTTTGATGAAAACCTTCTTGAAGCAGCCCTTGAAGAAAATCCTGCTTTATCAGTTGCGGAATTGGCAGTGGTTCTCAGTTCAAACCATACAACTGTTCATCATCTTCAACAACTTGGAAAAGTTCCTAAACTTGGAAAATGGGTGCCTCATGAATTGTCTGAAAACAACCTCAAATCCCGAGTTGACATCTGCTCTTCATTCCATTTTCGCCAACTTGTTTCACCTTTTTTGGATAGACTTGTGACGAAAAATGGATCTTTTATCAAAATGTTAAGTGCCGTAGACAGTGGTTTGATAAAGGGGAAGGACCCCAGCCACAGCCAAGAAGAGAACTTCATGGGCAAAAAGTTCTTTTTTCAATCTGGTGGGATCGCCAAGATATAATCCACTTTGAATTCTTACCACCTAATGCAACAATTAATGCTCAAATATACTGTCAGCAATTAGAGCGTTTGAACCAAGCTTTGAGGAAAAAAGACCTGTTCTAGTGAATCGAAAAGGGGTGATGTTTCATCAGGACCCCACACAGCAAGAATCACGTCACAAAAGATCAAAGAACTTGGTTGGGAGAAAATTCTTCATCCACCTTATTCTCCCGATCTTGCTCCTTCAGACTACCATTAATTTTGTAGCTTACAGAATCATTTGAATGAAACAGCTTTTGTAACACAGGAAGAGGTTACAACTGACATTTGTGAGTTCTTCGAATCAAAGCCAAAAGAATTTTACAGTAATGGAATTAGTAAGCTTGTTAATAGATGGAAGGAAGTCATAGATAATCAGGGAAAATACATTGTTGATTGAATCTGTAATTAAATGTAACATTTGGTTACTTGTTTTCTTTATTCAAAATTCGGGCAGAACTTATGGGATGACCTGATATATATATATATATATATATATATATGTTTAGATATATTTTCACACTGTGAAAAGTTATCAAAGAGCTGCCTGATAAATGGCAACAGTTCATTAAAAATAATAGTGAATGCATTATTGCATAAAATCTAATTGTACTTTATTTTTTGGAAGAATAAACTCGATAAGCAGAAACAAAAGTTATCTACAACTCAGCTTAATAAGAGGTATTTCAAAGAAAATGTACATTTTATATTCTGACATTTATTTTTATCTTGTAGAACAACAATCTTTCTTTAAATATGTGTGTGAATAAAACATCAAAATTCTAACTGTTTGCTAATATATAAATGTGAATAAAGACAAAAAGACATCTTAGCCACCACATTTCATCCTTTGATGAACTTTGATACACTCTGATGGCTAAGTTTTACTTTTCTTTTCATTTATATTGTCCTTTTACAGATATATTTTTAGTTATATCTGAAATTTTACTCCCACATATATATACTATTTACATTATTTGGACTATTGTCCTCATCTTTGTCGCCATATTTATTACAACTTTTCTGCCGTTGTACGCTCCAGCCTTCTTCAGGAATGGCAAACTGAACCCTTTATTTCACTCACTGGGGTAGACTGTTCTAGTTCCACGTGCCATGTCTAATGGATGTCAGTTATCAGTTATCTCCTGTTAATTCCCCTCTCCAAGTTCTCCACCGCCTTAACCAGCTATACACCCATGGTATTGAACTCATACTCTTTGGGTCCTGTCACTGGATCTAACCAACGCCTTTATCCACTGTGCCATGTGTCCTTGAAGGCTGGAGCATACAACGGCCGAAATGTTGTAATAAATATGGCAACAAAGATATGGACAATATTGTGAATAATGTAAATAGTGTACATAATACCTCATCTCAGAAATATATATATATATATAAAATAAAAGAGAGTGAGAATCACTCTTCTCATTCATGTATCTGTTATACATAGCCAACGTATTTCATGTAGAGTCATCAAATTTGATAGGCAGATTTATTTGAACCAGAACTAGGTTTTACAGTAAGAAAAAAAAAAACATACATTTATGCATGGGGAAAGGAAGTGTGTACATCTTTTCTGTTATATTGGTTTATCTTGTATCATTTGTAACCATTGATGAAAGACTATAATTTCTATTTTGGAAGAAGAATATTTATGCGCTTTGAAAAAGTAATTTCCCAGAACAATTACCACTCCTCAACTCTATTTTCTAGTTTTCATCATATTTTTACATTCGAAATTAACCAGGAAATTTATTTGGTTATGACACAATTTTCTTTCTTTTTGTTTTCTTTTTTTTTAAAGAAATAACTTGTTTATAAGCAACTCTATACAAATTTGACTAAATCTTTAGCAACTCCACAAATGATGTCAGTGTGTCTTAAGCAATTCCAAAACGGATTTTTTTTTTAAAAAGACAAACATAAAATTAACCCTAGAACACTAACCATCAATTAAAGTTACACCACTACTAACCATGGGTATATCATACCCAATTGTGAAAATATCACAATAAATATTAAATATAAATCTTTATTAGAAATATTTTACATGCAGGCACTTCAAACTTTTTACTTTGAGTTAACATTAATAGGAACTGAAAAACATTATTTAGGTAAGAAAATCAGGTACTGAAAATTGTAACTAAAAATAGGAAAATGTGTGCTGGGTACTATACACCCATGGTTAGTGTTGTAGGGTTAAACAAAAAGAATTACTAAATATGTTATTTTAGGTTGTATTCAAAAATGCTACTAGTATTAAAAAATATTTGACTCAAGCATAAAAAAAAAATTTAAGCAACTTTGGTACTAATTCTTGTACAAATATAAGCAATCCGAGTACTGACAAAAAAGTTTTCTAATTGCTGTATATATTTTTATACTTATGGTACATTACATCACAATGGAATTTGATGTATGATAGATTATCAATGAAAAGTTTGTTGTCATTAAAGATTGTAAAATTGACATTTATTTATATAAAAAAAATATTATTTACTTTTTATATATATATATATATATATATATATATATATATATATATATATAATGATAGGATAAGGAACACATAATAAATGTTTTGCTTTTATTAAAGCTTCAGAGAATTTTTTTCTGTATCTCATTCTTTGATGAAGCATTAATAAAAGCAAAACATGTTAGATTTATAAATGTTTCCTATTTGTTCTTTATCATATCATTCTGTTGGATTCAGATCCATATTTGATCTTAATTTATTTAAAGTGGAGAAAAAAAAAAAAAAAAAAATAGAAAAGAACAAATAATCATGGCACCCTACATGTACACACATCTGCACAGATGGATGTGCACATACACTGTAAAAAAAAAAAAAAAATTTGTACCAGTGATAAGTGCATATAAAAAAAGAAATATTGAGAAGTATAAGCAGTCAATTGCTGACACCCCCTGACGAGTGGATGGAGTCATTCTTGGAGTGCTTGTCTATGAAATGCTGGAGTTGGGATGGTGAAGGTAACATCAATCAGCTAAGTGACAAACCTTTCACTTGTATTAATTATATATATATATATATATATATATATATATATATATATATATATATGAAGAAATATAGTCTTAAGGTGTGTGCTATATTTATGAGATAAAGTGCTCAATATCAGAGATAGAGCATGTAAATATAAAGTGAACATTGAAGTCAACACTTAGGCGACAGTCTGTTTCATGCTAGGCAGTAGTCAGGCCACAGTCTGTTTCATGCTAGACATGATAGTCAGGCCACAGTCTGTTTCATGCTAGCGGCATGTAGTCAGGCCACAGTCTGTTTCATGCTAGACGCAGTAGTCAGGCCACAGTCTGTTTCATGCTGATCTGTTTCATGCAGGCGTAGTCAGGCCACAGTCTGTTTCATGCTGACGCAGTAGTCAGGCCTGAGTCTGTTTCATGCTAACGCAGTAGTCAGGCCACAGTCTGTTTCATGCTAGACGCAGTAGTCAGGCCACAGTCTGTTTCATGCTAGACGCAGTAGTCAGGCCACAGTCTGTTTCATGCTAGACGCAGTAGTCAGGCCACAGTCTGTTTCATGCTAGACGCAGTAGTCAGGCCACAGTCTGCTTCATGCTAGACGCAGTAGTCAGGCCACAGTCTGTTTCATGCCTGTAAGTGTTGACTTCAATGTTCACTTATATATTTACACATGCTCTATCTCTGATATTGAGCACTTTATCCCATAAATATAGCACACCTTAAGACTATATTTCTTCATATATATATATATATATATATATATATATATATATATATATATATATATATATAATTAATACAAGTTAAAGGTTTGTCACCATGGCCTGACGACTGCGTCTAGCATGAAACAGACTGTCGCCTCTAAGTGTTGACTTCAATGTTCACTTATATATATATATAAGAAATTATAATAAAAACCTTTTGAAATCGCTGCACAAAAGCTTTCATGTTTCAATACTATGATTATACTTTTACAAGCAATGGTAAGTAACTGGTGATTAAATAATTTTTAAAAACTTTAAAAACAAAATATTACCTCTTTTTCGAAAGTTAAACGGGGTGGGAGCATAAGGTCAGAATTAAAAATAGACTTGTGGCTATGTCTTGATTAACCAATTAAATGTAAGATCTACACTAAATAGAAAAGTAAGTTCAGAGGGTGGAGGTGAGGGAATTATTTTTTCATGTCAGGATAAATCAGGACATAGAGAGGCCATCATTGACAACTGCAGAAATTATGTCAGCGATATATTGCTCTACTTTGTATTGAGCACTTTTTTAAAAGTAAATGCTATGTACAGTGAATTTTTACTCCTAATGTTCTTTTATTTGGATATATATATCATGATCACATACCAAAAGTTCTTTTTTTACAGTGAACTCCATAGTGGTCATAGAAATGTTGGTAGCCCTTGTCTCAGGTATAAAGATAAAGTGAAAAGAAACCTTTCTTGCATCAACATTCCATTCAAGAACTTTGAAGAGGTAGCTATGAAGATATCAGAGTATCATTCTAGCTGCCATGCAGGAATAATGCACCATCAAAAAGTAAACATCAGTTGACTACGTGAAACACAAAAGCAAAATAAGGCAGTTAACAGTGTTCCTGCTGCACTTGGATACAATACTTTCTCCTGTACTGTTTGTGGTCTTTTGTGCGATTCTCGAGCCATCATAGAAATGCAGATAATTATATATATATATATATATATATATATATATATATATATATATATATATATATATATATATAATTACTTTATGGTTGTCAGAACCTTATATGTCGAACTCAATGGGAGAGTCCATCATATTTTATTTGTTTCCACCAGAAACATTAATGACAACAAAGTTTTCATTAATAAAGATTGTAAAATAAACATTTCTTATTTATATATATTTTATTTGTTTCACTTTTGTATAAGAAGTGATAGAAACTGAATTCAATTATGTTTTGTTTCATCCAGCCAACACATCAGTACAAAGAAATCACTTGTCATTATTATCAATCTTGAATGCTATACAGAAACAGTTCTTCAAACATTAATGTTATTTATACTAAATTGATCATAAGTAATTTCCATTTTGGGGGAACGACTTTTAATGACAAATGTATCATCCTAAATAAAAAAAAATAATACATGGCAGTAAAGAATGGTGTACATGAACATACCCTAATCTTAGCACAGCAGTAGCAGCATGAACAGTGGATTAAAAGAAAATGCCAATCCCCTCTATGGCAACACAAGGTTGCATACAGCAAAAATAACACAGGAAAATATTTTGGAACTCAGTTTGTTCTTCTGCACACACCATATTCACCTGACCTACACCAACTGATCATTACTGTTTTGCTGAAAATGCTTCAATGGGGGGAAAACTTTTCCTAATGAAAACTAGAATCAAGTGTTTGCCAAAAACTTTCACATCAAAACATGTGGAATTTGGCTCAAAAGTTATCAAAGAGCTGCCTGATAAGTGGCAACGGTTCATTAAAAATAACAGTGAATGCATTATTGCATAAAATCTAATTGTACTTTATTTTTGGAACAATAAGGTCAATAAGAAGAAATGAAAATTATCTACAACTCGGCCCAATAGGTCGTATTTCAAAGAAAATGTACATTTTATATTCTGATATTTTTATCTAGTAGAGCAACAATCTTTCTATAAATATGCATGTGAACAAAACAGCAAAATTCTAACAAACTCTAAAGTTACTTTCATCTTTAGTCACAAGATTTTCCAATTAATAAATTATTTTTTTATTTACAAATCAAATATACTATCGTACAATCTCAGATGAAATTAAGATGTGAATTTTTTAAATAAATAAATGTCTGATCATTTTACAGTTAAAATAGCTACATGTAACCGTAAATTCTATGCTAACAGTTTCTTCTCTCTCAATTCTTGCTTGTGAAACTTTTCTAAATTCATGTTCCTTTACTGTTCTCTCTCTTTAAGGTTTCCTTATTTTTCTCATATTCTTTTACATTCAGTAACCCCTTGTGTCTTAATGATTTTAGTGCTTTGCTTGGAATGAAATGATTAAAAAAAAACAAAAAAAGGTAAAAAAAAAAAAAAAAAAGAGATTATGCTTCAGGTTATTGAAAGAAAAAAAAAAAAAAAAAGGTGATTATAGAGATTACTGGATATATTTATTGGAACTTCTTAAACCAAACACAGCAAAAAGAAAATCCAGAATTTACTCACCGGTGTGTGAAGTTCTAATTTGTATGCATTCTCACCAGCCATCACCTCTAACATAGGTAATAGATCCTCAGCATAACGACACATGGGACCTGTAGACAGGAAATCTGCCCTTGGACCATATGCACATGGATACTGTCCCACATTACTCACAATACCTATAATTAAAAAGTAAAAAATACCTATAATTAAAAAGTAAAAAATATAATTTGCTTTACTTGATAATTTCTGGAAATATAAATATAAACACAACAAAAACATTTTTTTAAAATAAATAGTTTGTAATAGTATTTGGAATTACGGACAGATATTTTAGCCTGATCTAGGCTCATCTTTATTTCAGTTGGTATGAGAAAATATATGGTATGTTATTTTGAATGACAAAAATGGAAAAAGTCCAATGTGATGCATTCTGTTCTTCAAAAAGTCTTCCTCAGACTAAATAATGTTTTTATTGATGGAATTGTGTGTTGATGGTGGGAATGAAATACAAACAAACACTGCTGAAAATGCAGGGATACATTTCTTTTTTTATCATTTCACCCCGAGCAAGGTGATAATGCCACTAAGACACAATGGCTACTGGGAGCAAAAGAGAATAAAACTTTGGAAGATGGAAGCAGAAACCCAATCCTAAACAGGAAACAAGAGATAAACTTCTAGTCCTGTTCAAAAGATGGCGAAGGTGTGTAAACTGGGTGATAGACGAACCTATCCATTAACTTTAAATTTTAAATTTCTGGCGTCCAATGTGTCTAATTAGCTGACCTTGTTCAGCATCCTAGAACTTCTATTTTTGTTTTTTTATTACTGTGATTGTTGTGAGCAAGATACGCAACATGATGCCCAAAAACGTCTATGCATTCCATGTGTATGGTGTCACAGAGCAGTTGGAGGAAGGGAGAATTGGCGGAGTGCGCCTACACATATGTAAAACTCTCCCACTCAACCAATTGGCTGCTTCATCATGGTCTATAAAATGAGTGTGTCTGAAGGCTTTGGCAGTGGGGGCCGAGGGAGCCGATGAGGACGGCTGCCCTGTTCGAGAGATGACTGCACTGTTCCAGCAGGTCTTTTTTGGCATGACGGCTACAAATTTAAAATTTAAATTTTCTATATTGTAATAGAATTAGTTTTCTTAAAAGAGGTGATATACTGTATGTGGCAGCAGATAGAAACTTTCAAGTAGATCTAAATGAGCTGAAAATACTTTAACCTTTAGCACACTGTAGGTTTGCAAAATGTTAGTCCTGTCAATGCAATTTGAATTTCTTGGTTGTGTAGTCATATCCTTCTATGGCAACACCTAGAACAACCTTGACTGAAATTTCAAATATATAGAAGTAATATATAAAACCCTATATTTTGAGGGGATTCCATATACAGTAAAAGGGGAAGTAATATCTATAAATGATCCAGTGTATTAAATGTTAAAACGCTAATTAAACCTTGGTGGGGGTGTGATGCTCTCTGTAAATGAGCAATCTAGAAAATATCAAATCAGGTGGTAGTTTCCCCTTAAAAGGGAAACAGAAATTTGAACTGTCATAATTCTGAAATTATTATTTTCATATTATTTTTTTCCTGCTATGCGACAATATGGAAACAAAAATCATATGTCACACATTTCAACCTTTCAAAAAGACTTCTTCAGACTAAATAATGATTTTACTGATGGAATCATATTCATGTGGTAAAGCAGTGGCTCTCAACCTTTTTTGACCCATGAACCATTTTTACTCTTAATTTTTTTTTTTTTTTGGTGGACCCCCATAACCATTCAATAAAAAAAAGTTCATTTTATTTTTTACTAATAGATAAGTTTAGGAATTGTATTATAGAAATAGTAAATGTATATGCTTTATTTTAAAGTAAAACTAATTTAATGAAAACAAATTTAGATTTAACAACTAAATTCTATGGAACATTTTTGTACACTTGTTTCATCCTTACTCCTATGGAATCCTTCTGGAAGTGTCTTTTCATGAAAATTGACTTTCCCCAAACACCATAGCTCGGTACTCAGGGTTGGACATTGGGGATCTGGGGACAGCAATGCAAGTCTAAACAGTGTGGAAAGGGATTATCAATGGAGTTCCAACCAACCATACTAAGGTTAAAGGATGATGTACACTAGTAAAATAAGTCATAATAAACCATTTTAAAATATGTAAGTAATTAACCCCCAATTTACTATTTTTTGTGCAGACCCCAGTAATGGTCCATATGGATCCCAGTCGGGAACCACTGAGGTAGAGGGAAAGAAATATGAACAAATGTTGGTTTATACATTAAGAGAAATGCTGATGATGCAGGCGTAACTTTAAATTTCTGGCATCTGATGTGTCAAGATGCACAATCTTATTCATACCACTTCTGTTTTTAATTGCTGTTGTTTTTTAAATATCCCACATTGCAATGGCAATAGTCAGTCCTATGTATCATTCCTTCAATCTTTATATCAGATCAGACCATGGAATATTGCTGCCATATCTTGTCTAATGCTGCCCAATTCTCACTGTCCAGCATCGACAGAATTCAAAAGCACTTAGTTTGCCTTGTAGGCGAAGAATTATATTCCACTCTGCAACATTTAACTCATTAGCCTCTCAATACTTCATCATTATTAGTATGGCAGATATTCAGATGAGATACATTCTTTAGTTCCCCCAATTCCTGGGTATAACAAACTACACAACCTGGCAGCAAGGCTGCTGATCGGGAGATTGGAGGTTTTGAGGAGCATGGAACCACCTCTTAATTACTGTTGTTCCTCAGACCTGGGATGGTAGCACCTGTTAGGGTCCTAGCTATGGGCAAATAGTGAACCCCCAAACAAAAACAAAACACAATAAAAGCATAAAAATACATTTCTATAGTAAAAATACCAGGAATACATATTTATATGAAAAAATACCAAAAATACATCTTTATAGTAAAATAACCCCCAATACAGTTTTAAAGCAAAATGACCAGCAGTTCATTTTATCTGTAGTTGAAGCCATAAAATTGTGTTTAAAATACTTCAATTTCAGCATTAAATGGCCCATGAGGAGTTGATATGCCATTAATCAATAAATAGTTTCACCAGTTCAGATATTCATATCTACGACCTGCTATACCACATTCCAGTGGCAAACTATCTCCATTCCTTTTGTGTTCCTTTGATGAAGAGCAAGTTCCACTTGGATTTTTATCTAGAACTGTTGCTTTGTGGAACAGACTCCCAAGAGAATGCTCCACAATGTTAGTCTCTTCAAGTTCGGGGTCAACCAATATCTATCCTACACATTCTCATAATATCAGTCAGTCATGTGCCATGCATGTTACATGCTTAGGCAATCAAGTATCTTTCATGACTGATAAGGCAAATTTTTTTCTCGCAGTAGACCAATTGCCATCCAAGGCTATATAACTCAGTCTGTCCTTCTATTTACCCATAGCTGGGGGGAGAAGAAAAGGATTCATACCTTTCCCAAGAGTATTAGCACATATGTGAACATAATAGATTCAACTGGAATTCAAACTCAGCTCTCCGATTCCTCAATTCGAGCTGCCGTCCATTACTCCACTGCGCCTCCTCTCATAATATGCATTTCTTAATTCCTCCTTTCTCATCCCTTAAAACAATCTTCATCAGTAACTTTCTACCTTGAGTGGCACTTGGGCCTTGTATTGGGTGAACCATCAGTAAATAAAAAAAGATGTACATTTAATATGGAAGACTCAGAAATTTAAAAAAGGCTTAAAGAATTCAATATAGTAGTTTTAATTAAAAGAGAAATACATTTATTGAAGTGGATATTGTATAGAAAGTGTGCTAACTTCTGAGTCAAAACTGAACTCCCTCACACAGAATATTTCTAAGAAAATCCCCCATGATAAAAATTAGTTAATTCTGAGAAAAACTGTATTTGATGATGGCAGTTGTTGTCCAAAATGATGCCCTGTGGACCATGAACTAATGTTTTAGAAAAAAAACAAAAAACTTTTATGCTGATTAATTAATCAGCATAAAAGTTTTTGCTGATTAATTAATTACACTAAAAATAAGTCATTGCAAATTTTCAAAAATTATATTTATTTTGAAAAATTTTTGTTAATGGTGTACCAAACTTGAATCATTTTATGCCAAAGCAGGCATTTTTTTCAATATATTTTTTTTGTATTTTAGTAGTTGATTAGTTGATTTTGTTTAGTGGCATATCAACACCTCTACGAGTTATTTAATGCTGAAATCTAAATATTCTGTACGTAATTTTATGCTTTCAGGGCAAATGTATGTTTTTATATATATATATATATATATATATATATTTTGTAGGTAATAAAATATATTGTTGGCAATTTTACTATAAAATGCATTTTTATATTTTTTTTAGTGTTGCATTGATTGTCATTTTTCTATAAAAATGTATTGTTGGTCATTTTATTATAAAAATGTACTGTTGATTTTTGTTGGGGGGGGATCACTATTTGCCCATAACTGGGACCCTAACAGGTCTTACGACCCTGGGTCAGAGTGGACCTAGGAACAACAGCAGTTAAGAAGTGGCTCCACACTCCTCAAAACTTCCAATCTCCTGATCAGAGACTGCTGCCGGATGTAGTTTATCATCATACACAGAACACTATTTTGATAGTTGCATTTGTTGTTCAAGTGGTTTTCCTGATCCAGTCATCTGTAAAGGTCCAAATTGTTGAAGAATCTCTCAGTTTCTGTGGATCCAATTAGTTTTGAATAGCCAATCCTCCTCCTTCCACTATCATTTTTATTTTGAAAAAATATACCCATTTCTAAAGCCAATGTGATGAATGACATGTCTTTCTTTTTTTCTTTTTAAAAAAAAAAAAAAAAAAAAAAAAAAGACGGATCTTTAAAATCTAGTTTAATGGTAGACAGCTGGATTCATGTATCTACTTCATTCACTTAATTTAAGTGTCTTTTGTTTTTAAGTTTGAAGGCCGAGACAACTAATGCAATTTGAGAATCACATCTACATACTTGGGAACACCATCCTCAATTAGAAAGCATCTGAGCAAACTGGGTTACCTGACTTGAAGGTATTTTTAACTGAACTGCATGTGCAACGTTATGCACAGCTTTTATCAAAACCTATCACCATATCAGACGCATTTGGCTGTGCTGCATGTGCCCGGTATACCCTTATCTGACTGGATGTCATGATGGGTATATTGGGCTTTGTATATTTGTATTCCAACATCGCTGTAATGACATGCTATTCTCGCACTCAATAGAAATAATACTTCCTGACTGAAACAAGACAAAATTAAACCTAAAAACTATACGACTATCTGACGCCTCACAACAATTTATTATCTTGATGTCAGACATTTTCATGTTAGTCGATGAAAATTCTGTTCTTGTGACATGACATCAACAAGACTGCTCACAACTCAAGAACTTTTTAAAAGGATCCTTGCAGTGTAAATGAAAGCAGTTTTCTGGAACTATGCAATCTTGGTCACAATTCCAATTTTCCCAAAGTGTTTTTTGAAATTTTCTAGGTTGTGTTCCAAGCACACATGTTACTACAGGAATTAGTTCTACATTCATGTTCTATAGCTTTTTTGACTCTCTGGCAAGATTGCAGATGGTTGGTTGATTTTGTTTAATAGCATATCAACCACTATGGGTTATTTAATGCCAAAATCTAAATATTTTAAAGTTAGTTTTATGACTTCAACTACAGATTAAATGTATTATTGGTCATTTTGCTATAAAATTTATTGCTAATGATTCTGCTTTTAAAATATATTGTTGGTCATTTTACTATAAAATTTATTGCTGATGATTCTGCTTTTAAAATATATTGTTGGTCATTTTACTATAAATATGTAATGTTGGTAATTTTTTTTTATATGAAAACATATTGCTCATAATTTTTACTATAAAAATGTATTTTTATACTTTCATAATGTTTAGGGGTTCACTATTTACCCATAGCTGGGACCCTAACAAGTGCTACCACCCGGGTTAGGGTGGACCTGGGAACAACAGCAATTAACAGGTGTTTCCATACTAAAAAAAAAAAAATTCCAATCAGAGGTCTTGCTGCTGGATGTAGCATATCGTCATACCCAGGACAATGAGATTGTAGTATTTTTTTTATCTTTTCAATTTCTTTGGAATGCATTCTTGTATAATATGGAACAGCAAAATGCATCATTTTACACTTGCTACTCTCCTTATCTATAACAATAAGGTTGAAACTTTGATCATCAATGACATTATTATTATTATTGTTATTATTTTTGTTGTTGTTGATATTATTATTATTATTATGATGATGATGCTGCACTGCATTTGTCCAATATACACTTCTCAGTGTGGGTGTTATGAATATATTGGGTTTTGGGTATTTGCTCCCTAGCTTTACTTTGTTGGCATGCTGTTACTTAATAGTAATAACTAAAAATTACAAAGCACATGCTGAAAAAATGTGTTGGCCCCAAATGCAGATTCTGTGATAAATATCCAGAAACATTTTACTATCTTGTGTCAGGTTGCACAGTGTTAGCACCCACTGAATATAAAACTTGGCTTGATAGAGTGGGTCAATATCTGTACTGGAAAATATGCCACTTTTATAGGAAGGAAACTGCACAAAATGGGTATGAACATCACCCAGACCCGGTTACAGAGATATGGCTTGTAACAATTTTATGAGACTTTACAATACACACAAACAGAACAAACAAAGCTAATAGCCCAGACATTGTGATCAAAGACCACAAGAACAGAATTTGCTTTCTTATTGATGTGGCTGTCGCTGCCAATTGTAATGTATCTTTGAAGATCTTCAAAAAACTATCAAAATACAAGGATCTTTAAATAGAAATCTCA
This sequence comes from Acanthosepion pharaonis, assembly GCA_903632075.3. Lineage (NCBI taxonomy): Eukaryota > Metazoa > Mollusca > Cephalopoda > Sepiida > Sepiidae > Acanthosepion > Acanthosepion pharaonis. The sequence continues at coordinate 221,905 of CAHIKZ030002644.1, forward strand.
AAAATATGGCAAATAAGGACATCAATAATTCCATTTGTAACTGGAGCCTTTGCTGTTCTGCCTACCCCCACCAAAACTTTAATATGAACAAGTACTTCATGTCTATTTTAGATTTTTCCAACTTGGGAGCAACAAACCCTCAAAGAAAAATGGCAGGGTGTAATGCTTTTTTTAAAATTACCAAAAGGGAATTATCCAATTTAAATGAAAATTTCAGTATATATTTATTATTTACTTTTATAATAAATAGAACTTTTTATTTTAAAAAATCTGAGAAAATGTTATTCTTTTTATAATAACCACTAATATTTTCATGACTAAATTTTACTCAAAACAAATGTTTAAGTCGCAAATTATTATATATCCATAAAGATTAATCGCCGATGCATCTACGCTGAAAAAAAAAAAAAAGTTTTACAAGGATTCCAACACAACACAAACGGGATTGTCTTAAAAATTTGTTTTAAAAACAGTATTTAGGTTTTCTGGAAAATTTTTCATGTGTTGAAATCTTTATTTTTTAAATTTTTTTTTTTATTTTTTAAGTGATCATTATCTTTTCAGAAATGTAAAAATAGGGACTAGAAATTTTATTTTAATTAATAGCCATGTGCTTCTGGTTATTATTACTTTTAGTAAAAAAAAAAAAAAAAAAAAAGATCAGAGATTCTCCTTAGGAATAAAAAAACGATTGTTACCAAGATATATTACCCTCTTAATTGATTTAAAAGAACTGTTCAGACAGAAAATTACAATTTAAAAACATAAGCGCTACTGAAATTAGCAATTTTGTCCCTCCACCACCCCAATAGGCATAGTACCCACACTCAGTTGACAGGTTCAGAGTAGTAAGCACCAGCCCTGTTAATTATTATAGTTGATGACTGATAATATAGTAGAGAAAAAGTAAAAAGTACAAAAAGTAAAAAAAACTGTTGAAACTAGCCCTTTTAAGTCTCCAACCTTGTTGGGTGTTCCTGCATAGTATGCACTGCCCTGGCCACGCAGATACACAATGTATATTATTCGTTGATGACTGATAATGTAACATCAGTTTAAAAATAATTTAAAAAATGGCAGATGACCATAAAACAGTACTGGAAAAAAATGGCAGAAGCCACAACAGGGCCCCAAAAAATGTAGAAGCTTCGGGAGTAAGATGTGCTGGCCCTGAGCCCTCTGATTGATTGGAAAAGGTTCCAGTAGAATCATTGAAGAGATTCCTGATAGACCATGCCTTAAAGAAATACAAAAAATTGTACTCACTAATTCACACATTACAAAGAGCTTTATCTATGTAAAATATGTGCATTCTTAGCTTCTTTTTTTTTTTTTTTTTTTAATTTATTTACAAAAAATGATCAGTGGAAAATGTCATAAATCCTTTTCTGACCTTAGGTCACCAATTGGGACCCAGAAGGTAATGTGTATACAACAGAAACCCAAGGAAATAACAACATGAATCAACAGAATTTTGCTAACCTTTTGAAGTGCGGTGACCAAAAACTCCATTGAAAAAGGATGGCATTCTAATGCTACCACCAATGTCAGAACCAATTCCTATCACAGAACTTCCAGCGCCAAGAAGGCAGCCCTCACCACCTAAAAAGAGATAGAGAAAAAACACATATGATGGAACCATTCTTTGGTTTATACAAAAGCATGTGAATTAAAAATTTGTTTCAGATTGATATAATGAATATGCATACACCTGGGTTCCCCCTCACAGTAATATGATTGGCGGGTGCCAGCCATAAATACAGACTGATATGGAGGTACATGACAACGCCTATTCGCTACACCTATTGTCATTGCCTATTGCCTACGTCTATTGCCTATGCCTATTACTAAAACAAGAACCAGTCCATTATGGTTACCTGCTAGATTGTCCTACTCAGTTACAGTAGTCCAAAACCACTTTGCTACTTCGAACAAATATATCCTTTTCTGTGACATATCAAAGACAAATATAGAAACTAAGAATCTTTAATACTGTTGCTATACAAAATTAACAATATCTTTTAATATTAATATATTTTATATATATTTTGCTATTTACAGAATTAACAATATCTCTTAATATTAATATATTTTATATATATTTTGCTATTTACAGAATTAACAATATCTCTTAATATTAATATATTTTATATATATTTTGCTATTTACAGAATTAACAATATCTCTTAATATTAATATATAATATTAATAATATATTTTATATATATTTTGCTATATACAGAATTACCACAATACCCATGTGGTCGGCAATCTCTTTAACAGGGATGGTGGAAGTGGTGTGGAAAGGGAAAAATGCATCGGCGACCTTCGGTCCCTGCTGAAAATCCAGTTCGTTGAAGCATGTCGAGTGCTCGGCGTTGTGTGGATCACTGTCTGCTCCGGGTAAGGTGGTATCAGTGGTCGCTATATGAGCTTGAGCGTGGGGAGGGTGAAAATAGGGACATCTGTTACCCTTGAAGCATGTACGGCCTCGTAGATAGTTTCTGCATACTGCGGGTGGCGGATTGGCCAGTGCCTCTTTGCGTCGGCTGTGCTTCATGTTGGAGGAGGGGCGGTCTGATTGTTCCTGTTGATGGTGGTTGGTCGTGCCTGTGCACCTGCCGTAGTTGCTTCGTTCAGGTCCAGCAATTGTCGCTTTCGTCGGCTAGTATTCTGTCACTTTCAAGGCTGTGAGGCTTGCTGGAGTTTGCAGGTTGGCTCGCAATCAATGCGGTTGTTTCAACGGAGGTGGTCATGTCTGTTTTGATGCCGCGATCGAGAAAGCGTTACGCGTCGCTGGCAATACCGCCCGTTGAGTAGTGTCTATCCATGGTTTTGACGAGGTGTGGATAAATGTTAGGTGCCCATGCCTTGATCCTTTCGCTCATGAGCATGGCCCCCCATTAGGGAGAAAGCGGTGTCAGCCGTCATCTCAGCATTTTGTTTGTCCAACTTGAATCTCGCCTTGATGTGGACTGTGGCCTCTCGGATTGTGTTCTCAAGTCGGCCTGCAAAATCAGTGAATTTCTCCCCCTCACAGCGCTGGAGGTCCCATGCCCGGCTCAGATGTTGGAAATTCGTCATCTGGTTCCCTTGAGTGGAGACGAGGTAAGTTTTCAGTTCCTCGAACGTGGCTGTGGATTGTTTTGAGTCTTCCATCTGCTGGAAGATGCCTTCGTTAAGGAGTTGTTTTGCCAGTTTGACGAATTCTTTCTCCATCTCGGGGTATTCGCTCAACTCTGGCTTAACGTGTATTGTGTAAGCTTAGCTGAGATCGGTGATAAAGCGGTTGACGTCATTGCCTGGTTTGAAGGCCCGGATGGATTTCGTAGCGTCCCGAAGTGATTGCTGTCGCATTAATAGGTCGTAGTTTGTGGCGTATCGCGGTGAGTGTGAGCGATCATGTGTGGTAGTCTGCAGAGCGGCTAAAAGTTCGTGAAGGTCTGCTTTTAGTTCGTTAATGATCGATTGTGTTTGGGGGTTGTCAGCCTGTTCCATGTCGATTTTCATTTGGAGAATCGCTGTTTTTTGTTGCTTGATGAGTTCCAGAATTTCTGAGTGAGAGAAGCCTGAGTATTCCATTGTTTTGCTGTACGCTTGACACCAGTGTTATATTCCGTATTTAGTTACGTGGGCGATGTGAAAACAATGTGGGCGAAATACTGCGTTTGGTTGCAAACAATGAAATTCAGAATCGAAAGAACAAGAAAGACTGTAGATATATTTTATAGTCTTTTTAGTGAGGAAAATAAGAACAAGTAAAAGGTTCGTATTTGAGAAGTTGAGTGTCTATGGTAGTGGCAAGTAAAGTTCGTGGAGTTAACTTGACATATGGAAGGGGAAAGGTACCCTTTGACAAAGCGTCGGACGAGAGTTCATTAGCAGCAGCAGTCACATGCTTCGTCCATCACCAGGCCCTTCTGCCTCTGCCGTTGAATGGGACTCCCTTTTGACTTTCCCGTGTTGAACTTATACACGCCTATCCGCTCCAAATGGCAATTTTTTGACTACGCGGGAGACTGTCCGATTGGTTGATTTAATTCTTTCATTTTTTTTTTGAGTTTATCCCAAACGGAAGTATCTGCGTCGAGCCTATGCGTAGATGTGCAGTTTTCATTTCGAGTCGGGGACTCGTGATGGTAACTTCCGTTTATCGAAGCAGGGAAAGATCTCATCTTGTAACATTGTTAATACTGTTTACTTAAATATTTGTATCTATAAAAAAGAACATAAAAAATGTCTTAAAAAATAATTGTTGGCTATTTAAGAACATGACTCAAGTGATGTAGTTTCAGTAAGTTCAAAGAAGGATAGTTTTTTTTGACAAGATCCATAAACTTCATTCAAAGTCATGTTTAACCTATTCCTTTGAGAAAGTGGTTGTATGCAATTGGCAGTTTAGATATTTCTGAACAGGTTTGGTGCCTTGCAGGCAATCAATATGAAAGTCTCGATCTGATGAAATGGCTGATATTACCATTATCATTATAAAACAGAAAGTGAATAGATCTATATGCTTCAAGGCGCTTTTAGCCAGATTTTATGCAATAGTTCATGTTTAAATAAGACTAAAAGTCAAACATTTCTTAGGCTCTTTTTAAAACCATAAAAAAGGGTCTGTATGAAAATGCATAATTAACAGTTGAAAATATTTATATGCAGACCAATGTTCTTGTCTGTGTTGTTTTGAGAACTGTAAAGATTTATATTAAAAATGATCACGTAGTTATTGCATAATATATCATTGAATGTATGGGTCATACAATGGTTAGAAATCTAGAAAGAGAAATCGGAGAGAAAAAAATTCAAATTCTGCAGCATTTGTTGTTCACTTTTGCACAAATATCTTTGGAAAAGGTATGAACCCATTTCTTCTCTACCCCTCAGCTATAGATTAAACAGCAGTGCAAAGCTGTCTGATACTGGTAGCAGGTAAAAATGGTTCTCTTGTCTTACATCATAAAATAAGTACAAAGTGAAAAAAATGAAGAATGTTAGTTTGTGTACAATAATGTATACATTTGGTTTTCTTTCTTTCTCTTATTTTCTTACACCTATGACAATGACCCATGTGAACTTGGAATTAATAAAAATGTTGGCAATATTTTACATCTAGAATAGCCATATTTGTGAAAAGTTATTCATGTATTAGAAAAGATGTTCAATAAATTTAATAGACATAAAATGTCTATTCTTTTTAATAAGACTTGTTTGGAAGAACAATTGCTGACAAAATATACTGAATTTAAATATATACTTATTGAGATTTCTGTGATTCTGAGAATCATCTTGAAAATAAAATAAACTAGGTAACAAAAAGTAGTAATAATTAAATATAAAAAAATGAACTATTTTAGTTTTCAAATTTAAAAAAAAAAAAAAAATTCTTCTTATTTTTAGAGTTTTTCAAATTAAAAGTTGAAGAAATATATAAAAAAAATACACCAAAACATTAGGCATTTAAATAAATAAATCCTAGCTAAGTAATATTTCATTATAATTCTTGCCTAACTAACAAACAAAAAAATTTCTTTTGCATCAGTAAGACATTAACAAAAATTACCTTTTATTATGCTTTAAAGAAAAAAAAAAAGAACAATGTAAATGAGATTATTTACCGGAACTGCCTCCAACAATCCGGCCAGTGTGGTAGGGGTTCTTTGATCGTCCATAGACTTTGTTTGCTGATTCATACCACATGCAGAGCTCACTAATATTGGTCACTACGTATGGAATGGCACCAGCTTTGCGCAGGTTATGCACAACATCTGCATCTTCCTCTGCAATTAGGTTTCTGCGACTCTTCAATCCAGAAGAATTTGGCATACCTAGAGAAGAGATTTTAAAAATTGAAAACAGAAAAATGAAAGCAGGGTCTCACTATTTCTCATTTGTAGATTTTCAGAAAAGTAAACACTGGGGTAATTGGTGCAGTTAATTTTTCTGCACAATTTTTCTTGATAGGAGACAATGCAACTTATACTAAGTTAAAAATTTAACAGAATATGATCTACTGGTAATTCCAATTGTGTCTCTACCAAAATAAATGCACTTGAGTTAATCCTACATGTAAAACCTGATGCTTCCATTCTGATTTTATTTACTTTTAATTTTTTTTATTACTGTTATATATTGGAAAGTTTGGGAAGGATGTCACTCCATCTCTTCTCCCCACCCAGCTATGGGTAAATAACAGTATAAACCAGCTCCTATGAGCCTTAGGTGGCAGCCAAGTCAAAGAGAGAGAAAAGATCTGAATTTAAAACCAGCATGGAGAGGGTTGGGCTCCATCAGGCTATCTTGGAATTTAGACACAAAAGAGAATCTCCTAGCTATGTGAATAATATTTACTTATCAACTCCAGACATGCATTCTCTTGTATTAAAAGAAAGTTAACTAAAAATGTGGAAGAACAGTAATGATAGAGTAATGGATAGTGGCTCAGATTGAGGAATCGGAGAGCCAGGTTCAAATTCCAGTCATAGTTCATCACATTCACTTACATGCTAATACCCTTACGAAATGTATGAATCCATCTCTTCTATCCCCAACTATGGGTGAATAGCAGGATAGACTGGGTCCTATAGTCTTGAGAAGCAACGGGTCTAGGATAAGGAAAATTCTGTTTAAAACCAGCGTGGAAAGGGTTGCGTGCCATCAGGCTATCTTATCTTCGAAACGCTACTGCTACTGCAGTACATGTAGTTTTATTACTACCATAGACAGGGGTTAAAATTTTTTTTTAAATATTCCTTGTCTACAGCCTTTAACAAAAGCAGTGCAAAAATTTGGTTTAAAACTGAGACAGCTCACTATCCTCAGAATTTAAAAGGAAGTCATGATGATATATTGAACTACCTGTTGAGTATCCTTTATCAAAAATTCCAAAATCCCAAAGTTTTTCAGGTTCTGTCATGACTTGCCACAAATTAAAAACTTCAAAAACCCCAGCTACGTAGCCTACACTGACGTCAGTTTTTTGTTATCATTCATTACAGGAACACCATCGTTCATGAATTACTTACCAGGTGTTTCATGCTCAGTAAAGATATTATTCAAAATGTCAAAAGGTCCTGCTTTTATATATTTTTTTTTAAGGAGTGATCATGTTCTTTTGTACATGTACAGAAATTGTAAAACATTATTTTTACAGGAAATCTTAATTGCACTGCTTAAAAACCCATGCAAGCATCATTACCTGTATCAGTATGTACATAAAATTTATTACATTTTATATAAAACTACTTTCAGAATATATGTATAAGATGTGTGATGAAATGTAAAGGGATATCATGTTTATACTTGGGTTCCATTCCTATGCTGCTGTATACAAATTAAGTAGCCTGTATTCTAAAATCTGAAAACCAAAACACTTCCAGTCTCAAAAATTTCAGATAAAGGATTCTCAACCTGTATTATATTTTATAACTGCATTTAAAATAAAAAAATAAAAAATAAAAAAAAGAGAAGAAATGCCTTGCTCTGGACCACCTACCTTTCAATGCAAATGCTTCCTTGACAGAAAGAGGCACTCCAAGAAATGGTGCATTTTTCGCAGAGTAAGAATCAGCAATCTCAGATTGGGACAGCAGGTCATCTACTTTCCGAGCTTCCTCCAATGCTAAATCATAACGATTTTGGCACATAGCATTCACTATGGGATTCACAATCTTGGTCCGTTCAATAAATGCCTTCACAACTTCTTCACTTTTTACCTGTAAAGATAAAAGAAAAACCAATCCTGTTAAAAATTCTTCTTCTATGTGCCATATTCCTTCAGGATATACGTAATTATGGCTCTCCACAATTTCCTATCCCTTGTAGCACTCGGCAAAGTTTGACCCCTTATTATCTCTTCCTGTTTATTTTCTGCCATCTATTTATGAAAGTTTGTTAATATTAGGTATATTACTGTATTTTCCATCTTACAAGGCACTGCGGCTTGGGAGACAAACCCAAATATTGGAAAGAAATTTCTAAGAAAAAAAAGTCATTCTCGTACAACAAATTCACCATGCATCCCTCACATACTGGCACCACATATTGTTTACATTAATCACTCGTCCAAGTTTGTTTGTATCACAATGAAATACTAGTCAAGAGCAGAATGGCTCCCACCATTGCTAGAAAACAGAGCTATTGTTTAAGCTTTTGGCTTAGCTCCAGGAAGGCTTATAATCTTGGAAATATTTGTAACAGCTAAGTACTGAGGTTACATTGTATAAAAGGCTGAATTAGATAACTAACATTATAGTGTAATGACTCAACATACAAATCCATGTCTCTATCAGTCAAGCCAATTGGGTGACCATCCAAGCTTACTTAAGCCTGGGCGTTGCCTTACATTTGTCTGTGAAGATGCACACATATTTTTCAGAGTATTTTTTAGGGAAAAAAAAGTGCATCTTGTAAGCCAGAAAATATGGTACTTCTTGCTTCTGTCAATCCCTTTTGCTTTCAATAGATTCTGTGAGTGGCAGATTCTTAAACCCTCTTTTCTCATTATTTAAATTTGTGATAATCTATAGGGAAGGGGACTGTTCAGTCTAACACTATCTCTAAATTGGTGGTAATCATTATCATGAAAACCTACATAATGGAAAATAGTGATTTCAAAGCAAATTTTTAGTTTATTAATCATTGTTGGTAAAATAAATAAATAAAATTAAGAAAAATAAAAGTAATTAATATTTAAATATGGACTAGTATCTTTGTCTTTGTTGTTATTACAACATGGCTGTTGTGCCATCTGCTCTTCATCAGGTGTATATTGATCCAGGTAACCTACAGGGAATTCTGAATCAAACCCTTTATTTAATCTATGGTGTTCTTGTTCCACTGTTCATGTCTAGGGATATCCCTAGAAGTCTAAAATGGATGAAACAATATGACGACAACAACAACAAAGATGAGGACAAAAGTCTGCATGCAAACAGCATAAATAATGATAAACTGTAGAAATTTAGACAGAAAAAGAAATTAAATTTTAAATGATGTTCTGAGATTTATTCCAAACCAGCACAGTTGGCTCATAAACTCAGACATAAGTTTGAACTGATTCCTTCTTTTGTCTATAGATTGTCTAAACTTTAATTATAAACCATAATTTTGGGAAGAGAAAATTTAACTGAAATTTAAAATTCTAGAAACATTAACAATACCAATTTTGGTACTGGAAAAAAATCTTTGAACTATTTATATGAACAATTTTTGCTTACTTTATTTAAAAAAAAAAAAGAAAAAAATTACTAATTTAATTTAGTATCTGTCTATATTTCTGAGAGGAGGTATTATGTACACTATTTACATTATTCATATATTACATATATTATTAAGGACACATGGAACAGTGGATAAAGGCATTAGTTAGATCCAGTGACAGGACCCAAAGAGTGTGAGTTCAATACCCAGTTAAGGCAGTGGAGAACTTGGAGAAGGGAATTAACAGGAGATAACTGACATCCATTAAACATGGCATATGAGACTAGAACAGTCTACTCAAGTGAGCGAAATAAAGGGTTCAGTTCGACATTCCAACCACCTGAAGAAGGCCGGAGCATACAACAGCCGAAACATTGTAATAAATATGGCGACAATGATGAGGACAATAGTTCGAATAATGTAAATAGTGTAATTTAATTTAGTACTTTAATTGTATTTATATTTGATCCTAGTAAATTTATAAAAAATTTGAAGAAATAAATTATTTGAAATGGAACATGTACAACTCCCTGCATAAATTTTGTTCTATTACCACAGTACAGTACATTTACTGTTTTATTTCCCCTTGTTTGCTCCCCCTTTTTAATTCAGGCACATTTTAGATTAGTCACCATTTTGACCACTTCGTATTTATCCATTAATAATTTCTGGAACCGGTACAATAAACCACAGGATGAAATGGTGCAGTCCTTGATTTCTTATCCTCCTGATTTTACAATGCATATCATAGCAAGGCAGCCAATAATATCTTACTTTATCTTGTTAAAAGTTGTTTTTTTTTTAATCGTTTCAATGCATGCAAGGTAGTAAAGCCACTAAGACACAAGGGGTTACTGAGTATGAAAGAATAAGAAAAAAAGAGAAACATTATTAAGAAGCAAGAACAACAGAAGAGTAATCAAGAATACAATAGATAACAACATTGCTTTTAATTTTTTGTAGATCAAAGTTGGCTGGAAAGCAAGGAGCTGGAAGAGAGTTCCACAAGTAAGAAGTGTGAGAAAAAAAACAAAATGTTAGTATAGAACTTATGGCTACATCTAGCTAGTTCAACTGTGAAATGATGAGACCTTGCCACCGATCTAGTAGTATATTGAAGTTTATAAAGTCTAGGTACAATAGTGAAGCATTCATCCGAACAGTTCCTATGAAAGTATTTATAGAAAAGGCATAGGGGAGCTACATTACGATGGTGGGAAAGTGACTGAAGCCAAATTTTTGAATTGACGAAACCTTGTTGTAAATCTAATACTGCGCTTAAATTCACAAAGTCTCGGTACAATATCGAAGAGCTCATCAGACCAATTTACATGAAAATATTTATAGAAAAGGCATAGGGAAGCTACATTATGGTGGTGAAAAAGTGACTGAAGCTGAGATGCCAGGTTAGAACCAATAATATTGCTGATTCTTTGGATTTTTATCATCCTCAAAATGACTGTCGAGTTATTTAATGTAAAATTATTCTTCTTTATATTCGAGTCTATACGCATTTGCTTGGTTTCCCAATCATAAGACTCTTAACTCATTAAGTTCATAGGGCACAGCAGCTGCAGTAGTCTTTCCTGGACAAGATAACATGAGAGAGCCCAACCCTCTGCAGACTGGTTTTGAATTCAGTTTTTGCTTCTCCTAGACTGGTTGACACCTAAAACTATAGAACCCAGTCTGTCCTGCTATTTAACCCATAGTTATGGAAATAAGGGATAGATTCATAGCTTTCCCAGTAGTATTTGAATATAACAAAATTCAATCTAATACTGCATTTAAATTCATAAAGTCTAGGTACACTAAGGAAGAGCTCATCTGAATAATTATCATGAAAGTATTTATAGAAAAGACACAGGGAAGCAACTTTATAGCAATGGGAAAGTGACTGAAGCTGAGATGCCAGGTCAGAACCAATAATATTGCTGATTCTTCTTTGGATTTTGTCAAGAATCTCTACATATATAGCAGGGGCACTTGACCATATGTGGCAGCAATACTCAAAGCATGGACAAATGGTAGACTTATCAATATGTAAGATATCATGAACCAACTTTCTTAGAAGATCTAGCAATTGATTCAATATAATCTTTCCACTTCATGACAGCTGAGAATGTTAGCCCAAGAAGGTACAATGAGTCACTCTCCTGGAAGCTAGCATCAGCCATGCTGATGGGAAACAAAAAGGTATCTCAAAGATGATTAACAGATAGAAGTTTTGTTTTGGAGGTGTTAAAATTAGCATCCCAATCCTCAGTTAACAACAGACTGTTGGAATGTTCTTGAGGTTAAATTAGCTTCAGTAATTATCTTTACCTACATTTACTATAGAAAATAATTAAAGAACAGAAAGTGAATGAATTTTTCTTTTTTAACTATCTATTCAAGAGACTGATCACCTTCCACTCAAATGAACAAAAAAAACATGTCACCTCATGGTTTCGGATCATCTTGGCCAGAGTTGTTGCACTCTTCAGCAAGAGGGGATTGTCCACAGAAGGCACAACCCTGGAATCGCGTTCGTAGAGCCATACCAAAACAAGATCGGAAACGGGCAGCAATGTCCATCTGTAGAGTTTGACCAGGAGATACAGCACTAACCGAACGATATTCATAACTGTAAGAAAAAAGAAATCAAAAGACATGTTAAGATTCCATATTATTCTTAGGCACTTTATATATATATATATATATATATATATATATATATATATATATATATGAAAACAAAGATCTTTTTAAGGATTTTACAAAACAATTATAAGAAATCCATTATTTATCAGTCAGTCAGATGCCATTGTAAGCGATCTAGGATTGCAAAAGAAATATTTGTTGCAGATTACTTCCACAATGCAGAGAATAAATCACAAAGGTTCAGACTTGAACATCGGGGGCAGAAAAACGCCAAAAACTCAATTCACAGGTACTATCTCACAATGCATGCAACCAGTCAGAAAAATAACTCACTCTTCAACAACCGCGGTAGACAAAATACCCAAATTTTCTCCCTGATTTGAGAACACCAACTGCTTTTATCGGCCAAGCATTTTTTCAATTCGTTGACAGCTGGGAGAGGACGTTCAATTTTTGCATATCAAAATACTTTTATAGCGACTCCTGCGACAGACTTGTTTTTTAATTAAAATATTCCGTCTTCAGCATGTCATGTGGAATACGTGCCCTTTTTTTGGGTAAGCAATTTTCTTTTTCACCACATTTTCCGTCGTAGGATACACACGACGCACTGTTGCTTGGTTTGACGAGGTAAGTCACCGTTTTCTTCGCTATAGCCATACACAATGCACATTTGGGCAATCGTTGTTTTCAATGCATGACTGACTAGGCAGAAGTTTACCGTTTCTTTCTGTAGTAGACAGGTTACCACCCAAGGCTATAGAACCTAGTCTGTCCTGCTATTCAACCCATAGTTTGGGGGAAGGGTAAAGAGATGGCTTCATAACTTTCCCAAGGATATTTGTATGTAAGTAAATGTAAAGAACCTGACTGGAATTCAACCTTGTCACTCTCATTTCAATCCAATATTCATTAAACCACAATGCAGATCATCAACCTCAGCAAAACAGTCATAAAATAACAAGATATCTATTAAATATTTTATGTTGGTCATTTTAAAAACAGGCTCAGAGGGAATTAAGTCAGTTTTTATGACTTCAATATAGTAAACAATGCCCAGAACATTTTCTACGATTGACTATGTTAAATGAATGTGCAGGCAATGCAATGGTTAGCAACTCAGAACTGAGAAATTGGTGAGCCAAGTTCAAATTCCAGTAGAGAGTGTTACATTCATTTTCACACAGGTATCCTTGAGAAAGATAAAAATTCCATCTTTTTTCTATGGGTTAAATAGCAGGAAATATTTTGGGCAGTAGCCTCGGTTGGCAACTAGTCTAGGAAAAGGACAAATCTGAATTTAAAATCAGTTGGGCTGTCAATTACATCCTGTAAAATGTACTAGGGAAACTGCATGTTCAGGATATGGCCCTATACTTCATAAGGTACTTTCTCTCTCACACACACTCAAAGAGAGAGAGAGAGAGAGAGAGAGAGAGAGACTATTATAAAATAAATACTATTTTTCATATATTTTGATTTTAAAGAAAAGGACAAAGTATACACTTGATTCATTCAAATTATTGTTCTTAGCTTTGCTTGTTATAAATTGATGACCAAATGGACCATCTACTATTCCGTCATTTCCAAGGACTTTAGGTCGTGTGTTTATGTAGCCTTTTAAATGCAAAACAAGATGAGTTTTTAATATTCTGATAATTTCTTTTTCAGATGCAGAATTGTCACCTACAAAAAAAAAAAAAAAGTAGGTGCACTTGTATTGTCCAATGTAAATCTTATAAGTATCTATTTTACATGATCATTAAAGTTGAGTATAGCTTCTCAATTGCTGAACTAAATTTAAGATATTAAACTGCTTTTAGAATCAAATTTAAGTTTCAATCAAAATCTAAAAAAAATAAGATACTGCTGAAATCAAAATAAAAAAATAGAACTTTGTTTCAAGCAAAATAAAATGGAACTTTGTTTCAAAGTTCTAATTATTATTAGTCACTTATAAGGAAACAAGCTGGTATTACTATTACCAAAGATATACAATATGAGGAACAAACTTAGAGATTTTTCTGGTAAGTGACAATGTGTAGATCTTAAACTGTTTTCCTTATAAGTGACAATGTGCACATTTTAAACTTTTATTGTAAGCTACTGACCAAATATACTTTTCATATTTTATATCTGTAACTTCAAAATATGACTGAAGAACAATACCAAAACAAGAATTACATTTGCATACTTAAACTTGGTTTTAAGTTACATTTAAGGTTACTGTACATGAAATGGGGAAATAGTTTTATTTTGTTTTTTAGCAGAATAGCTCATAACAGATATTTTTATATATAATTGTTATGTTTTTCAATAATTTAAATATTTTCTTTAAAATATTAATTTTCATAGAAAAGAATTACTGTAAATTTTTTTTTTTTTCATTTTTACATACTGCAGGTTTTTAATGTCAATTTTTATCATTCAATGTTTTTTTTTTTTAAGCATTTAAGCCACAGGCAATTCGGGAGTGCCACTAACATGCAAGGGTTTACAGAGAGTGAAAGTAAGAGTAAAGAGGGGTGTTTGAGGCAAAAGAGAAACATGGGGATCAAGATTAAGGCATCAAGAGAGAAACATGGGGATAATGATAAAGGCATCAAGAGAGAAACATGGGGATAATGATAAAGGCATCAAGAGAGAAACATGGGGATAATGATAAAGGCATCAAGAGAGAAACATGGGGATAATGATAAAGGCATCAAAAGAGAAACATGGGGATCAAGATAATAGAATTAAAAGAGAAACATGGGGATCAAGATCATAGAATTAAAAGAGAAACATGGGGATCAAGATCAAAGAATTAAAAGAGAAACATGGGGATCAAGATCATAGAATTAAAAGAGAAACATGGGGATCAAGATCATAGAATTAAAAGAGAAACATGGGGATCAAGATCAAGGCATCAAAAAAGAAACATGGGGATCAAGATCAAGACATCAAAAAAGAAACATGGGGATCAAGATCAAGGCATCAAAAGAGAAACATGGGGATCAAGATCAAGGCATCAAAAGAGAAACATGGGGATCAAGATCAAGGCATCAAAAGAGAAACATGGGGATCAAGATCAAGGAATCAAAAGAGAAACATGGGGATCAAGATTAAGGAATCAAAAGAGAAACATGGGGATCAAGATTAAGGAATCAAAAGAGAAACATGGGGATCAAGATTAAGGAATCAAAAGAGAAACATGGGGATCAAGATCATAGAATTAAACGAGAAACATGGGGATCAAGATCATAGAATTAAACGAGAAACATGGGGATCAAGGTCAAGGAATCAAAAGAGAAATATGGGGATCAAGATCAAGGCATCAAAAGAGAAACATGGGGATCAAGGCATCAAAAGAGAAACATGGGGATCAAGATCATGGAATTAAAAGAGAAACATGGGGATCAAGATTTAGGCATCAAAAGAGAAAGATGGGGATCATGATCAAGGCATCAAAAGAGAAATATGGGGGTCAAGATCAAGGCATCAGAAGATGCTGATTGATATTTTTTGAATATTTGAAGATTATAGCTATCAAGGAAGCAAGTAAGAGGAAGGAAGAACTTGTGATTAATGTCTGAAGACAGAAACATTGAAATTGTAATATCTTCTAAAAGATAAAGTCATCATTGTAGATATACAAAATTCAGCAAAGCTTAGCTAACACAATGATTTCTTAACATTATTTTGAAAATTATTTAAAATTCTTTGAAAAATACACATTTACAACTGGTGTCTTATCTGTTAACTCAGTTTACACTAAGTCAATGATTCACAATAAAATTAGTATTAAAGAATATTGTAAAATTTTCAGGATATGCTTATATGATAAATATGACATGCAAATTGCAGCTTGTAATTTCAGTCTTATTAATAATATTTAGAACTTATTTTGTGATGTAAGATTTTATTATGCATCTCTAGGTTTGTTCCTCATATTGTATGTCTATGGTAATAGTAATATCAGCCTTTTTCCTTATAAGGAAACATTTGACATTTACTAACCGAGCAGCCAGTGTTGCCATCAGTTGAAACGTATAAAATCTTTCTCTTAAAAAAAAAAAAAATTCAGAAAAATAGGTCTCTCAAGTCTAGTAACTATTATCACTCTTTCCATTATTGATGGGAGTTTCCTTCCTAATGTTTTGTTTGAAGTAGTGTGGAACATCACCATCTTGATTATCTCATTATTTTCTCTTACATGTGATAGCCATTTTAATTGTAACTGCTGTTGAAATTCCTCCAATAATTTGGTTTTTGTTATTTGGTACTGCTCTTTGGGGATTTTTAGCACCAGTTCCTGAATTTCGAAGACAAATATGACAAATAACAATAAATCCCTTTTTTTTTTGTAACAACAACAATAAAAATCACATATCATAAATCTTACAAAGCAATTTGTGTAGATTAAGATTTGTGAATGAAAGATGTTGTTTGTGGATTTTATGTATAAACTCTTAGAATGAAAAGTGATAAGTGAATTTAAGTTTACTGAAAGAAATACTTATTCAAAGAAAGTGTATGTAATTTTTATACAGTTTGTGGATTAATAAACTTGTTTAAAATGAAATTTAAACAGTTTGTATAGCACAATTTCTGTTGTGTAAATTTTAAGAGTTTAGTGACAAAGTTATCTTCCTTTGACTGTATTCTTTTTTTGTCAATGAATGAATAAAAATAACTTAGGAAAAGCTGAATGAAAATTCATTCTGTAGCTGAGAACTTTAACTTGGTAGTTGATAAAATCCAGTGTAAAAAATGTTTTATGGATTCTGCAGAAGATAAGTTCCATGATCTAGAACTTTCAAAATTTTGAATGAATGATGTCAGTAGTGATGATTGAGTGAATTAGATTGACTTGAATTGCATTGAAGTTTGTTTCATGTTAAGAGAATTCTAATTTTGTAACTTCAAAGGAACAAGTATCATGGAGTAGATTGGCAGTTGTTAACCGTGTGAAAAAAACTCAATGAAGACACATATTCATGCATCATATTTGTTTATTTCTTAATCACATGATCAGATCAAGAACGTGTTTCAAGATTTTGGCGGTATTTTGAATCTAAACACTATGCATAGGCATTGTTGCAGCTTTTGATATTTATTGACCAATCAGCAATGATTATTATAAGAGTTATATCTGGAGCCTGGTTTGCATTTTGTTTGCACAAAATCTGTCATTAGTACATGTAAATACACAGTAAATATATTTAAATATTTGTTAACCAATGAAAACATAGTTAAATCACAATAATATGATAATTGGCTTATGGATCACTGGCATGCAGACATTTCTTTATGTTTATACATTCTTTTTACTTAAATATTTGTATCTATAAAAAGAATGTATAAACATAAAAATGTCTTAAAATAATTGTCGGACTTTGTCCATTTCATAATGTGTGACATCATTTGTTTACATTTGGATACGCCATGAGCAGATATGAATGTACGTGAGAGAATCATGAAAAATTGTAGTTTAAAAACAGTAAAATCGACCTTGCTAACCAAACGATCCTCTGTGGCTCAATCGGTTAAAGGCACATCAGGCTATATGACGGTTCCGTATAGGATATATGTTCGATTCCTGTCAGAGAATGAATATTTTCTATGAAAATTTCTTGGACATTCAGGCTGGTAAATGTTGTTTAATACTGTTTATTATAAACAGAGCATTTACTTAAATATTTGTATCTATAAAAAGAATATATAAACATAAAAATGTCTTTATATATATATATATATATATATATATATATATATATATATATATATATATTGGGTATAGAAGTGTTGACATATTGTGTAGGCTCTATACAGAAGAAAAGGTTGCTATAATATCAAATCCTGAGCCTAATCAACATTTAATCAGAAGATCAGAGATGCTAGCAAAGAGACTAGCCCCATACTGAATAATCAAATTGAAACATTAAAATGAAGTCTGTACTAACCATCCAGCTGAGAATTGATACTCACAGGATGCTAGATTATTTAACAGCTTCCACTCAACACACATTTTTGAACATCCTGTTACCAGCAGTTACAACCTGATGGGCCTCAGGCAACAACAGATCTGCAGGTAACTTGCCAAAATATCCTCTTTTTCATGTGATCCTAGACTGTTCTGTTTGCACATTCAACACTTTAATTATTTTCTATCTTAACAAAATTTGACTTTTTTTAATTAAAAAAAAAAAAAAGGAAGAGAATAGTGCACTGCTATATAATGTTCAGTCCTTCTATATGGCAGTGAATGCTCGACAATCTTAAGAGAGACACGAGGCAACAGAAATGTGGTTCTACAGAAGGACGTTGAGAATCCTATGGACTGAACATGTGACCAACGATGAAGCTTTAGAGATAATGGAAACCAAAATGCACTTACACTTAACATCAGAAAGAGACAGTTGGAATTTCTAGGGCACATAATGAGGAAAGATGGCTTGGAAAAATTGACACTCACGGGATATATTGAATCTGATATTCTACAGAAGAATGCTGAGGACACCATAGATTTACAAAGGAAAAAGTACTTAAATGTTATGCAATATCAGTGCTTCTATATGACAGTGAATGCTGGACAATCTCCTCACATATGAACAAGAGACATGAAGCAACAGAAATGTGGTTCTACAGAAGGATACCGAGAATACCATGGACTGAACACGTGAACAACAACAAAGTTTTAGAGATCGATTTGTTTTTACCATTTATCAACCTTTTACAGGTTATTCAAAGACAGAAAATAGTTTGGGATTGTAAAAAATTTTTGGTGATAATAATAATTTAATGATACAAGTGAGATTATTTAACCCATTGGTGGAGGAAGAAGGGATGGATGCATACCTTTCCCAAGAGTATTTGTACATAAGTGAATATAACAAATCTAATTGAAATTGAAACTTGGCTCTTCATAAAGATTTAGAGAAAATGGAAACAAAATGGGCACTACTTTATGTCAGACAGTTAAAATTTCTGAGGCACATAATGAGGAAAAAGGGATTGGAAAATTTAACACTAACAGAACATGTTGAAAGCAAGAAGGACAGTGGAAAGCAGTGAATAACCTACCTAATGAACTTGTGTAAATCATTTGCATGACAAGAAGTTGTGGAGAATCATGACCACCAAAGTCCTAAAGGAACATAGCACATAGAAGAAGCAGCTTTCATTAACCCAATCAGCCCTTAAGAGTGATACAGGCAATAAACAAAATGTTTTAACTGGTATTGCAAATGAAAACTGTGAAAAGAAGCCAAACTACCAACTTTACACAATTATCACTAAAAGAGACATTTAAAATTGGGGGAAAAATATATGAAAACCAATTCCTCAATGGTAATTTTTAATGATGAATGTACAGCTACATTGAATGGACCAGATGAGTCAGCTAGAGTTTAAGCCCTTCATGGAAATACCCAATGTAAACAATAAAGGATAAGGAGAGTAATTTTTGGTGATAGTTTAGCATTCCACTACCACTTTTTTATCAATGTCAATTTCTGTGCAAAAAGTGGATCACAGAGCTTATCAAGCTTCATACATATTTTCAGAAAACCTCAACTTCCGATTGGTTACTTAATATTTAAATAATGTTTGAATAACGTCAACCTAATTCTTGACCTGACTACAAAATAATTCCACCCAAAATTTATCAATGCTATTTAAGCCTGTCACAGGATTAAGTTGATTAACCAGACATGAATTTTCTTCCTTGATTTCTCTCACAACAAAATGTAGTGGTAAAAAAGAAACAGCATTCTGATCGCAGTGCAGGTGGACAATTTGAAAACATATTCACACATACACATACATACAAAACTTTCCAAACTATATAACAAACATACAAAACTCTTCAAACTTCATTACAAGCATTACAAACTTAATGACAAGTAACGGAAACATAATTACAAACATTACAAAACATTCAACCATTCTGAAGCTAAAAGTTTACTCAACATATTCTCAGCTTTATAGTTCTTTCAACTCTCTCACAGTGAACATTTTGAGCAACAAGTTTATTCAACTTTTATGAGCTCAGATAAAAAAAAAAATATTTCATTAGCAAAACTTCAGTCAAAGGGACATGACATCAACAAAAATAGTAACCCCTATGCTTGTACATCATTATACAAATATAAATATAAATCTTGTTGTTGTTATAAAGCAGTTTTGTGTTCCTACTTCTTGTTTCTCTTGTTGCTTTTGCTTACACATTCGTAAAGTAAAAAAATATGTGCGGGTTGATTTAGGTTGTCAATACCGCCACAATTGTAGAGGGATTAAAATTAGAGATCTCATCAACTTTGATCATGGTGTTGGGATAAATGCAGGGAATTATTTTTAAATTTTTGGACCAGATATTTCTTTTTTAGTGATATAAGTCATAACTAAAAGTTTTAAGCTAAAGAGTATGCCCAAGCAAGGCAAGGCTCCTTCAAAAAGCTGACTATTGTCTACCTTGCCAAATAAAGTTTCAAAGAAGCCAAATCAATTAAATGGCCATTATTTACATTATTCAGTCCTCATCTTTGTCGCCATATTTCTCACAATGTTTTGTACACTCCAGCCTTCTTCAGGTGGCTGGAATGTCGAACTGAACCCTTTATTTTGCTCACTGGGGTAGACTGTTCAAGTTCCACGTGCCATGTTTTAATGGATGTCAGTTGTCAGTTATCTCCTGTTAATTCCCCTCTCCAAGTTCTCCACTGCCTTAACTGTGTATTGAACTCACACTCTTTGGGTCCTGTCACTGGATCTAACCAATGCCTTTATATAATGTGCCATGTATCCTCGAGGACATCTGTGTATGAATTTCTGGGTATTATAAACCTAAAACGTTGTAATAAATATGACAACAAAGATGAGGACAATAGTCCGAATAATGTAAATAATGTACATAATACCTCATCTCAGAAATATAGACATAATTAAATGGCATCTGGATTCTTCAGATATTAATTCAATAAAAGCTGGCAGTCCATTATTAACAGAATAGAAAACTATTAAAAAAAAAGAAATGG
The DNA here is from genome assembly GCA_903632075.3 of Acanthosepion pharaonis. Lineage (NCBI taxonomy): Eukaryota > Metazoa > Mollusca > Cephalopoda > Sepiida > Sepiidae > Acanthosepion > Acanthosepion pharaonis. Next base: position 242,766 of record CAHIKZ030002644.1, read on the forward strand.
GAAGCAATAGAAATGATGTAAGTAAAGTTAACTTTACTATGGTTTTGAATTTAACAAAATCACTGAAGTTGGATGAAGCTTATAGAATATCAATATCAGTAACATTTTAAAATAATAAATCATTTATTATTTGGTATATGGGATATTGTGTTAATAAAAGATATTTATACAGCCTATAATACTTGGCTTTATTTATAAGTAAAAAAAAGAAAAAGTTGCTGTATAAACATACAACTGCAGTCCTCAGTCAAATTTTACCCCAAATTGACAACTTCACCCCACAATGTGGAAAGGCTCAGTTGATTTGTTGATTTGATTTTGCTTAGCTGCATATCAACACCTCTATGGGTTATTTAATGTTGAAATTTAAATATTTTGAACACAATTGTATGGCTTCAATTGAATAAAGGTATGTTTTTTTAGATATATATTTTGTAGATCATAGAATATATTGTTGGTAATTTTACTATAAAAATGTATTTCTATATATTTTTAAGTGTTTCATTGAATATCATTTTGCTGCAAAAATGTATTTTTGGTCATATTATTATTAAAATGTATTGTTAATTTTTGTTTGACATGAGCAGTGGAACAAGTACAATGTACTCCCCATAGATTAAATAAAAGGTCCAATTGAAAATTCTCTGACAAGCACCTGAAAAAGGTCAGTGGGTACAACAGTCAAAATGTTGTGATAATAACACCAAAGATGAGGACAATAGTGCGCATGTAAATAGTATAAATATTAAAGAATTATTGGGTGTAACAGAATTAGCCTTCAAGATAAATATGGAATTGGATAATAGATTAAAATAAAATGGAGATACTAATATACGTTTGGTTTGACTTGTTTTGTTTTATGGCACATCAACTTCAATGGGTCATTTAATGCAGACAAGATTTTTATTGTTGGTAAGTTTTTTTTTTCCGTCAAAAATGTATTGCTGGTAATAATTTTTGTTTTCAAAAATGTATTGCTGGTAATAATTTTTATTTTTAAAAAAATGTATTGCTGGTAATATTTTTCTTTTTCAAAAATATATTGCTGGTATTAAAACCTATTTTACACTTTCATAGTGTTTTGACCTCAGTTTGGGGCTCAAGATTTTTATTGCTGGTAATTTTTTTTCTTCAAAAATGTATTGTTACTGGTAATATTTTTTTTTTTTAATGAAAAATGTATTCCTGGTAATTTTTTTTTTCAAATGTGTACTGCTGGTAATGTATTGCTGGTAATAATTTTTTTTTTTTCAAAAATATATTGCTGGCGTTAAAACCTATTTTCACACTTTCATAATGTTTTGTTCCCAGTTTGGTGGGGTTAACTATTTTCCCATAGCTGGGACCCTAACAGGTGATACCACTCCAGGTCAGGGTGGACCTGAGAACACTAGCCATTAAGAAGTGGTTCCATGCACCTCAAAACCTCCTGATCAGAGGCCTTGCTGCCGGATGTAGTTTATTGTTATACCCAGGTAAGACAGGTATAAATAGTTGTGTCACCTGCATAAATTCATAGTTGGGAACTGATGACATTGATAAAGTTGTTGAAGATAAAAAAACAATGTAAGTTCAAGGATAAAACCCTGGGGGTCATTTGTATTAATGTGAAAAGAATTAGAAGCATGTCCATTCAACAGAGCCTTCATTACAGGATCTGTTATAAATGATTGGATTAAACCAAATATTAACCTTGAGGTACTGTAGCAAATATTAAGGTATACACTGCCCAGACAAGGGATGGAACTCACAACAACTATGTCACCAAATTCATGAACCAATGCTTTAATCCACTTGGCCATTGTATCTAAGAAAACAATTCAGCAATAATTGATCAGTACTAAAAAATAACAAAATAAGATGATCTCTAGACGTGGGCAGCAGAACAAACTAACAAACCAAATAAAGAGTTCAGTTTGAAATTTATCTGGATTGACAAGTACCTGATGAAGGCTGAAGGGCTGAACAACTGAAATGCTGTAATAACAAAAATAAGGACAATAGCCAAACCTTGTGTTTTTAACGAAGGTTTTAGTTTACAATGAAAATATAATGCTTAACTAGACTGTTATTTGGTGTCCTTAAATCGGCCTAACTGTATTAATTTAAAATGTAAGTATAATACAAAACTGGACCCTTACCTTGTGTTTTTAGATCAGTTTAAGTGTAATAGACTGTAAATGACTGAAAAGTTTTCTAGCCAGAAATAAAATTTTTTTTTTTCTTTTTCTGTTACTTTTTTGGGTGACCATAAAATAAAGACTTGAAAAATAAAAGCTGAGATTACATTAACAAATATATTTAAATTAAATGTGATTCAAGAGTTCATAATAGTGATGGTTTAAAATAACTTATGATTCAATAAATACAGAGTTCGAATACATAATCTCTTATGAGGGTGAAAGCCTCGCCCCTCATATTTGTCTCTTAAAAGCATGAAAGTCCTCTCCATTTAAGTCTCTAATGACAGTGCAAGCCCTTCCTTTTAAGACTCTTATGAGGTTTAAAGCCCCCTATTTAAGTTTGACACAGTAACCAGCTTAAAATCCTGCTCATGGTACAGGTTTTCGCAGCTAGTAAAAATAAACTCAAGATATTAATGAAATACAAAATCTGAAACAAATTTAAAATTTAGAAACAAGGTTTTACCTCTTTAGTAAATCTCTAAAATATCCTTTGTCACAGTGATTCTGCACTAAGCATCACCTTCAAACGTTTTACGGTCCCATAATCCAAGATGGAATAAAATCTACTGATATATGGCTATGAGTCAAAATCATTAATACCCACAGTCTACTTTAATTAACTTGTTACTAACAAAACAAATGTGTATTTGGACAAACCCACAGTTTATCTTGCGAGTGGTTGACAAATATCTTGACCAAACACAAAGTGAAGGCAGCATGTTTTTATTTTGTATTTTTTCTACCCCTTAAAAAAAGAAAATCAAAATATTTATGCTATTTTATTTCTGGTTGTATATTTCACTAATGCCAGGAGGATGTGAATTATATTCTGTCATCGTACTTTTAAACAGACGCCTTCTTCTTTGCCATGCATTGTAACTATCACGCTTAAAGTTTCCAATTTTTCTTTTATTCCAGATTAAAATTTAGAAATTTTATAACATATTTCAGTGAAATTTTCAATTTCCAGAATTATAGCTTATAATTATAGTTTAGATATATGAAAAAAAACAAAAAAAAAAAAAACAAAATAAACATCCATTTAAACTGCCCACAGGAGGATAGACTTAAATTGATGTCTTCTTTTTGCCAAAGATTGTGACTACTAGGCTTAATGTTTTTATACTTTTGATGTCAGACGAAGAATTTTCCAACATATTTCAGTGAAATTTTCAATTTCCAGAATTATAATTTATAATTATCTTATATATAAAGTACAGTGTATGTGCATGTGTGTTTATGCGTGTGTGTCCAAGCAACTCCTCCATTCTCACTGATCTGATTTCAATGATTTATAGCTCATTCAAAAGCTCTAGAAAAGTTAGGCACAAGGAACGATTTTCCTTGAGGTCAGATTCAGGGTTGCCAGAGGTTAAAATATATAATAATATATTATACTAGCCATTACCGCTGCTTTCATGGTACAAGGGGAGTAACTCTTACTTTCCTTTTGTATCCCAAATTGCAGTGCATGTTTTATTATAAACTAGCTTAAAAGCTGCCCAATTGGGCAGCATTTAAGAGAGCTCCGGTGGAGGACTCTAGGTTTGGACATCACTACAATAGCTAGGGAGGAGTAGATGTGATAGGCATCAATAAACTACAGAAGAACTCAAAATTGATCGCTGCATTTAAGTATTGAATTAATGTTTAAGCTTACCTTTTAAAAGTTCAACGATAATTCTTCTGCTGCCACTTAATTTAAAGATGATTTGATGTACGTAGATCCTTATTTTCTGTACAAACAATTATTTTTATTTCTTGAGTGACAGAACAGGGGACAATTTATAAGATAAAATTAATATAGTGTAAAGATGAGAAAATAGAAATTAGAATTAGTTATACATTCAACATTTGAAGAGTTAGAGAAACATAATAGTTAATTAAGTAAAACCTATATTATGGAATCTATATGAATAAATGCGACATTGGAGATCAATTCTCCCACAAATTCTGAGATTTAAAAGTCCCAGCTCCACTTTATAGTAATTTGTATTTATGTGTGCCCAGTAAGTATCAGTATGTAAATCCCTCAAGGGAAAAGTTTACACTCTAGGTATTTTTACTCTGTCTCCCCACTAAGATGAATTGTGACATAAGGTCTTTTTTTTAAGGTGTGCACCCGATCGCGTACACTTGAACCAGGAACAAAAATTGCCCACAGCCTTCGCAACCATCGGTTGCACTGGTCTCAGTGCAAGCACCGATCACTCTCTCTGGTTCCATGAGAGGACATGGCCTTGGGCAGCTGTTCCCCAGGGCTGGGCACCTCTCAGTATAATTTTCCTCAGTTGTGACTGTCCTTTGACAGAGTCGCCCATGAGTGCACTCTGCCCAAAGACGGAGACGCAACTGAGAGATGATAAATAGATGTGTTACAAACCCCTCAGGGAAGGGGTTTACACACGGTATTTACTCTGTCTTCCCACTGAGACAAGATGTGGCAAAAGGTCGTTTTTAAGGTGGGGGACCCAAACGTGAACACCAAGGCAAGGACTAAAAATTGCCTATGGCCCCCGCAACCATCAGTTGCACTGGATTCAGTGCGAGCACCGATCCCTATCTCTGGTGCCATGAGAGGGCATGGACTCGGGCTGCTGTTCCCCAGGGCTGGACACCCCTCAGTAAAATTTTCCTCAGTTGTGACTCTCAAAGACAGACACAACTGAGAGATGATAAATAGATGTGTTACAAACCCCTCAGGGGAGGGGTTTACACACCAAAATCTCAATATCTGTATTATATATTATCTACTTCTAGGCAATATCACTCTTCAAGTTTAAATAATTTGCATATTGATTTTAAAAAAAAGTTTATTCCATTAATTAACTGTCCTTCATTACTGTTCTTTTATTCAAGGATTGTTTTGATTTTCATATCAAAAATAGTTCTGTTTAAGAATATCATATAGTGCAGAAAAGTGTTTGAAATTTGCATTTTACTTGACCTTCAACAAGTTGGCATCTATTTGTAAAACTTTCCTTAACTATAACAAACCAATTTATGAATGAAATGTTCATTTAAAATTTTTGTTTCAAAAATTTCAAGTAGTGAATATATCCTACTTTGTGAAGCAATAGCGAGCAGGCGAAACCTGCTAATAATTTATAATTATGATTAAGATATATAGCAAAAAAAGAAGACAACAAATAATGTCAAGAGGATATAGGTTAATGTCACACATGTGAGTAGCCTACATTCAAATGTCTATAGCAGATCTTTTTTTTTTCTTTAAAATGAAATTCAATACTACTGACGATGTGTAAAAATATACTCTGAAACACAATTCATTATTCTAAGTATTTAGCTTCAGGTCTCATCCTATTTCTTTTTTTTACTCCATGAATACTTCAAGACACTTTTTGGTGTCTACAAATGTATAAATTTATATCTTCTATTTATTTAATTCTTTATTTATATAACCTGTGATACAATGGGTAAGACTAATTAACTAAATATGTCAAGATTTTAATTCTTTAAGCACACAGAAAATTACAGTTGCAGGAAAACAATGAAAGAATAATGATTGTCTATCATTAACTATATTTCAACGATATAGGCAAAGCTTTTGACTGTTTTTATCACTGCCCACCGACTTTACTGCTACTCCATTTCTGTGGTTTAGTTATTTTTGCATTAAAAAATTACATAGGGTGGAAGGAAAAACAAATTGATGATTGAACCTAAAATTTTGCAATTTGTTTTCACAGGAAATTGCTCGAATGATTAATATAAACAAATTCTGATGGTTCAAATATTTTAAATTCTGCTATTATAAACTAAATCAATGATTTCTTTATTTTAGTATGAAAGTGTGAGGTAAGTTTTGGGGTTTTTCCTAGAACTAAAATCCATCATTAGCATTAACAGATCCAGACATCTAGCATAGAGATGAAATTTAAATTTTTTTATTGCATTATTCCAAAATTTTAACACATCAGCAGATAGCTATTAATGTCAACAACTGAGCACAAATAGTTATTAATTAAAAAAATTAGTAATTAATGTATAACTATATAAAATCCATAACTACATGTACAAGTATGTCGTTTTTGATAAAAGTTAAAAACTAACCATAAATACATAAAAAATGCGTATATTGTCGAAAATTCCTTCCCCCCACCCAATATATCTATTTGTGCTATGTTATAATGCTTATTATCTAAACAATAATAATACTGAATAAATTTTTTTAAACATTAAAGTATATTTAATCACATCTCCCTAACAGCTATCACAATCTGTAAAATCATAAGGCAGGCTTTTTTTTTCTCATGGAAACTTTAAGCATGATAGTTACAATGCATGGCAAAGAAGAAGGCGTCTGTTTAAAAGTACGATGACAGAATATAATTCACATCCTCCTGGCATTAGTGAAATGTTTTAAGCTTTAAACATCAAAACATTACATTTATTTTAAATTAGCATTTTGAGTATCTTAACTTTAAAAATTCTTTCAAATCAATTTTTTTTTTTTTAAATCGGGCACCTCAATGTGGTATAATGGCTAGCAAGCTTGTCTTGCTAGAACAATTATGACTGAGTAGTGAGTGTGATTCTCACTGAGTGCTCCATACTTTCGGCCTTATGCCACATCTAAGCTGTGTTTAGAAAAATCACCATATCAATCAATTCTAATTATTATTTAATTTATTAAGAATAATAATTTTTAGTTATTATTTAGTTTATTAAGAATAATAATTTTTAATTATTATTTAATTTATTAAGATGGCAAAAAAGAGTAGAGCTGCCAAAATGTGGTGTAATGGTTAGCAAGCTTGTCTTGCTAGAACAATTACGACTGAGTAATGAGCACGATTCTCACTGGATGCTCCATGTTGTTGGCCTTGTGCCACATCTTTGTTTAGAAAAATCACCATATCAATCAATTTTTAATATTTATTAAGATGGCAAAAAAGAATAGAGCTGTACTTAAACTGTTATGGAGTGAAAATCAAGAACAAAAAAATCGGATTGTCAGTGGTCAAGAATAAAAGAGTCACTAACAGAATTATTGTATGTTGAATGTACTCTAGCACAAGGCCGAAGTAAGTGGCACCCAGTGAGAATCGAACTCACTACTCAGTCGTAATTGTTCTAGCAAGACAAGTTTGCTAACCATTACACCACCTCGAGGTGCCCTACCCTAGTGATATAAGTACTCAGTCACTGTCTGCATTCTGAGAATCTAATTGATTCAGTTAATTAGAAAAGGAAGTCAAGATTTTTGGATTTTTTTTTTAATGCCATCATCACTACATGTAATGAAGCTACAAATTATCTCACTCAAAGTTCATAGTTTCTATTGTTCTGACATCACTTTAAAAAATAAAAAAGGAGTGTGCACTTACGAGTACAATATTCACAATACTTTACGAGATAATTGTCCTACTGGATAAAATACAAATAGAAAGATAGGCACGGCTCATGTAAAACTCAACAAAATGCATAAAATTTTCTTCCTTCTATGTGCCGTTTCCCTTCAGGATGTAGACAATCATGGCTCTCCACTTCCTCCTATTCTTTATAGTTCTCAATAAGTTTTCTCCTTTTGCTACTTCCCCCAGACCCTGTTCTGTCATCCACTTGCTTAAGCCTGCTATTTCACATGTTGTTTTCCCTTGTTCTTCTCTCTCTCTCTCTATTCACCCTGTGAGTATCAGATTTTCCAAGCCTTCCTTTCTCATTAGGTGTCATTAGGTGTTAAGTATAAGTTTCCTTTTTGTTTGCATCCTTTCCAAAAACTTCATCGTTGTTCACATTTTAACAGACCTAAGTACATTAAAATAAGTGTAAATTTTATCACTTGGTTTTTGTGAAGTGAGGAAAAAAAATGGTTTTAACAATTGGTAATGGAACAGAAACTTGAAGTTTTGTTTTTCTCTCTAATTTCATTCACAGATTATTATGAATCAACCAATCAAATGCATGATTTACAACTGCATTGTTGTCTAGGGTTAAAAATTAAGATTATAAAAACTGATCTGTAATAAAAGGTACATATACAACTAAAACTGAAAATGATTTATCTAAACTCAACATAAAATTTGCCACGACTATGCCTAAAACAAAAAAAAAAAAAGACTTAAGTCAAAACTTAAAGGAGGATTACCTGTAATAATTTCCACAAGGAATAAATTGGAGAAACCTCAAGAAATTTAAATAAAAGTTTATATGAACACAAAATAAATTTTTTACAAAACATTAAATGCATTAGTTGCTCACTGTAACAAGACTGACAACAATTTTGACATAAAAAATGCTATTCTAATTAAAAGGTTAAAGGTATGTTATTTTAGATATATAGTTTGTAGATCATAAAATGTATTGTTAGTAATTTTATTATAAAAATGTATTTTTATATTTTTTTGATTGTCATTTTGCTATAAAAATCTATTGTTGGTCAGTTTATTATAAAAACGAACTGTTGATTTTTGTTTGGGGGTTTACTATTTGCTCATAACTGGGACCCTAACAGGGTGTTACTAACCAGGGTCAGGGTGGATCTGGGAACAACAGTAGTTAAGAGGTGGTTCTCCACTCCTCAAAACTTCCAATCTCCCAATAAGAGGTCTTACTGCCAGATGTAGTTTATCATCATACCCAGAACGCTATCAAATTGGATTACTTTTATAAGTAAAAGAGCATATTTTAAAGGAAATTTACATTTTACATGTTATGTCTATTATCTGTCTCTTAGTCATGATCATGTTAAGAAAATAACAATCCTAAAATAATGTAACCCTACAACAGCAACCACCCCTCTGTCTTTCATTGACTGACAAATCATCCAACATAATGTCAATTCTTTGTGTTGGTGTGCAGAAAAACTGGGGAAAGGCCCAGTAAATGTGAAATGAACACCACTGTGGGAAATAAAAATAAGTATATCTTTCGTAGTTTATTCATGGATTTATTTGCATTGTCTGGTGGGAAGGTAGATGACACTTCTGCTATTTTGGTCACATTGATTTTTTATGTGTGTGTGTTTTTAAATACCACATAAAAAAAAACATGAATAATTTTGCGTCATCATGCAGTACTAAACTTATTTTATAAACAACAAAAATAAATGGCAACACAAACTGATGCATGACGTTGCATCATTTGAAAAAAGAAAAAACTGACCTTAGCCCAAAACAAAAACTCTTTCGATTTGGAAAGCTCAATCGAGCAATTTATATCTAAATTTTCACCAGAAACAAGTAAAATGGGACAAAATAGAGAAACAACGTCTTTTTAAATCCTTAAACTTTTGTTGACCTTTAACGAAACTTATATGTGCATACATACATACACACATGCACATACCAAGTATAACAGCAAAATTGTCCAAATTGTGTCACAGCAAAATTGCCCTATTGTTAAATTAAGGTCTTAACAGTTGTATCTTAGAATTGATTAAAGACATCTTATAGGAATTCTGTGAGGTTTTTATAACACTATTGGACTTTAATTTGAGCAATAAGAATGTATAATTACTCTCTAAGCTTAACAGATGAATCGTGATGAAATCAATCATAAACGAAAATGACATGAATTAATCATAACTAAGGATCGGAAGCATATGAAAGATTGAAATAAAGTTCAATCACACACATATATATATATATATATATATATATATATATATATATATATTATTCCAGATCATTTTCCAACTTATTCAAGATGATCTTCACCCTCTCTAACATTCTAACTTTCTGTCCTGGAGTAACAAGGTGCCTCACAAATTTCATGTACAATTTCATTTTCAAGTCTTTTTTCACTGCTGTTTAGACTGACATAGCTGAAACTCTTCTCTCACATGCCAAACATTTTATGAACTGAGTTGGATCTTTTCTAATTGATCTCTTTATTCCTAAGTTGAAATGATGATCCATCTTTTTGTTGTCACCTCCCGATCCAGTTTTCCTCTCTACTGTTCCCTCTTTTTTAAACTTATTCACCATTTTCTTGATGGTTCTTGAATTGATTTTGAAGATGGAAGTCAGAGTATGAATGTTGGTACCATTACTAAAGGCCTGAATGATCTTTTTTCTCTTACTATTGCTCACTTCAGAAGACAGTGGGTCTGAAACAAAACGATTTTAACTTATTCCCTTTTTAACTGAAAAACTCAAAGGGTATTTCAGAGATTCTTACAATAAAATGGAGTAAAGATAGCTAAACGTCTTATCTGAAAACCTGGAAAAATGAAACTCAGTTTAGTGGTTTTTTAGATGTTAATCATTTTCGTGGGATGGACAATTATGCTTTTACATGATTTGGACAATTTTTCTGTTACACCTGGGCGTGTGCATATATAAGTAAACATTGAAGTCAACACTTAGAGGCAAGAAGCTGTTTCATGCTAGACATAATCGTCAGGCCACAAGTATTGGGCTTTTTCTTAACTATTTATATATATATATGGGTCAGTGGTGCATTCTGGCCCTCCTTATTACTGGTTCCCATATTGTATTCATTTCTATGCTCAGTCAGCTCAGGAGATTTTTGTGGCCTAGCCTATGTGCTGATTCCTTAGGTTTCTGAATTTTCCAATGATGTTCTTTGTCTGATTTCAATCTGATCCAAAAGAGGGCAGTGATCTCTCTTTTCTCTCCATATAAAGATAACATAATTGACATCCATTAGAAATGGCACAGTCTAGAACAGTCTACCATGACCCTGAAGAAGTCTGGAGCATACATCAGCCGAAACATTGTGACAAATATGGCATCAAAGATGAGGACATTAGTCAATAGAGAGCATGTTATCTACCATGATCAACAATCTGAACAAGGGCAGTACACTCAAACCCTCAGTCATGATGATTTGTGACTTCATGCTAGCACAGCTATCAATGGCCCCTAAGTGTTCCATCTACCTAATTTCACTCACAACCTGTTGTATGGTTTTCAGGCATGGTTTGCTGCATGTTAAGATCGCCACTCCACTCCAGACCGATGATAACATCAGGAAGTCTCCTTCCTGACAAATCAACCAGTGAGATTCAAACTTGGAGATTATATATATATATATATATATATATATAAATTGTGTATTTGGGCAGAAATCCTTATACAGGTTTTGTTAAAAACAACTGACAAAGTATTGCAGTTACTTTCCTTGTTCACTTCTGGGTCATGTAATTTAATAATTGTCAGTGGTTTTTATGTAATTTGTATAAAAGTGAGGTTGCCGCCCAAACACACAAAAGGAAAAACGAGCTAACTAGACAGTTTCAAACCTCGTTCACCAGAGCTAAATCAAGGTTAATAAAGATATAATCATCAATAAAAAGATGGATAATATGTAGGGGAAAAAAATTATATATTTATTTAAAAATATGATTCCATCATTTTTGTATCAAGCACTGTTTTTTAAAAATAATAACAAAAATACTAAAGAACTTTGGATTATTTACCTAACGAGTTCTTTTCTATTTTCTATATATTTTCACTCACACACACACACACATATATATATATATGTGTGTGTGTGTGTGTATGATCACTCTGACAGTAATACCTACTATTTTATTAATATTTGGCCTATAGCATCAGAAACAGATGTTGGTTGTATGGTGAGGAAGTTTAAACCTTCTCATCAATAACCCAGCACTTTTTTTTCTGCCTTATTAGAGATAGCCTCTTATATGAAAGTACATAGGAAGTAGAATTATAGCTATAAGGATAAAAATTACACCCATTGATATTTATCAGTGCTTGCTAAACATTTGAAGACATGAAACAGATGGTAGATTCAAGTACATCAAGGCAGTAAATAATACATTTGGGTGATAGTGAAAGTGATGTATATGAAAAAGCGGGTTCCTACCGCCGGTGCAAACTTTGTGCAAGCATGCAATGCAGACTTTTTATTGCTGATGAAAATGCATAGCTAATGATAGTGAATTTGGAAAAAGCAGTTTTTTGTAGCTGAAAACTTACTCCATCCAGTGGTGCTCCCAATATCTGTTGCATTTTTCATAGAAATAAACACAAGGCATTACTTTTAGTGCATCCTTTGTATACACACAAATACATATATGTATATTTAGGCAGCGTATCTTTATTGAAACTTGTTCCATTGAATAATATAGACATTTTGTGTCTACATTATTCAAAGAAATATATATATATATATATATATATATATCTCCAGGTTCAATGAGAATGAATGGAGCATACTTCCAACATTCATAACATTTAAAGGCTCAATACATAGTAGAGCAATATTATTTATTTCAGGATATTACAACAAAAACCTGTCTCCTTAGGTGATTGTAAATTACTTCCCAGTAATTTACAGTCACCTGAGGAGACACATTGTTATGTGTTGAAACACAGTTTCAATTGTGTAGCAATTCTTACATGTTTTTGTTGTAATATCCTGAAATAACTTTCTTTTACTTTGTCATTTTTCACTTCCTCTTCCTTCCTGTTTAAAGTTTAAAAATCTTTAACCTACCTTTTTATTTTATCTCTAAACCCCTTGGTGTTGACAAACCTTGCAAGGTTAATTCTTGTGAGGAGAAATAGCTATTCATATGAGGTATCTTTGAATTTCTTTTATATGTAATATTTATATATGAACAAATAAAGACTAAAGGAAAATTTTTCTTAGCTAATTCATTTCATCCTGTGATGGATTTTATCAAGGCATTTATAACAAGTATTTAAAACAGAAGTAAAAATATTTTTAGTTTTGTAAAATTTTTAAATTTAAGAACGCTTATAAACAAGCTTAATGCAAAATAAAATCCTTACATTTGCTTTGATAGAGTCCATCAGAGGACGAAACACATCAGTTAAGAAAAGTTTTCCTTTTGTCTTTATTCATATTGTCTTTTTACAAATAAATTTTCAGTTATATCTGAATCGATATATACAGAATTTACTGTTGTGCAAAGTAATCCCAGGCCAAACACAGAAATATAAGTAGAGGACTCAGTATACTATTCTGAATATAGAATATGTAGAGCAGATTAAAATTATAAAATGTGACAATGTCTACCCTTAATCACAACCTAGGTTTCTACCATTAGGTGTCATCAGGTGCTGGAGTAAATTTAGTTTTCTAGCACTTCATGGATTTTTTTTTAATCCAACATATTTTTATTACTTCAAATTTTATGTTTAGTGGAGATCTGTATTTGAGTAGATGCTGTTTTTATAAGTGTTTACTTAATCTACTGGCCTCCACACTTGAGAAAACTTAAATAAAATGTGCCTGCCAGCAGGATTTGAACCTGCAACCCCCTTTACAAGAATAACCACTTGAAGTAATAAAAATGACAGAATTAGAAATTTTGTTTATGTTTTGAATACAAAACTGAGCAGATTTGACTTTTGGAGAAATCTGAATGAGTGAATATGCTTTAAATCAAATAGAACCTTGCTTGGCTGCGATGCTCTTTAGAGCCAAGTGGTCAAAGCATGTTGGATCAGACGGTGGTTTCCCTTGCAAAAGGAGATGCAGGTTCAAATCTTGCAGTAGGGCATATTTTACTCAGGTTTTCAGGCTGGTAGATGAAATAAACGCTGTTTAAAAAACTGTCTACTCAAATATGAGTATCCGCTAAAAATATTATTTGAAGTTATATATATATATATATATATATATATATATATATAAAATGTGTGTGTGGCATCCATCAACCCTGAGAAACCTTGGATCCTAACAAAATTGAAAATACCAAAGTTTCATCTTTTTGTCTGTTTTCTCTCAATCTCTGACAAAGCTTTAATAAAAGTGAAACATGTTAGATTAATATATGTTTCCTAATTGTTCTTTTATTTTACCAAATTATATATATATATATATATATATATATATATATATGGGATCAAATCAATGGATTTAAAAATAGAAAAGAAAAATTTTTAACCAAAGTTTTGAACATGCTAGAAAGGATTAAAAAAAAATTATAAAATAATCAAAAAATACTTTGGTCTTTCTTCTTAATAATAAATATTTTGACAATAAAAACTTGTTTTTATCAAGTTTTTGTATCATTCAATGCTGCTTTTTTCAGCAAATTATTGGTGGTACATATATATAATTATGAAATGGACAAAGTCCAACAATTATTTAAGGCATTTTTAATTTTCATATAAACATGAAAAATGTCTTAAATATATATAATTATTCATTCCTATATATTCACACACCAAAATTTAAAAAAAAAAATGCAAATTTTTGCATTTTGACCAGGACAGTGGTTCAATCTAAACAGGTCATTCATACTTTCTGAAAGACTCTTCCAAAAGTCGGCTTATCCAGCTGTCTAGGAAGAAAGTCCAAAAGAGAACATATAACTTTAGTGCTTTAGTGACATTGCCCCTGTCTCATGAAACCTTAGTTAAAATGGTGATATTTGGTAATGTGAATGTCATATTCCATTTTTAAAACTGCGTTCATCTTGTTTAGTTTTCTAAGTAATGTAAACTCCAACTTCAATGCAAATCTTCAACTCAACACTTCAATGCAAAACTCTGACAGTCCATACATTGAGAGCAATTTCTGCTGACCGAGAAAAAGCAGGTGTTATATAGTTCTCTCAGTCCCAGACCAATGCTGACTATTTGCTAATTCATGCCTAGTATCATTCGTATGCAAATTTTGCCAGTGCCACCTACTCTAAGTAGAATGACCTCTCTCTCAACAGGCACTTACTGCACCACATGCAACCAACTCTGGGTCTCTTATTGGGTTGACCTGATTCTCTGTTACAATTGTTAAGGGGAGAGATTAATAAAAGAACAGGAATTAAGAAACTTTCAAGCAAAAAACGGTAGTCTGGTTGAACTAAGCACTATATTATAAAAAAGATTTGGCTGACAGCTGAGAAAGAAATAAGAATAAAAATCAGATCAAAGTAATTTCATAAAAAACTTAACAAAACAGATAAAATAAAGACAAAAACAAAAAAAAAATATTTCTTCAAGACTTTTGATGTTATTCAAAATAGTTTCCACACGAGCGATGTTACTGGCCAACCACAAGAAGAACGCCTACAAACACATCGAGAACGCTCTTTACGAAAGAGAAAAACCTGATGTTATATAGCTCACTCAGTCTCAGACCCATGCTGACTATTGCCTAATACCCACCCAGTATCGTTCATATACAAATTTTGTCAGCGCCGCCTACTCTAAGTAAAATGACATCTCTCTCAACAGCCAATTGTGGAAGGGGATGTAACTCCTGGTGCTTACTGCACCACATGCAGCCAACTCTGGGTCTCTTGTCAGGTTGACCCAATTCTCTGTTACAAAAACTTAACATTCATAAACAATGTATTTAAGATGGCCTTTAACCAATCAGAAAACTCTAAATTATTGTTTTTAAAATCAAGCCATGATGAACAGTTATCCAAACAATTAAAACTTCAAGGTTACATTAGATATTAAAAAGACAATCCTATCATAATCACCCCCTCCCCGCCACCTTCAAAAGTAAACAATTTTACAGTCTTTGTGGGAGATTTATCAGATTTTACAACTTTAAACTATCTGAGAATTTGAGATCAAAGGAAGGCATCTTCAAAGCAAATAAACTGAAGAAAGCTGGAGTGTACAATGGTCAAAATGTTATGAATATGGCAATAAAGATGAGGACAACAGACCAAAAAATGTTAAATATGTAAATAGTCTTTTTTTTTCAGAATTGAAAACTTGTTTGAAATTATTTTTTTGTTTTATATAACTCTTCTCAATTCCTCCTTATTCAAGAATTTCTCCATTTAAAGAATGTTCATGAAAATGCTTAACTTTTAACATAGAAATTTGAGTATAAGGTGCTACCCTCTGTGATATGTATGTATGAATGTGTATGCATGTAAGTGTGTGTAATGGCTGGCTGCTCATTTCTGATTATTCTTGTCTGCTAGGTTGACTATCTAATCCCTGTTGCAGATATCCACTCTGGCACATTTGTTCTTCTACAACACCCACAGAGAGTACATAGGGTTTGTACTGAAACTATGATGGTCAGAGATTAATTAGAGTTTATCAGGGAGAGCACATAATCTGGCAGGGTCAGTAATTGAACAAGAGCTTTATGCTATGAAACCTCTGTCATGATGACTTGTAACTTCATGCTTGCACAAACATTGATAGCTTCCAATTTTGCCTATCCAATTTAACTCACAAGGCTTGGATCAACACATAATATAGTTTTTCAGCTTTTCCCAATGTTGCTGCATATTGGGATCGTCTCTGTAGGCTGATATTATTGAGTAGCCACCTCTTTGACAAGATAAAGGTTAACAATAAAATTTTTTCAAAAATAAAATACAACAACAGACTGAAGTGAATTTGTTCACAGTGGATGTGAATACAGTGTAATGTGATAGGTATAGAGAAGGTTCTTGATTTACTTAGCTGCATGATAATTTGTCTTCAGGGGGTCAAAGTTTACAGGGTTCATACTGATGGTGTTAGACATCATACTTGGATTTAATCTTTTGTCATTTTGAACATGATTATCTTGTTGTATGAAGTTGTTGTTTGACTTCATATTCCAAATCATATTTCTATGGTGCAGTAATTCATATGTATTCTTCAATTGTCTGTGAGATGATCTTTCGGTCTGATCATAAAGATGACAACAGCATCATGCATCTATTTGTGTGTGTGTGTGTGTGTGTATGTGTGTGTGCCTCTCTGTCTGTTCTTCCACTGTCTGGGCATGTTCCTTAAATAACTATAGGTCGGCTCCCAGACAGAAATTTTTGATTTAAGCAGGAAGGCATTTCATTGGTTGGTATAGAGCAATGAGCATCTTTAAAGATATTCATATCCATTGCTATGTGGATATTGTGTAGGCGTTTGTGTGCGTAGATATGCAGCAACACACTATATGATGAGTGAGAATGAAAGATGCTTACATTTTAACCCCAACTAAAAGATTAATTATCAATTATAAGAAGACAGAATATATGGCCATTAGCAAGAAAGATAACCTAAGATGCAAATTACATAATGGAGATGTCAAAATCAAGCACAGTACAGAATTTTAAATATCTAGGAAGTGTTTTAGCAGATAATGGAAAATGTGACAGAAATGTCCTGGAATAGCAAAAAGATGCCTTCCAAAAGCTAAACAAAGTATAAAGAAACAGGAAAATTTTGTTAGAAACAAAGAAATGTATTGAACGGTTATCAATCCTTTTTATGGCAGTGAATTCTGAATAATTTCCTTCAGAGACATGGTTCCACACAAGGGAGCTAAGAATACCATCAGTGAAGCATGTGAGCAATAGGAAAGTCTGTAAAAAAAAATGGTAACAAATAGGATACTTGTACGTAGAACAAGAAAAGGATATTATAATTAATGAGGGCTTCGAGAATTTGATGATAGATTGAAGGCAAAAGAGATGGAGAGAAACAACAAATAATCTACCTAATGAGTTTGTGTAAATGGATGGCAAAACAGGGACTAGGAAGGATAATTAGAAGACAGTTATGAAAGCTGTTGATAGACATGTCCTGAAGAGACACATAAAAGAAGAATAGTTTCCATATTGTGCATAAATTATATAATTTGTGTCTGTCTATATTTCTGAGATGAGGTATTATGTACATTATTTGGACTATTGTCCTCATCTTTGTTGCCATATTTATTACGTTTCAGCTGTTGTTCACTCCAGCTTTCTTCAGGTGGTTGAAATGTCAAACTGAACCCCTTATTTCGCTCACTGGGATAGACTGTTCTAGTTCCACGTGCCATGTTTAATGGATGTCAGTTATCAGTTATCTCCTGTTAATTTCCCTCTGAAAGTTCTCCACTGCCTTAGCCAGGTATTGAACTTGCACTCTTTGGATCCTGTCACTGGATCTAACAAGAGATAACTGATAACTGACATCCATAATGTAAATCATACTTATTATAAAACCCAGGTTGTGTGTGTGTCTGTTCCTTTATATATTGGATCGGATTTCCTACATTTTTCAACCGATTTCAACAAAACTTCACAGGACTACATAAAATTACCTTGCAGTGGTTCTGACAGTGCCAAAAATTGGAAAAACAATTGTTTTTGCACAAAATCAATTTGAAAACACAATTAAGAGGCATCACGAGAATGAAAGGGGGACAACTCATATCGAGTTATACTTATTATAAAACCCAGGTTGTTTGTGTGTGTGTTTGTTTATATATGGGATTGGATTTCCTACATTTTTCAACCGATTTCAACAAAACTTCCGTTTTTTTTTGGCAGGTAATGTTTCTTATTGTCTTGCACACTTTTTTCTTTATTTTTACATTCAGAATGCTTTAAAAATTCCATTTACAAGACAATTGTTTATAATAAAATTCTATTCAATCAATAGACTCATAACGATTGAAAACAATGTTTTTGTTTGAGTTTGACCAATTCGTAAAAAAAAAACAAAACAAAAAAAAAACTAATTAAGACATGCGTGTCCGTCAACCTTAAACAATAATCTTTGTCAATTTTATTTTTTAGTCTTTATGATGGTCGATACTTGATCTATCTCTTACTGTTACATCCCAGGGCAACACCGGGTTCTACTGCTAGTAATTTGTGGTTTTAATTCAAACACTTAAAATCTAACAGTAATTGAATCTTTGAAACAGATCCTGTGATAAAATAACAGAATTATAATTAGAAAAAAAAATATTACTGACAGTACATCAAAGAATAAATACAGACACAAAAACATTGATTCTGACATTCTCTCTTATTTTTTATTTTGCACAGTGGTGGGTGGGAAATCCTATACATATACTCACTTTCACACACCCACATTTATCTATATGTATATCTATTTGTATTTGTACAACTTGTCCAAATAACATTGGCTATAGAATTTATATTCTTTGCTTTGATCTACAAGTTTTCCAAAATATCTTCATTACAAATCAGGTTAAGATCATATAATTATTATAATTAACTGAATCCTTACAAATTCCATGGGTTTAACCCCCACCCACACTCCCAGCCTCAAAAGACAGGTAGCCAAATGATTTTTCTACTGCTTCAATATAAAATAAATTTAACTTGTAAATACTAAAAGTTTTGTTTCTTTTTGATGTTTTTATTTTTTTTTTTTGTTTTAATTAGTACCTTATATTTACTTTTGAGTCTATTTTTTTTTTTTTTTGGTGGGGGATTGATATATTTTTATTAGTAGTAATAGTAATAGAAAGTAATATTTGTTTTTTTTTTAAATTGAATTATGATTCAAAGAAAATGTTAATTTAATTTCCATAGATTAAAATAAGTTTAACACATTTTTTTTAAATGAAAAAAAAATAGAGAAATATAAGTGACTAATTAAAATATTTACAAACATTAAAAGAAAAAAAAAATAGTACTTGACTTAATATGTAGGCACAGCACTGAAAACACATTAAATTTTTAAGTAGGTACTAAATTCAGAACAAGTTGAAACCAAGTCATATGATCTGTCTATATTTCTGAGACGAGGTATTGTAACTATTCACATTATTTACAGTGTTCGAATTGTTGTCCTCTACAGCCTTCAGGTAATTGAAATTTCAAACCAAACCCTTTATTTTGTCCACCAGGGTAGATTGTTCTAGTTCCATGTGCCATGCCTCTTCTGAATATCTTAGTTTGGGTTTCTGTTATTTCCCTTAGTAACTCAATGGAAGAGGCATGATACATGGAATTAGAACAATCTACCCTAGTGGATGAAGTGTTCAGTTCAAAATTCCAATGACCCGAAAAAGGCCTGAGTGTACAATGACAGACAAGTTGTGAATATGACAACAAAGTTGAAGATGAAGACAGCAGTCCGAACAATGTAAATAATGTAAAGTCATATGATTAACCAGCTAATTTATTGACCAATGAAAACACTATACTCCATAATTTCCAGAGCATGTTTAAATTCCAAAAAATCTATAAATAGCCAGAGACCAGCCATTTATACTTAGTCTGCAGACCCATAAGAAGAGACAAATGGATGACTAGAACCATGGAATATAGCATTCAATATTTTTGTTTTAAACAATTTAACATCACCATCAAGTAAGGGACAACATCTGTTAAACTACTAAAATATCAATAACTTACAAAAAAAATCAAAATAAAGTTTTGTTGTTTTTTTTTTTATAAATTTTTTACTAAATCCATAATCTGTTGATTAAAGAGATACATTTTGCTCATTGTGTTAAAAATAAGGAACAAAAGACATTTCAACAAATGGCTTTGATATTTTATTATATAATGTGATTTAAGTAAAAGTCTTTATGTGAGTAAATATCTCTGGGAGCTTGTGTCTCCATGAAAGTACTGATTTGGGACACAAAGGCCATACACACATGTGGTTTGCATAATTGTTACCAATATTGAAAACGGACTCAATGAAGCAAGTTCAAATTCTAGCAATTTTTTTTTTTTTTTTTTACTTTGCACTGATGCCCTTGAAAAAAGCATTAATCCATCTGTTCTGACAAGCTATGTGCAAAACGGCAGGGAAGACTGAGCTCTTTAGCCTTGGCAGGGCAAAGAGCCTAGAAACAACTGAATTCAAAACTAGCCTAAAGAGTGATAGGTTCAGTTTGTCTATCTTGACCAAGACTACCATCACTTCTGTTGCTTCAAGTACAGGCATTATCTTGACAATGATTTACAGGATTCAAAAAAGGTTGTTTCATATATATATATATATATATATATATATATTTTACATGAATCATTCATACAAAAAACAAATATAGAGGTTAATGATTTAAATGGCGAGAATACATCTTCGCAAACAATTTCAATAAGATATACTAACCCCGAACCTGTATATGAATGATATGATCCCTGTTTATAAATTCCATGAATGATTCATGTAATTATAAATTAAACTGCACCTATAATCGAAATTAAAATAACTGATCCAACATGCAACTTTCGAATAATAAGTGTGACATTCCTGTAATTATTGAACAATATAGTTCATGCCAGATTGACGGAAAACCTACCAGTACAAAAGAATTCTCTTATTACTATATTTGTACAAAAACACACAACCTTAAAATTTAAAATTCAAACTCAGCGTTGCGACCGCACATTCCAAAACAATAACACATTTCACATAGCATTTTTCGGATTACATCTATATTTTCGTTGTCCTCTTATTACTGAGAAGTAAAAAACCAAGAACAAATTTATTTCCATACCTGAGGATGTCTGTAGGAAAAGACGAAAGCTTGTAAAAACTAAAAAAGACCTTATGAAACTGGAATTTATAAACAGGGATCATATCATTCATATACAGGTTCGGGGTTAGTGTATCTTATTGAAATTGTTTGCGAAGATGTATTCTCACCATTTAAATCATTAACCTCTATATTTGTTTTTTGTATGAATGATTCATGTAATTATAAATTAAACTGCACCTATAATCGATATATATATATATTAGTCAACATATCATAATTCAAAACTGTTTCATTGAATAATATAGACATATTGTCTTTAATTTTATACTGGTCATTTTCAGTTGTCTAATCAGTTTCTTGTTGAAATAAAATTCATCAAAGAAGGAAATATATATATATATATATATATATATATATATATATATATATATATATGTTAGAAAATTGCATTAATTATACACTAAAACTTATATTTACTAAATAATTTATGATATAAGAAGTGATATTGGAAAACTCACAGACTAGACCTAAAAAAAAAAAAAATAAATAAATAAATAAAAAAAGGGAAAAGTATGATCTTATTCCAGTAAATAATATGGATTATTTGGCAACAGTCCACATGGAGTTTTTTTTACAAATTTTAGTGATAACTGTCCAATCTGAATGCACATCTTGAATCAACATTTGAACAGCCGTGAAAAACCAGTCTTGAAAGGCCATTAAAAAAAAAATAAATAAAAAAAATAAAAACATAAAAAACCCCATATTTGACCAAAACAATGTTTGCCAAAATGCTGAAGAGTAATTTCAATGGCATCAGTAGATTTGCAGGGTTACACACAAAAATTACAGAACCATTCCAACATGGTACACAAGTTTGCATAATAATTGAACCTAACCAGTTGTGGAACACCCTTCCATTTACTTGCTTCCCTGATAACTACAATCTTCAAAAATTTAAATGCAACATCAATCGCCATTTCCTGTCTTCTTGAATACCGTTCATCTTTTGTCCTTTCCTCAATTCTTCCTATTCCCAGTTTTTTTTTTTTTACTCCCTGTAAACCCCTGCATACTCATGGCATTTCTGCCATGCTTGAGATGAACTGATTAAAAAAAACAAAAAAAAATAATTAGTATGAAGCCTCAAGGCAGACTGACCCAATATGTTGGGTAATAATGACTATACATTTCATGTGAATTTCCATTGAATAATATGGCCATGTTGTGTACAGTCCAAAAACTTTCAGATGCCGCATTTAATATTCTTATGATCCCATAGTACAGTTTACAGTGCATTTTTAACTGCTTCTTGCTAATATTAAACAAGTGAAGATAAGTATACATAAGTATATCCTTTTAATTTGGGAATATGAAAGACCAAACTCATCATGATAATCTTTGAACTTTATTATCTGATACAAATCCATCAAGACTGCCAAAGAATTTCATTTCCAGTTATAATCCTCACCTCTGCCATTTGAAAAGATTACAAACTGCTGTTGGTAGACAACTGGTTAGATTCCTGGAATTCTAGTCATTAAATATTGTAGAAATCCTTGTGACATCAAATATGGTGTGGCATTATATATACACAAGTTTATCTATGCCATAAAAAATAATAGTATATTTTATTGATTGCTTACTATTATCAGGTGAGTTTTTAAAAAAATATTTTGCAATTATCATATTAATATGTAAGGGATGAGTTTTTTTCTATTTTTTTATTAATAATAATGATGATGCTGATAATAATAATAATGATGATGATGATGCTGCTGATAATAATAATAATAATAAGAAACTGATGGTCATTTTATATGCTGTAGAGTTTTATATTAATGCTAATTTAACCTTGCCATTAAAAATAAGATTACATTTTATTAATTAGGAGGAACGGTTGAGTAATGAATTCTGGTTCAGGTTGAGGAATCAGAGATCCAAGTTCAAATTCCAGTTGAGTTCATTGCATTCAATTATTTTTTTTTTAATCATTTGACCCCAAGCAAGGCAATAAAGCCACTAGGACACAAGGGGTTACTAAGTGTTAGAGAATAAGAGAAAAAAACTACTGTTAAGGAGAGAAGACAATAAAACAACAATAATTAACAAGACAGAAGATAACAATTGATATTGCATTTAAATCTTTGAAAATCAAACTTGACCGGAAAGCAAGAGGCCGAAAGTGAGTTCCACAAGCAAAAAGTGGGATAGAAGAAACTATTAGCATAGAACTTACAGTTACATGAAGCCATTTCAATTGTAAATTGATGAGACCTATCTGCCAATCTAGTACTGTGCTTAAATTCATATATCTAGGTATCATAGAAAAATGTTCATCAGAACAATTACTATGAATGTATTTATAGAAAAGGCACAGGGAAACTATGTTATGGCTGTGGGAAAGTGACTGGATATGGCAGCAATATTTAAAGCAAAGATGAATATGAGCAAATACCATTGGGAAAGGTATGAACCTATCTCTCCTCACCCCAGCTATGGGTAAAGAGTAAAACAGACTGGATCCTATAGCCTTGGATGGCAACCAGTCTAGGAGGACAACTTTGAATTCAAAACCCCCAACTATAGGTTAAATAGCCTCATCAATACACAATTGACCAAGTGTGGTGAGTATGGTTACACCTCTAAAGACATTGTCAATCAGAGAGGGATTTCTCCAAGAAGTATGAAGGATCTAGACCTGTTCAAGCATGCTTTAAAAAAGTCTTTACATACATTTCCTCCAATTATTATATTAATATATAATCATATAGGAGACCAGTTTTTTTATTATTATTATTATTAATAATAATAAAAACAACTACCAGCCCCCATTTTATATACTGTAGAATTTAATCCATGTCATTTCAAAGTAACAGTATATTTTATTAATTCGAGGTTCTTGACAAAATCCAAAATAGGATCTGCAATGTAATCAATCCATACTTGGCATCTTGACATCAGTCACTTTCTCACCCACATGGCGTAGCTTTCCTCTGTCTTTTCTACAAATATTTTCATGGCAGCTACTCTGGCAACCTTTTTTCTTGGGCCTTGACTAAATGAATTTAAGCGTGCTGAAATAGTTAAATGCAACCACTATTTCTACTCCAACAGTTTCTTTTCTCGCACTTCCCACCTGTGGAACTCCCTTCCATTTACTTACTTCCATTAATAATAGAATAGTATTTGTTTCCACCTTACACATTTACAAATTCACCATTCGTTTGTGCATTGAATACTGCAGACATATCTGGTATGGTGCTCCTGCTACCCATCTTGAGATTCTTGACAAGATCCAAAGAAGGATCTGCAATGTGATAGATCCTGACTTGGCATGGCTTCCCTCTGTCTTTTCTACAAATATTTTTGTGGCAGCTACTCTGACAACCTTTTTTCTTCGGGCCTCAACTACATGAATTTAAGCATGCTACTAGATTGGCATTTAGGTCCCACCTGTTTCCTGTTGAAATAGCTAAATGCAACCACCATTTCTACTCCAACAGTTTCTTTTCTCGCACTTCCTGCTTGTAGAACTCCCTTCCATTTACTAACTTCCCTGATAACTACAATCTTTAATAATTTAAATGCAACGTCAATTACCATCTTCTATCTTCTTGAATCATCTTCATCTTTTGTCCTTTCCTCAATCCTCTCTACACTCAGTTTTTTTTTCTTCTCTCGCTTTCACTACCTGCGTCTTCATGGCATTTCTGCCTTGCTTGGGGTGAAATTATTAAAAATAAAAAAAAAATGAATTACTAGGTTTTTACATAAAAGTCTTTACATGCATTTTTTTCAATTCTTTCAGGGAGTCAGTATTTTCATCACCAGATTTTACAAATATTTTTGAACAATTCACCATTATCATAACAAAGACACTGCCAGTGAGAGACAAATAATTAGTTATCTCCCTTGCATTAGAAACATTAAATGTTACAAAAAAAAAAGTATACTTGATATAGTATCTATTCTATAATAGAAAAATACAATGTGATGTTTGTATATTTATCACTCATACTTATCTCTCCTATTTGAGGTAATGAGAGATTCCGTCATTATGTTAATTAGTATAATAAGTAAACATACCTCATGTAAACTTAATGGAACATCTTATTAGTAAATAGGAGAGATTATGCTGCTAATACATGATGCTATTTCCCCTTGGATGGTTCCAAGCAGCAGCAGGCTTGTCTCCCTCTCTTTCAACTTGCATTTGCCCAATGAATGACATATAAGCTGTTTAAAAATTGTCTTTCTCCCTTTAACTTCTGATTCCTCTCTATTTACCAACCTCCCCACAAGACAAGATGTGGCATAAGACCAGTTTTTAATGTAGGATATATACACAGGGTCAGATTCATCTACCTCCCCAAATGAGAAACTGCCCTTCAGCATACCCTTATCTGGGTTCCTCTCCACCTGGAGGCAGAGAGTTTGACAAAAGAGGAAGAGGAAGCCTCCTCCTCGTCCAGATTCCTGGTGAACCTTTGCAGCCACTTCAACTTCTGTGGACTGCTATTAATTCCTACTAGATTTTTCATGACATTTTAGCTTTGTTTTGTGGTAACTTTTGGGGGATATTTTTACTTTAATGTTTTAGAGAAAAGTATATAGAAAACAATCCTAAATTTTTTTTTGATCAGAAAGTAGAACCAATGCAATTCCAAAATTACTTAAATATTGCCATTTTTTGACAGTACGGGTAAATTAAATCAGATTGTTGCCAAAGAGGAAAACTTGACTTGTAAGATTAATAATGGACATTTCAAAAATTAAAATAAAAATATAGGGAAAACAATATTGTTACTTTCATGGGTTTATACTAGGGACCACCACAAAAAATGAAATACCTAAAGTTTAAAATGAATTTTTAAAAATGAAAAGTCTTTCTTGAAGCTTTTATTTTAGTTTTAATTTCAAGCTAATAGATTACATTTAATATTTCTAATAAGCAAAATACTTTGCTGTATTCCAAAAATTAATTTAAATTGAGTGGAAGGAGTTTTTTCCTTTTTTGCTAAAATAGTTGATTAGCGTCCTTTTTAGTCATTTTTCATTGCAATTCTCTTCATTAAAACTCTTCCAAAGATAAAATATACTTTTTTGAAATTTTATTTGAGAAATATTAGCTGATTTAAAGTATAATTAATCTGAATCAAATACTATTTACTTTAAATTTAAAATATCACAGAAATGCATATTTTAACCCAACAGTAGCTGTGTTGACATGTTGACAGACTGATGATAGATCAAATTACAGAAACTTCATTTGTAAAACAAGTGAAGAAAATGATGAGAGCACTTTTTTTACATAATTTTTAAGTACTCAATAATCTTTAAAACTTAGGAAAATGTTCTCTCTAATCTAATGTTTATTGAATTTTAGAAATGTTGGCTTTAAATTTACTATAGTTATCACTTTTATTTTCTGATATCAAGTATGGTCACCCATACTTATAAAAATCAGCACATTTATACACATGCAAAAAAGATTAAAAAATATTGGTGTTTAATGATTTGTATTAAGCTTTTGCATTTATGATTAGTAAATATAGTTTTCACTTAATAATAATATCATCTAAAAGGCTGAAATTAATACAGAATTTTAAAAGCTTTAAAACTTAATAAATTTTTCTAATTAAAATTTTTAAAAAATGAAAACAATTCTTGTAGAAATTCCTTATTCATCAATTTTTTTTTTTCTTAAGACATTAGTGCCCTTAATAAATCTTATTTATAAAAGCAATTTAAAATATTTTCTTCTACTCCTCTGGACACCTAGCCATGGCACAAGATGGGTTGGTCAAACAACAACTACCTACATTGACCAACTATGCTATGACACAGAATGCCACCCTAATGATCTTTCAACCTTGATGAAAGACCATGATGGTTAACATGAATGTCTAAGATAGCTCAACCAAATAAAATAACTATCCTGTATGCAACTATAATAAATAAGCAAGATCATATCAACAACAAAACACTCTGTTGCCATCAACTACTTTGGAAAGTTATAAACAACATGTGGCACTGCCCTTGAAGTCACTCAACAAACTAATCATGGCTGCTTCAAAAATGTTTCAGACGATGGGATTTGCTCGACCATAGAGTACTGGATTAAATAGGCTGGACTGTTTTTTTTTTTTTCATTTCAATGACACAATTATGTTCATTTCAATGGTGCAACATATATACTTATTTCATCTTGTTAGCTTAATTTCAAGGCATTAAAATAAAATAAATAAAACAAATCGGTTTCTGTGCAACTGTTCAAATACACATATTTGTAAAATTTAATGAGAAATTAATGGGGAACGTTTGTGATATAAATCCAACAGAGAATAACAATTAGAAATTAAGCTGTCAAAATTAATCAATAATTCTGAACAACCCGACTACATGAAAGTAATTTATGTTTAATTAAACAAGAGACAAAAGATACTGTGTCTATTCATTTGTCATCTTACATATATCATTTTCCTTTCAACTGTCACTAACAGCAACCATCTGCTCAAGGATTATATTATCCACGCTTGTTGTCAATAGCACTTGATGGCTGCTCTTGGTAATTGTTTATATACAAGTTCAATATTAAAACATTGATTTCAGTCTTATAAATTCTAAAGTGAACCAGTAGTTTGTACGTAGTATTTTTGATAGTGTTCATAGCAGATACAGAAAGAAAACTGCAAGAACCCCAAGAGAAGTTAGTGAAATTAAAGCATAAGACATCGAATCATAAGATGATGGTTGGTTGTTTTGGTTTAGTGGCGTATCAACCTCTATGTGTTATTTAATAATGGTTTTAGTGATACAAGTCTTACTAATTAACCCATAGCTGGGGGAAGAGGAGGTGGATTTATACTTTTCCCAATGGGTATTTGTGCATAAGTAAATATAAGAAACCTAACCAGCTCTCCACATTAACAATTCCAAGCCATTATCCATTACACCACCTGCACATCCAAACTTACAGCACCTGGTATTCCCAAGCAGTCACCCATCTAAGTACTGACCAAGAACGATGTTGCTTAACTTTGGTGAATAAGATGGAATTGATGATTGTCAGCAAGATTATTTTATTGATTTGTTTGTTTAATGGCATATCAACTCCTTACGGGTCTTTTAATGTAGAAATTTAATTTTCTTGGGAACTTTGAAGTAATAAAAATATGATATACATTATTCTGCTTCCACAATTGAATACATGGTAGATAATACTCAGCTTTTGTGCATATAGATGTTTGTGTGGATATGATTACTAGAGGCAATGATATGCGTGTTTTATGTTGTAGTTATATTTTGGAATACACTTTGATTTCTTTAAGAAATTGTAGAATATTATATAGACTAATGTCATGAAAGAGTTTTTTTCATGTTGGGTGTTTAGTTGATTGATTTTGTTTAACTGCTCTATGGGTTATTTAATGCCAAAATCTAAATATTTCGTACATAAATTTATGCTTTCAACTACAGGTATTTTGTGTGTGATTCTATACTTTCAGAATAAAGGTATGTTTTTTTAGGTATATATTTTGTAGATCATAAAATGTATTGTCAGTAATTTTACTATAAAAATGTATTTTTTACACTATTTACATTATTCAGACTATTGTCCTCATCTTTGTCGCCATATTTATTACAACATTTCAGCCGTTGTATGCTCTGTCCTTCAAGTGGTTGGAATGTCAAACTGAACCCTTTATTTCGCTCACTGGAGTAGTCCGAATAATGTAAATAGTGTACATAATACCTCAACTCAGAAATATAAACAAATACATTTTTATATATTTTTAGTGTTGCATTATCATTCTGCTATAAAAAATATATTGTTGGTTATTTTATTATAAAAATTGGTCATTATAAAAATGTACTATTGGTGCCTTTATTATAAAAATGTATTGTTGATTTTTTTTGTCAACAAGAGAAACATCTCAAGATGCGAACTACAAAATGGACATACCAAAATTAAGCAATTAGAAATATTTAAATATCCAAGAAGTGTTTTAAAAGAGGAGGTAAAATGTGACACCAAAATGCAAAGGTACAGTGGCATAGCGAAAGTGCTTTCCTAAAGGTAAGCAAAGTATTAAGAAACAGGAAAATTACATTAGAAACGAAATAGAGAGTACTAAACTGTTGTGGAATATCAGTCCTACAATATGGCAGTGAATGCTGGACAATCTCCTTACTGATGAAGAAGAGACAAAAGTAGAAATGTAGTTCTCTTGAAGGAAGCTGAGAATACCATGGACTGAAAATGTGAGTAATGAGGAAGTTCTAAGGAAAATGGAAGCAAAATAGACACTTATACTTAGAACCAGGAAGAGTTGAAAATTCTACATCGCATAAGAAAGAGAGCTTTAAAAATTCTACGTCACATAATTTAGAAAGAGGGCTTGAAAAATTTGACACTCACAAGACATGGTGAAGGCACAAGGAACAGAGGGAAACAGTGAGTACCCTACCCAAGAAGCTTATGTAAATAGATAGCAGAACAGACTGGGAGTGATAGTGAAAAGAAAAACTTTACAAAGATCACATGAAGTTTGATTACTATGTCCACACTATGTGTGTGTGTGTGCGTGTATGTATATATATTATATATTTTAAGCATTTCATCACAAGCAAGGTGGGATGCCACTAGCACACAAGGGGTTACAGAGTGGGAGGGAGAGTAAAGAGGCGTGATGGAGGAAAGGTTGAAGAGAAGGACAGGGAAAAGGCCAGGGCATCTGGAGATGTCGCTTGACATTACATTTGAATAGTTGGAGATTATAGCTATCAAGGAAACAAGTAATACTAAGGGAATCCCACAGACGAGAGGTGTGAGACATGAAGATATTGGAGTAGAAGAGACGGCCACATTTAACCGTTTTGACAGTGAAAGAGTGGGACTGTGATGCCAGCCTAGTAGCACACTTAAATTCATATATATATATATATATATATATATATATATATATATAGTGATTTTCTAAGTGCTGCTTAGATTTGGCACAAGGCCGGGAAGTACAGAGCACCCAGTGAGGATTGAACTCACTACTCAGTCGTAATATATTCTAGCTTAGACAAGCTTGCTAACCATTACACCATGCCGAGGTGCCTATATATATATATATATATATATATATATATATATATATATATATATATATATATATATATATATATATTACATAAAAATTGAAGAATAAGCTGGTTAATAAAAATTGAAGAATACAAAGCCAACAAAATGATACCAATATTGTCAATAAAATTGATATTTTATTGTATATTAACCTGAACTGAACTGAAACCCAAAGAGATAGAATTTAATATTGAAATTTTAGAACACACCTGTGTTCTTTTTTTAATAATACGAGGAATAAACAAAGAAGTGGGACTTACTCTTCCAAGGAATGTTGTTGGTTAGAGGTCTTCCTGTGGAAATTATACTCTCTGAGTAAACCCAAATCCCTGTTTAATCCCTCATATTTTTTAATTTATTTTCAAAGTAAATTTCAACTCCAATCTGCATCTTTCTTCTCAACTGTTGTATGAAAGTGCTAAAAGCATGTGTCTGATGTCATCGATGCTATGAAATGGTTGGTTGAAGTGTACAGCAACAGGGAAATTGTTGCATCTGATTTTTTTTTTTTTAGTTATTGAAGCAGAGATGGAATTCCATTCCAGCTTCTCCAACATATTTTCCTTTTTTGCATTTGTGACAGAAAAGAAAAATATATAAGATTTGAACTGTCATAATTCACAGCCAGAGGTTTGAACACTATGTGAGAGCCAGGCTGTTGTAAAATTGCTGTCAGTGATATATGTCTACAGACTTAGCATCAGGGTTTACTGCAGGTGACATTGCTTTGGTACTCACCAAATGTATAGTGAATGATGTATACCAGATGATGTTAACAGTGTGTAGATTGGAGGGCTGATGCCTAGCATAAAGAAGGTTTTTACTGAATATTTTTGTAATTGTTATATTGAGTTTCAAATACTGAAAATCTTTTGATATGAGAAAGCTTGTGAATGTTGTAATTAAAATAATCAAACCGTAAAAATTCTGGAATTATTCTTTTTTGTTTCATAGGTTAGAAGAGTATTTCCGTTTTGTTTGGAAGCCTTAGTAATTGATTTTTTGATAGTTTTAAGTGGGTAATTCTTTCACAGTTATTATCAAGAACTGATGTGTTGTATCTGTGGAAGTTAGAATTCCTTTGTCTGCATCCTGGTATTCTTTGGGAAGATGGATGTTTGAAATTGTCTAGCATGACAATCATGTGTAACGGTTATTGGGAACAAAGCTGCACAAAAAGAATGCAATTTATTTAATTTAAATTTTTTTTTTATTTTTTTTTTTTGGGTAATGGCTGTGAAAATCAAAAGTATTTGGACAAAATATGAACTTCATACAATTTATCCACAACTTCAAGCACAATAATTAAGGAAAAAACTAGTTTGAGCAGTTGCCATGATAATATTTGTAGAAAAGACAGCAAGAAGCCATGTCAAGTCATTGAGAAAGCGAATGACGTTGAGATGCTGGGTCAGAAACGATTACATTACAGATCCTTCCTTGGAATGTGTCAAGAATGCTAAATTTTAATAATTTAGATGTTTTTGTTAGGTGTAACAGATTTATGAGATTTTATATATATATATATATATATATATATATATATATATGTGTGTGTGTGAAAAGTGTATATAAATATAAATAAATATATATATGTATAATTATTTATATATTATATGCGCGGAACTTATTAGAAAGCGCTCAATATCAGAGATAGAGCTAACATATTTGGTTGGATAGATGTGAGTTTGTGGCCCTGGGTTTCACACTTTAGCGATAGTCAGACAAACTGATTAATTTTTTTAAAAATTTGGGTTTATGTAGATTGCGTGTATTGGTGTTATTGTGGAAGTGGTGGGGGAAACTTTGTTGCTTATGTCATCGTACTAATGCAAACATTGATGTATGCAGACACATATACATACTTGGTCATCCATCGGGACTCATACAGATATAAACATATGTGGGCAGTTTCAGATATGACATATGTATGTATACGGGTGGTGTTGTGTCTATACATATGCATTTGTATGTTGAAATGTTGAAATTTAAAGATTGGAAGTGTGGCGGAAATGTTTCGTGAATGTCTTGTGAATACACATAATCTACATAAACCCAAATTTTAAAAAAAATTAATCAGTTTGTCTGACGATCGCTAAAGCGTGAAACCCAGGGTCACAAACTCACATCTATCCAACCAAATATATATATAGCAACACAATGCTACTTCTGATGTGAAACATAGCTGTTTACCTTCCATTCTATGTCATTGATAATGCTCGCTTTTAACACAATGGTGAAAATTCAACTTGTGGTTAGAGAAAATCAGGAGACTGACACATCTACATAAAAACAATACCCTGCTGTCCCGTGCGGCAAAAACTAGTGGCAGCGCCAGGGGTGGCAGTACTGCCTTAGCCACTGAAACTGTGTTACTTCCCCTATGGTATTGCAAGTGCTTGTAGAATATATATATATATATATATATATTATATATATAGTAGTTCGGAATCCTGGAATCAGAACTCTTTTTTTACCTGGAAAGGGATAGTTTCTGCCAGGTTAAAACAACCATGACACTCCACATGATGAGCACACAAAGAAACCATTTGCAGAGACCCAGGCTCTGGCACACAAATGTGACAGATGGAGGAGAATGGTGGGCAGCTCAGGATGTCAGCACCCCAACAACTCCTTCTGGGATCAAGGGTGAAAGAACATGAGATATATATATATATATATATATATATATATATATATATATATATATATATATGAAATGAAAAAAGTTGTCAATTTCAAGTCTTTTCATTTGTATCCCTTACTTCTTAAAATAATGAGCAGCATTCATATTTATGATTGTTATTGCAATATTTTGTTAAAGTTGCTAAGCTCAAATATTTAACAATGTGATACAGGAATTTCTACAGATATATTATTGCTATAGAACTCATTAACTTAAGAATTAAGATTCATCAGAATATTAAAATAGGAAAACCATGAAATTTTCACAGGTTAAAACTAGCAGTTATAACTACAGTTATAATGCATGGTGTGTAGAAACCCAGGAAAAATAATTTGTGTTATTTTCTCTTCTTGTATACATAATTCACTTTCAAAATGGCTGCCTATTTGAGCACACATAGAAAGCAGAGAGACGTCATAGAATTTATGCTTTTGAAAGGAAAAAAGTTATGTAAACATTCACAGAAGGTTAGAGAATGTTTATGAAAAAAGTAGCACTTTATTTAAGCACATTAAGGAAATGAGTCAGTAGAGTTAGTGCCATTTCTAGTGAGAAGAGAAATTAACTTTCATGATAGGCCAGCTGCTGCTGCTGTTGTAAATGAGGCCAACTGATGCTTACAGCTGTTAGAAGAATCACGATTAGAAAACTCTTTTCAGTGTACCGCTGTAGTTTCAGTAGTTTAGTCCAGCCTCTTGCCGACTGAAATGCTGGTACTTTGGTCCAGCCTCTTGCCGACTGAAATGTTGGTACTTTGGTCCAGCCTCTTGCCGACTGAAATGTTGGTACTTTGGTCCAGCCTCTTGCCGACTGAAATGCTGGTACTTTGGTCCAGCCTCTTGCCGACTGAAATGCTGGTACTTTGGTCCAGCCTCTTGCCGACTGAAATGCTGGTACTTTGGTCCAGCCTCTTGCCGACTGAAATGCTGGTACTTTGGTCCAGCCTCTTGCCGACTGAAATGCTGGTGAGTTTCCAGAATTCTGGCCGAATCCATGAAGACACGGAGGGTTCACACTCAGAATTTCCTCAATGCACACTACAAGTGGAGTGGTCATATTTACACTGTAACAGCAGCAAGAAAGCTGGCATGATCAAGCTCAAACTTTGATCAATGTGACCACAATAGTATCAACTATAAGCACACATGAGCACAAAGCAGTGTGACAAACCTAAAGACATGCTATGAGAAAAGTGCAGAAATTATTTTTACTTACCCTTACACATGCTACAACACTTTGCTATTTCATCATTGATGTTAAAACTAAGCTTAGTTTCGTATAGCACAAGGTCAAATAGTGTACAAAGATTGTTTCTGTCTGAATTTTTAATCCTTGATCCTGGGAAGGCTACTGGTCTAGATAAAATCTCTGTTGTTATACTTACAAAACCTGAGCCTAGAATTATCTCCAATCCAGACAAAGTTGTTTAACTGTTACCTGGAAAAGATGTTTCCCAAATCTTTGAAAGTTCAGATAATTTTTGACTTACCCTCATAATTATACTACTGTGAAACATTTTACAGTATCTGACCGAAAGCTTTAGTCACAATCAAGTGGCCCTCAGAATTTATTGTTGAAGTAAATAACATCCTACAATGTCTGCAAAGTGTTTATTCACAAATTAGCATAAACCTATTCATGCAAATCAGCCATAATTAACTGAAGATATTGATTGATCTAAATCAGTAGCCAATCAGGCAGATAAACCAGTTTTGATACAAAAGGCCTTACCATTACTGCAGATGAAATTGTTTCTCTTGAAAACAGCAATGTGGAATAAATATTAAATGTGTAGGCAGCAGGGAGACCATTGGCTGTCATGGCAGACTAAGATAAAGATTTTTGAGTTTCAACAGGCATTGTTTATTCAAAGGCCATTGTATCAACAAGAGAAAAACCTTTCAAGCTACTAAGGCATGTCTATATCTTTGAGATGAGGTATTGTTACTATTTACACTATTTACATTGTTCAGACTGCTATCCTCACCTTTGCATATTCATGATGTTTCGGCCATTGTACGCTCTGACCTTCTTCAGGATTTGTCTATATTTCTAAGATGAGGTATTTACACTATTGTTCTCATCTTTATTGCCATGTTCACATTTCAGCCATTGTACACTCCGGCATTCTTCAGAATTTCATCCTGGAATTTCAAACCGTTTATTTAGTCCGTATGAAGGCAAAGAGGTGGGGGGGAATAGACTATTCTAGTTCCATATATCATGCCTTTGCAGGATACCTCAATTTTAGTTAATTCCCTTTAGTAATTGAACTCTCCAAGTTTTTTGTTCACCTCAACTCTTTAAGTCACTTTTGGATTACTTCAACCAATGCTTTTATCCACTGGATGTACAACAGCCAAAAAGTCATGATTATGATAATGAAGATGAAGCAACAATCCGAACAATATAAATAGTGTAAATAATTATCAAAACATATTTCATTTAACAGATAGACTTATAAAGACATTTACACAGAAACTAGACAATGGCATTAGCCTTTGTAGAACCCTTAAAAAAAAAAAAAAATAAATAAATAAAATAATGCCCCTTGCAGATTGCACTATCTTCTGTGTGTTTCTTTGTGAAAAGGAAGTTCTTATTTTTACTATTCTCTAATTAGGATTCAATAGTTATCTCCCTTGAAAAATTATTTTTCCTTCTCCAGCTGGATGCTGATGTTTTTTTTTCTTTTCATCATTTCACTCCAAACAAGGTAATAAAGCCACTAGGACGCAAGAGGTTACTGAGTATGAGAAAAAAAACTACTATGAAAGAGAGAGAACAATAAAAGAATAAGAATTAAAACAGAAGATAACAATTGACATAGTATTTAAATTTCAAAATGGACTGAAGAGCAAGAAACCGGAAGAGAGTTCCACAAGCGAGAAGTGCGAAAGAAAAAAGTGTTAGCATAAAACTTAGAGTTGCATCTAGCCATTTCGACTGTAAACTGATGAGACCTTGCTGCCAATCTATTAATGCACTTAAATTCATAAAGTCTAGGTACCATTTGGGAAAGTTCATCAGAATGTATTTATAGAAAATGCACAGGGAAGCTAAGTTATAGCGGTGGGAAAGTGGATGAAGCCAAGATGCCAGCTCAGGATCAAAAACATTGCTTTTTGGATTTTATCAAGAATCTCTAAATATATAGTAGAAACACCAGATCAGATCTGGTAGGAATATTCAATGCATTGACAAATGGTAGACTTATAAATATGTAAAATAGATTTTGGCATGAAAAATTGTCTAGCACCACATAGTGAACCAACTTTCTAAGCTGCAGACTGAGCAACTGATTCAATCTACTCTTTCCATTTCATGTCAGATGAAAATATTAATCTGTGAGGGCACAATGAGTCCCCCTCTTGGAGGTTAGCATCAGTCATGCTGATGGAAGGTAAAAAGGATTCTGCCAGATGATTAAAATCAATTAACATTACACAATATTATCATTTAGATGCAGATCCCTCACTTTTTTTTTGTTTCCTTTAAGACAGTGCATTATAGGGGTAAAATAATTTAATACCTAACTACAATGCACTGTTTTGGCTCCCTTGAAAAACTGTTCTCCCGCCCCCACACACACACACTTTTTTTCACATTCTTTTAGTATATTCTAAGGGTACCATAATTCAACACCTCCGGCTACAGACATGCAAAAGTCAAACTTGAATATTTCACACACACATATATATATATATATATATATATATATATATATATATATATATATATACACACACACACACACACACACACACACACACACACACACACACACACACACATGGGTGTTTGTTGGGAGTTTTTGTTATATATATATTATAAAAATACTCCCATACACTCACACACTCATAAACATATGTGTAATTTTAAATAGTGTATATGTAGTAAATTAAATATTTGCTTATATCATTTTCATCATTACCTAATGTTTCATTTTTATTTAATAGTAGTTTATTTGCTTTTGCTCTGGTGTTATATATTGAGATATCAATTATGTGAAATTAGGTTTGATCACGGATGTGTGGGTGTATATGTATATTGATGTGTATATTTAATATTTATTCATTGATTAATCATTTTTTTAAGTTTATATAATATTTATTTTATTCATTTCAAGTTCATATTATATTTATTTGTTTATTTTTAATTAGTGCTTAGAAGGCAAAGTAAGTATTTACTTATATGCCTACATTTATCCATTATTTCAGTTTTCTTGTTTAAGAGTTTATTTTAGTTTTTAAAACTAATTATTGCTAATTTTTCCTCTAAGCATGATGAACTCTTCTGTCGATTTCAACATATGAGGACCTGACAACCTCATTCTTTTATGTTTATGTCATATATGACATTTCAGTCCCTCTAGTGACCTGCACACAAGTCTAGATATTGTGCAACAGTGAGGATCTTGGGTCATAGCAACAGGGATATTTGTTGGCACTTTTTGCCACTGTCTTTTGTCTCTTAGCCAGTCAATATGACTGATTTCAAAATTTCTGATACAACTATGGCACAATATCTTCAGTTATTTCTATTCTGAGTAACTCCCTCAAAGTTAGTATGAGGCACACTGACAGCTGAGAGGTTACTCTTTAGCTTGCTTTTATACCTGAACCACAGCTGTCCAACACTCCTTTGTCCACTGTCAAGCTGGCTATACATGAGGACCTTGGGTATTCTGTTGCCACTCATCCCAGCAACATGACTAGCCCAGCAAAGTTGTGACGGCATCAGGAAAGTCTCAATTCCAGCAATGTTGCATTTTGCGAGATCATCACTGGACAATATATATATATATATATATATATATATATATATATATATATATATATATATATATATATGATGAGCTGTGATACACGAAACAGTCTGTTTGTGGATGACAATATATATATATATATATATATATTTAATTTTGGTCAAGCACTCTTGAGAGAAAGCACAAGTTTGTAAACAACGACTACTACTGATAATACTACAATGCTATTCTATGATTGGTGTTTTTATACATATATATGCGTGTGTTGAACAATCAAAAATATTAAAAAATTAAAATCTTTAGACACTGAGTTGTATTTTAATATTCTTTTGTTTTTATTATTTCAGTTAGATTCCTCGGCCAGTTTTGGCCAGCATGGCCATCATCAGGAGAAAAAAAAATTCTGCTTGTTAGTAGCAGTGAACTACAGAAATTAAGTGACTTGATGGAGAAAATGAACTTTTATCTGCAGTTTTCATTTATTTCAGAATTTTGGTAAATCTTTGTGTTACTCAAACAGTATCTTTTAAGTTGTTATTTAAGATAAGAGCTGGATGGATTCATGCTGCTCTGAATTCCCTTGGTCATTTTGACAGTTTTATTGGTTTCTGGAAAGGGGATGTGTGTCTGCTAAGTGTGCATGTTATTTGGTTCTTATAGAGTGTGAGTATGATGTGTCTAAGTGTGTATATTAGTATGAGTGTGTGTATAAGTGTGTGCCCTCAACATCTCCGCAAGCATGTCTGTCTTGTGTGGGCTAGAAATGCGGGTAGGGCCTGATTTGTGGGGTTATATATTAATTCTGTCTATGTTGTTAAATTTGTGATTAATCCGGTCTTGATGGAGCATTTTTAGGCACAAAATGCCCTTATCTTCATGGCCTTCTAACATTTTTTTAATGTTATCTGCTCTGTACTTTTCTATTTTCTCAAATATAGTGAATTTGGCATGGGTTTTAAAATCATGTTTTTGTAGGCGGAAATGTTGCTCTACAGATAATAATTTTTCATGAGGAGTCGACTGTGATAATTATTAATTCTGTAGTGAAAGGGCCATTCAGATTTTCCTACATATTGTTTCTGGCATAAAGTACATTCTAGGAGGTTATGTTATGACTTCTACAGTTAGAGTCATTTTTATATATATATATATATATATATATATATATATAAAATGGTTAGTTTTCATCTTGTGATTTTGCATCTCCATCTTTAAGGCATTCATTCATGGACAAAATGGCAACATTCAACAAAGTCTGACTCAAAGAATTCTTATGTCTCCCATAATTTTCATAGAAACTTTACACACATGTACATATGAAAAAAGGAAATATCCAGACACACACCTCCATTAACCTCTTTTGTATTCTTTCTGTTCAGTTTGCTTAGGCAATAAAAGATGTTCTTAATTGCATGTAATTTTATATTCATCCTTATACTTGCTTACTGAAGATTGAGGTTTCGATTTGTTTTTTATAGTTTATTAACTTTTTGTGAATTATTTAAAGCCAAAATACATTTCAGATTGTAATGATAATTTTGTTTTTTGCAAGTGAATATTGCTGTAACAATTTATTTTGAGAATAACTAATTTTTCCAGACACGAATCTTACTATTTAACCCATAGCGGCAGGTATTTGCACATGAGTGAATGTAACGAATCTGGTTGGAATTTGAACTCAGATTTCTCATTCCAAGCCATTATCCATTACATGTACACATCTCATTTGAAAAAACATGTATCCACTATTAATCTCACTAAATATATATCCCCAACAACAGTAATCCCACTACAAACTAAATAATATAGAGTTAAAAATATTAACTCATCACCAACAAATATTGGTAATAATTCCATCATTAAAGAAGTAGATCACGTGATCATAAAGGAAACATATAAGTGGGAATTAGCGTGACGTCTAAGTGATCGCTAATCTTTATATTATCTACTATACTATTTCTCTATACCGATCATTATGTGATTACTATTTGAACAAGTATTATTAGTGCAAGTATTATTTGAAGGCGTTAATACTACCAGTATCTACATTTACAAAGTCTTGTCTACAACAAGCATTTCAGAAGTGATAACGAGCATTTGTTGACCTAACGAAAGTTACAATAAGTGAAACATCTAACATCACCAAAAAGATTCAAACACACTTAAGAGATTCCTGCTATAGTGTGAAGAAATCAATATTTTGAGAGTTTATATATGTCAGTTCTAAATTTATCTGCATTCCATAAAGAAATTTATCAGGAATTAATGGTTTCATATATTGTACCTAGAATTTTCCAAGGAAAAAATTATAACTATAAACCCATTTAGATTCAGCCAATGATAAGAGCCATTACATATTGTAAAATGACTACATCTATCCCATAATAGTTAAATTTGCATACATATTTCATGAAAGCCCATATCTGCTCAGTTTCGTATCTAAAATGTGAACAAAGGCAATTTCTAAAGAAAGAATTTATTCTTAATTCAACATTTTTTTTTTTTACTTCAAGCATTATTATAATGGATACTCATATTTTAAATAGACATCTCATTTTAACAGTGTTTTTTTGTAAATAGTTTGAGAACCAATGTTTTTCATTCTTACAAGGAATGATAATTTCTGTAATTCTAATTCAACTAAGCACATAATTAAGTAACAGGAAAATTTCTTTTGGAACAAAGAGTACTAAACAGTTCTCCTATATGTAAGTGAATGCTTTACAATTTCCTCAAAGATGAAGAGGAGACTTGAGGCAACAGAGATTTGGTTATACAGAAGGATGCTAAGAATACTATGGATGAACGATGTAAGCAACAAGGAAGTTTTAAGGAAAATGGGAACAAAAAGGTTTGGATCAGAAAGAGTTGAAATTTCTGGGACATAATGAAGAAAGGGAGCGTGGAGAATCTGACACTCACAGGAAATACTGAAGGCAAGAAAAGCAGAGGGAAGCAAAATATGAAAAGAGAAGTATAGTAAGGGGGCAAACATTGTTTAGGGCTACAAGGGATAAAAAAAAGTTTGTTTTCTCTTTCCTTCCTAAAAATGTTCTCATCGATACACACATCCATGATCCACCAATTAATTTTTTTTGTAGGGAGGTGTACAATAAAGCAAGCATCAGTTTTTGTGTTGATGAAAGAAAAATGGGAAAAATTATAATCAATAAAATAAGTTCTAAAGAATTAATGGATTTAGTTTTAATCTGACATTTTATTATTTCAAATGTTATTATAGTGAACACTCGTATTTTAAATAGATGTCCCATTTTTATTTTAAACAGTGTGCATTATATCTATTGGCCTGTCTGTGTATTCAAGAAATATTAATAAAGAAAATGTATTCTCCTGCAGGGATTGAACCTACATCCTCTATTATAGGGGGAACCACCATTTGGCCCAGCATGCTTTACTACTCGGCCACAAAGAATGCCATAGTTAAGCAAGGTTCTATTTTTCCATTTTAAGGAAAGCACATACTTTTTAAAGACTATCTTTCTCAAAAGCCCTTATCTGCTGTTACATAAACTTAATGTAGCAACTATTAAGGTATAGGGCTAGTAATAAGCAATTAAAAAAATACTGAACTGGACCCTTTATTTAATTTACAAGTCTAGTGAATTAAAGAATTGGTTCTTCAATTGGTTGACATAGTAACTGCAAGTTCAATATTTGGGCCTGGCAGTGTATACTTGGATTCAGTGGAAACTGGGTGAGCAATAATTGAACACTACTAAAAATAAAGAACTAGACAAGATATCCCAAGATATGAGCAGTGGAATGGGAACAGTTTAACCCTGTAGATGAAATAAAGGGTTCCCTATATGTTATCCAGATTGATATACATCTGATGATGGTTGGTGGGCACATGGATTAAATTTATAGACAAATCACAGTAGATGCATTCAAATAGGCACAGACCACTTCTCAGTCTCATCAACCATTATTTCTTATGCTTATCAAAGAAAATGAAAGGCACACTGTAAATATACCATATGCATATCAGAGCATGCAAAACAGCATTGCCAGAAAGGAGCAAGAAATGATACTGTGATTGTGTCAATGTCCAGCCACCTTGACATACAAGTATTGAATATGAACAGGCTCAAATAAGTCAGAAGTTTTTATTAACTTATCAGTGCTTTGTTATTCACTATGTTGGTTCCAGTCTGTATGGGAATAATTGAAAAAACATCACCCTCTTCAAATTTATAAACAAATCACAGTAGATGCATTCTAATAAACATAGACCTCTTTCTCAGTCTCATCACCATATTTTTGTTCTTTCTTCTCTTGAAGTCAGAACGTTGTGATCAATTGATTGTATCCCTTTTAAATGTTAACACCATTCTTAATTTGTGAAGCTTTTTGCCTTATTAATGTTGCTTTGCTACTTGTGTCTTATATATATATATATATATATATATATATATATATATATATATATATATATATATATATATTTTGTTTGCTTAGTATTGTTTTTGCCCTCTTCTTTTCCTTCTTTTGTTATTGTTTATTTCAAACTTTGCTAATTCTGTTTGTTGAGCATTTGTACCAATTACTGAGCCCAAGTACACATTTAACATAGTAATTTTGAGTTCAATCTTTGGGCCAGGCAGTGCGTACTTGGACTCAGTGGAAACTGGGTGAGCAATAATTGAGCACTACTAAAAATAAAGAACTAGACAAGATATCCCTGGACATGGGCAGTGGAATGAGAACAATCTAACCCTGTAGATTAAATAAACCCTGTAGGTTACCCAGATTAATATACACCTGATGATGGCTCAAGTACACAATAACGTTGTGATAACAACAACAAAGATGAAGACAATAGTCCGAATATAAACAGTGTAAATAATGATAACTCCTCATCCCAGAAATTAATCCCCTGTAGGTTAACTGGGTTGATATACAACAATCCCTGAGAACCCTGGGTTGGGCAGCTTCAGCGGAAGTGGGGTGAGCAATAACTGAGTAATACTAAAAATAAGAACTAGATGAGATATCCTTAGACAAGGGATGTGGAATGAGAACAGTCTATCCCTGTAGATTAAATAAAGAGTTCAGTTCAGAATTCTCTGAAGGTTACCCAGATTAATATACACCTGATGAAGACTGAAAGTTACAACAGCCAAAATATTGTAAAAACAACAAACATGAGAATAATAGTCCAGAATTTATAATTGTCCTGTCTGCGCTGTTTCAAATAAAATCTTACACAAAGTCATAAAGGCTTATAGCCACATTACATTGAAAAAATAGTTCCCATACAATCACCAAAGTTAAGCAATGCTGAGCCTGATCAGTACCTAGGTGGTGACAACTTGTAAATACCAGGTGCTGTAAGCTTGGATGTGCAGGTGGCTTGGAATTGTTAATCAGAAAGCGGAGTTCCAATTCCTGTTGGGTTCATTATATTCACTTACCCTTGGAAAAATAAGGATCAAGCACACCCCCAGCTATAGGTTAAATTAGTAATACTTGTATCACTAAAACCATTATTATGACAAAATAAAAAATAAAATTCCATACAAAATATTTTGGCATTAAATAACCCATAGAGGTGTTGATATGCCACTAAACAAAAACCAACAAAGCCATAAATATACACCAAAAAGATGAGTGCATGCTACTTTATGTTAACAGCTATCAGTGCAAATTCCAAGTCAACATAAGGAT
The DNA here is from genome assembly GCA_903632075.3 of Acanthosepion pharaonis. Lineage (NCBI taxonomy): Eukaryota > Metazoa > Mollusca > Cephalopoda > Sepiida > Sepiidae > Acanthosepion > Acanthosepion pharaonis. The sequence goes on from CAHIKZ030002644.1 coordinate 286,367, forward strand.
AGAAAATGGTATTTCATACATTGACCTGATAAAATGTGTCATAAAAAGGGTAGGGGAATAACCACTAGAGTTTTAAATTGTTCTCCTAGCATTAACCCTCCACAAAACACCCCACAAAATGTTTTTCTTTAATATTTAGCAGGTGGCAAGTCAAATTTTCATGATTAGTCAAGTAGCTTTTTGAATATCTCTCTCAAGTAACTACAAAAGGTTTCTGGGTTTATTCATTGTGTAAATTGTGTGAATTACAAGCACATGATTGTAAAATAAAGACTGTAGGAAGATTTCATTAGAAACAAAAAAAAGATTACTGAGATGTTACTTCAGTCCTGCTATATGGCAGTGAATACTGCACAATCTCCTCACAGATGAAGAAAAGACTTGAAGCAGCAGAAATGTGTTTCTACAGAAGGATACTGAGAATATATGTTCGATGTGAGCATATCTTAGAGAAAATGAAAACAAAAAGGATGCTTATACTTAGCACCAGAAAGAGATAGTTGCAATTTCCAGGGCATATAATGAAGAAAGAGGGCTTGGAAAATTTGGCACACACAGGATATATTAAAAACAAGAGGGACAGAGGAAAACAGCGCATAACCTACCTAATGAGTTTGGATGGCCCAAAGGAGTTTGAATGAGATAAGAAAGACAAAATTCATTAAAAGTTACACAGGACAGGAAATTGTGGAGAGCCATGATCATCAATGTTCTGACAAGTACAGCTATAGAAGTAAAAAGATACTGCATAAATGGTTGGCTTTTTATACCACTCCTGAAAGTACCTGATTGCATTTGCTTTACTATAGTCAAATCAAACCAAAAATGGAATCTTGCTGCTATGTCGTGGCTGGAAATGCCCAATTCTCACATTCCAGACTTGACACATTTCAAAATCATTTACACAGCTCACAAGAGAGATTACAAATTTTCCACTGTACACCCCCTTTTTTCCCCCCAGAAACACAGCATTGCAAGTCTATTGCTATTCTTTCACTACTTCCTTGGTAAATTCTTAAACAAGCTCCATTCTTTAGTGCTATCAGTGGATAGTATAGTGGACCTTTACAGCCATGACCTGCCTTGCTATATCTACAGAGTTGAATAATCTTCATGTATTGCACTGGTATGAAGGACATTCTACCCCGAAAACTTTTTTCCTCCCAAGAACCACTCCCACATGGATACTTCCCTGGACATTACAATCTTAACCTTTTCAAGTCAAAGATCAATCATTATCTGTTATTTTTTTATTTTTGGCTTCTTCCCAACCATAATTGTTTTTCTTGGATTTTTTTTTAAAATCATTTCACCCCAATCAAAGCAATAATGCCACTAGAATGCAGGGATTTATAATAGAGAGTGAAAGAGAATAAGAAGACTGAGAATGGGAAGGATTGAGGAAAGGACTAAAAGAAACAGAGTTCAAGAAAATGGAAGATAGCAATTGACACTGCATTTTAATTTTTTTATGGTTTTAAATTCCGAGTTGTCCTAAACTGGTTGCCAAACCACAGCCAGAGAGCTCTGTTTGCCCTGCTATTTAATCCATAGCTGGGGATGCTGTATGTCTATCATCCTTATCTGGGGAGAAAGAGACATAAATGGGTCCCAAATCCTCTTCTGACCACTACTCATAAGCTGACTACCTAGCAACAGCTCATCCGCCCTCATCATAAGGATGAAGCAGTTGGCCACTTGAATGGGTATCACCAAGGGATCCCGTCTACCCTGGTTTTGAAATCAGAGTGATCTCTCTACTATATAGACTGCCAACCAAAACTAATGAGCTCTGACTACCAAATATTCCAAAAGGTTAGTGAATTATGGAAGGCAGGAACATTCAGCTCCCTGAGATATTTGATGTACCCACATGCCCACCATCTTCATTTCTTACTTCCTCCTCTCATATTCATATCACATAACTCATTCACTTTCCTTCTACCTTAAGTGGCTCTTGGGCCTTGTATTGGGTAAACATTAGTTAAAAAAATCCACCAAATGTTAAATGATTTCAGTTTTAATTTCTGAAATGAGGAGTTATCATTATTTACACTGTTTACATCTGGACTATTGTCCGCATCTATGAGACAATGGCTGAGTGGATTAAAACAATGATTGGTGAATTTAGTGATATAGTAATTATAAGTTCAATCAAGTAATGAAATTAAATGAACTAGTTTATTTCATTACTATGATTTTTATTAAAATACTAAATAAATTAGAATATTACTCTAATAAATATTTTAAATATTACTTAAATTTTCAATTTTTTTCAACTTCCTTTCCTATCCAAACAACAAATATGCCTTACAAATTTTCCTAGACACCCAGAGTGACAATATGGAAAGGATGAAGAGAAGGTTAGGGGGATAGATCAGGGCATCTGGAAACATCGATTGACATTACATTTGAATAGTTGGACATTATAGCTATCAGGGAAACAAGAAATGGGGAGGGAGTTCCACAGGCGAGAAGTGCAAAACATGAAGCTATTGGAGTAGAAGAGACAGCTACATTTAACTTTTTCAACAGTGAAAGGGTGAGAGCGAGATGACACCCTAGTTGAACGCTTAAATTCATGAAGTCTGGGAACCAGCGAAAGCAACTCATCGAAGCAATTTCATCTGAAACTATTTGTAAAAAAGACAGAGGGAGGCAATGGCACATCTGTGAGACGAGATGCCAGATCAGGGCCAATTACACTGCATATCCATCTTTGGATTTTATCAAGGACCTTGCGACAAACAGAAGGGGCTCCAGACCATATATGGCAGCAATACTCCATGCAAGATCAAATGGTTGATTTGTAGATTTGAAAGATTGACTCCGGTGAGAAAAATTTCCTGGTGCAGCTAACTTTCCCTGTGCCGTGCCAAGTTGCCATGTATTCTTGAGAAAAAAAAAAATTGGAGTGGTTTTCCGTTGTCTTTGCTTCAGCTTGGAATTCAAAGTTTTCCCTCTTATCAAATTGACCAGAAGTTTCCATTTCAAGAGTCAGGAGTCACATAACCAAAATCAGTTATTTACGTATAAGCTCCAAGTAGCACTTTCAGTAACAATGAAAACATTCAAAAAAAGTAATATAAATTATTAATCAACCACTGGCAGTGTTTCCCTTTCATTTTCAAGGGACTTTTTTTTGTGAGCCAGCACCTGTTCAAGGAAAGCTATAAATACAGACCATAAAGCATAAAGAAAGTCAGCTCTCTCACAAAACCCACTAAGGCTGGTTGCCAGACAAGGCTGGAAGAAGAGCTCATTACCATTTCGCATATAAATTCATTCAAAACAAATTACCATATTTTCCAGCTTACTTTTTTTCCTAAAAGATACCCTGACAAATATGTGTGTGTCTTCCAAGATGAATGTAAAGCAATGTCCAGGCTCAAGTAAACTTGGACAGTCACCTGATTACACTATAATGTTAGCTATCTAATTCAGCCTTTTATACAATGTAACCTCAATACTTAGCTGTTACAAGTATTTCCAAGATTATAAACCTTCCTGGAGCCAAGCCACAAACTTAAACATGCTCTGTTTTCTAGCTGCAGCGGGAACCTTTCTGCTCTTGACTAGTATGTCATTGCCATACAAACAAAATCGGACAAGTGCCTAATGTAAACAATACATGGTGCCAGTATGTAAGAGACGCCTGGTGAATGTGTTGTTGTATGAGAATGACTTTTTTTTCTTAGAAATTTTTTTCCAATATTAGGGTGCGTCTTCCAAGCCTCAGCCGCTTGTAAGCCGGAAAACAATAGTTTATTTAATTACTTATTTAAAAACAACAATTTTTTTTATCCAAATGTGTTCACTTATCACTAGAAAATATGAAATTAGTTAGTGCCAATATTTATCTAGTGCTCGTCAGTCAAACAAGACAACAATAAAATGACTTAATAATTAATTGAATAAAAATTAAAATTAGTTATTTACTTTTTTATGTGTGATCATTCTTGCATATCACAAAAAAAAAAAAAAAAAAAAAAAAGTAAGAATAGAACTCAATTATTTCTGTAATGATATAGAATTTTTTATCTTGAGTGATTTTTTTATAATGATAATATAGTAGAATCCGTCATATCCGGAGTGCTTATTTCACCCTAATGGCTTGTATTGGTGCAAAAGATGATGGGAATAAGAGGAAAAGAACAACTCTGGAGTTATCGCAAAAAGTGGAAATTTTAAACAGACTAGATGCTGGTGAAAGTTCATTGTAACTAATGGCTAAGTTCAACATAGGAAAGTCAACATTGTATGATATAAAATCTTCCAAAGAAACTATTCTCTAGTATTCAGTCATAATGAACAAGGAAATAAAAAAAAAAAACATGATTGTGATGAAACCAGGATTGAAATTGAAAAAGCTATTGAAAGGCTGTCAGTTTTATGGAAAGAAAGCCAGCAATCAGCTATGATGATTGCAATAACGCACGCAGAATTAAAAAGTGTCTTTCATTTAAAAAATTTCAATAACAAAAGCAAAACAAAACGCGGAAAAAGTTGAGAATGACATTAGAAGAAAAAGTATCATGCAACACTTGCAACAGTGATTAAAAAATCCTCGTTACATTATTTGTTTTGCATACATGGCATACATAATTTAATGAATTTTATTTTCATTAACATAATTTATTTCTTTTTCCTTAAAATCAATCCCGTTATATTTCACTCACCATTAGCTTATTTTGTTTATAAAACATTGAAAATAAATGTTAAACCCGATTTCAGTTCTTTTATTTTAATCTAAGCGGAAGCCCCTATATGGAAGTCTTTCTTAATCCGGTTGTCAGGGATTCTACTGTATTGTTTTTTTTTTAAATTTATTTTTTTACGTGCGATAGTTTCAGTTTATTTAAAAAGAAAATAACGTAGTTTCAATATAACAATTTTTTAATAGATTGATTGCAGAACTCGCCACGTTTTAACTTGTTTCATCTGGTGTGAGGAAGACCGAAGGCTCTTTAAACACACACACACACATTCCTATGTGGACAGAGAAGTGAAAGGTCAGTTGTGTAATGGCAAGGGTGGAGATTAGCTATGTTAAAATACAGGTTTCATTTAGGATGGGAAAGGCTGCAAATGTAAAGCAAACAATCTTCTTGTGCTTGTAATCTGACATTATGTCGTTTGAAAATAATGAGAAATCTAAATAAATAAATAAAGTTGATTACCTTGTTTACTCGTCCTCAGTTCACAGAAAAGGAAGTTTATTATAAATAAAAATAAAGTCAGTTGTTACTTAAATACTGCTCATGTGATTTCAATTTTTTGACAGCAGAAATAACTTAATAAAGAAACAGACACGCACAAAAAAAATTTCAAACCTGAAACAATGTCAACGAAAAAATAAAATAGTATTGATTTAAGAAATTTAACTGTGACTGAAATATAAAGATTTCTTACCCAAACAGTCAGTTTAGTACCCCTGATACCCAAGGAGATAAACTCGTGTAAAAAATAAATAAATGAATAAAAATAAATACTCAAAAAGACAGGAGTTTTGAAAACACTACCGTCATTTCATAAAAGCGGTAAGAAAATGACTTGCGATTCGGGAGAAAATGTCAATAAAAAAAATAAGTATTTTCATTTTAAATAAAATTTGAATTGATTTAATTTTAATAAAATTAATTTGAATTTAATAATGAAATAAAATAGTTTATTAAAATATTTTAATTACTAAGTGAATTTTTCAACGCGCCCACGTTGCAACACACAAGGCCGAAATTTAAAGTGGATTTCGTTTTAACGGCAATAGCGTGGAAAACTTACTCAACAAACCCTCTTGGAACGCGCGTACACGCACACACACCCTTTGGGGGCGACGCATCAGGCACCGGTTAATGATCCACGAAGGAGTGGTACTACCTGGGGGGATGCACCCCACCAGGGGCTTGAGCTTTTTAGTATTATATTGTTTGAAACTATGAAGACAGGTAAAATATTATAAGTTTTAAATTTAATTTAGTTTATTACTTTTTTTCTGTGCGACTTTTTTTTTTCTTACCCACAAAAAAACTAAGTTCCTATTTATTTACAATTTACACTTTTACCAAGCTTAGTTTATGCCACCTGGCAACTCATTTAGTAGTGCCAATGGTTCGTTAACCAGACTTGCGCGCTGACTATATTAATATTAACTGCTTCACGCCGAGATCACAAGACAAACAAAGCGTACCTTCAAAGTAAAGACTTCTCACACCTGGTCACCAATTAAACAGACGGTGTGAATTAGATGTATAAAAAAAAAAAGGAGTCGTGTGATAGTTTTATTAACTAACAAGTTAGCGTAGTTTTTTTTTTTTCTTTCTTTCTTGTTTTTTACTTTTTTTTAATGCTTCTCGCTGGGCGCCCCAATTAGTATGGATTTGTGTCAGTTTAACTAAAAAAATCTTCTGCTGATATGGAGTGGTTTTGCCGCCTTGTGCAATCAAGTATATCAATTTCAAAAATTCAATCAAGTATATCAATTTCAAATCCCAAACCCCGTGAAAATTATATTCTACTCAAGTATAAACATTACTACTGCTGCTATTCACAAGAAAAACATTTCAAAACCGCCAAAGTCATTTCCTCATTAACCTAAAATCATTCATTAACTATTTTTTTAAAAAGTCATATTTTGGATTGTGTCTAAGAAAACGTCAGAAAAAGTAATTATTGTCTAATTAATTACTGTGTGTTCATTTTTAAAAACAATGAATAATTTTTATAACCAGGCCATCTAATTTTAATAATGTTGCTAAGAGCCTTAATAAAAGTAATAATTTCAATAAACTAATTTATTACATTTTTCATATAATTTAAATTATTATTAATTTTTAAAAAATGTATTACTTACGATTTACTATTTAATAATTACTCTTTTTATTTTTCATCTTGTTAAAAACATTATTATTTTCTTATTGTTTTTTTTTCTTTGTTCACAAACCGAAGTCAGGCCCCGACCCTAACAAATCAGATCATTCTCATACAAAACAAAAACGGCAAAAAAATGTTTATGTGACACTTGACACAGAAGAAGAGGAAGAAAGAGACATAAATTAATTACATTATTTAATTTCAAAATACTTCCAAAGATTAAAAATAATAAGAATTAAATGGCAGAGTAAGAAGGGAATTTACTTAGCAATATAACAATAATAATAGTAAAACTAACTTACTAACAATATTGCACAATTTTTGCAATCGCAAGGAAGAAACCCACTGGTTGCTACGTCAAGCTGACACAGACCTCACATGTATTGTACACCTGCATGTCGTCAATATATACACGACATTTCTCTACCTACTCACAGATGTTGAATGAATGATTGAATGAATGAATGAATGGAACAGCATTTTATTTGTAAACTTAGAGAGTGCGAGCTAAGGAGTATGGTGCGAAAAAGTGACATTTTCAAAGGAGTCGTTTTTCATCGTGGGTGGGTGCGTAAAGATACGATTGACAATATAATTTAATATACTGTGAGTTCTAGATGCATTGTACGTTGGTGTACATAAAAAAAATACTGCTGTATTGCTACATACTTACATAGTGGCCAAATAATGTTCTTGCTTTTTATTCAATTGCAGAAGTATGGCTTCACCTAACGACGAATAGATATTGTTTTCTTAAAAACAAATTCACGTTAAATATCAAATTATGAATGATTATGATGGAGGAAGCATAATTTCCCCATTCTCATCACAACAATATTCCATTTTTACAGTTTTACACACATCTCCATACAAAAAGTAAAAAAAAAAAAAAAAGAGAGCAGAAAAGATGTCATGATTTTAAAAATATATAAAAATGTTAATAGGGTTATTAATGAGCTCAATTTTTTTTAAAAAATCATCCTTAGGAAAGCGAGGTTAGTTTTTACTTTTTAGCATGAAAAAAGCCATTTTTTCAACAATGTCATTTTCACTTTATTTTTAGGATTTGCACTTTTCCTGCATTACCGAGTCTAGGCGTCAAATTTACCCATACAAAGAAGAAATTTTGAATTATATAGTTTAAGAGACCAAATCTCATAAGATCGAACATACTTTAAGCGAAAAATGCAATGCAAAAAATATATAACTTTTTTTTTTTACGGGATTCTTTAAAAAAGTACAGACTACACTATAAAAATAAAAAGAAGGAAGTCTTTTTAGTTACTATTAAAAAAAGCACAACACAAAAAGAATACATTCGGTTGTACTGTTACAAAAACAATGTTTTGGAGACAAAGTAATATTCTTGTTTTGGCATATATTAAACATCATTGGTCTAAAAATAGTAGATAAACAATACAAATGACTAACCTCAAGAAGAAAAAAAAAAGAATGCCCTGGCTTGGTGATTTCGAATCAATTTTTTCGCTAACTGGACAATTTAAAATGTAATTTTTCTTTTTGATGCTTTATATGTGTATCTGTAGGCACACTTCCAACGTACTCAAAAAGCCAATGCATATTTTGATATTCCAGTAAATAAAGAAAGAAAGCAGCAACGTTGTTTTGTAAAATAAGGAATACCAGAAACAAACCTTACCTGGAATAAGGTGTCAAATTTCACGTTCAGGCCTTTTTCAGAGTTATCCCCCCTTGAACTATTTAAACTGCGATTGTTTTGGGTTTACACCGGTTAACCACCACAATTAAAAAAGAAGAGGAAAGAAAATATGAGTGAGTGAAACTAAATATAAACAAAGAAGGCACTTATTTTCATATTGAATCTTTAAGGTCTGAAAAAAAAAAAACAATCAGTATTTTGAAACTGCATTAAAAAATATGTTTGTAGTTAGTATAAAAGTTTGTTTTGATTTAAAAGATTTTAAAAAAGAGAGTTATTTTGCTTTTGTAAAATTTAAAAAGTTGCTTTTTTTTTTACATACTTTTTTTGTTGAGTTTTGACTTGAGACATTTGAATGTAAAAGCAAAGCAAAATAATTTAAAAAATAGTTGAAGAATTATCTTGAAAAAAGGTATCGTCGTATATTTTATTTTTGACACTGTTTTCAAACAATATTGCTTTTTTTTCTGATAATAAATGTGACCTTTCTTTATCTTAAAGGCACATATAAATTTCGGGTTGTTTTAATGAAGCGATCCCAAGAGGAATGTTGTCACGTTGCGGTGACGTCACAGACTTTAAAAAGTTATTTTGAAAAAAACTGAAACTAACCAAACAAAAGCTTATTTTAAATAATAATAATAAACCAAATAAAAATAGAATAGAAATAATTTTATTGACTAATAAATAAATGCGTAACAACAACCTACTATATGGAGCAAAAAAAAAAAAAAAAAGCATTTTTGTTGAGTCGATGAAGAATTTTAAAAAGCAACCGTGTATTACGTCAAAATACGCTAGCCGCTTTATGCCAAATTCCGGTCTTGGATTTTCCTCCCAATATATTTTTTTTATTTTTAGTCGTGAACAAAATGATTTTTTAAATCAGATCTTTTATTTTTTTTTTTTAATTATCCTTTTTTAAAAATTTACTCGATTCTTCAAAGTAGCTGAAAGTCCGACATCAGGCCTAATAAGACGCCAAGTGTGTGTTTTTTTTTTTTTTTTTTTTTAATCAAAACTGACATAATGGCTTTAAAAAAAATACCATATCATGTTATTGTTACTTCAGGACTTATAGGGTGGTCCGAAAGTCTTGTCACCCCTAATAACATTTTCTATTTCAACGCTCTTTGGGGATATTATTAAGGAAGGATTATTAAGGAACGATGCCAAAATAGTTAACCATTATAAAGAATGCCATTCGGAGAACCTTTGCAACAATCAACAAAGCACAGTTTCGTAAAATTAAAATATCACACAGGACATGGCGCCGCATCATTTTGTGCCACGAAAATGATGGTGTTTATATACAGACCTTCTCGATGTGTAACAGCGTCAATGAAAGTAAATAAACTGGATCTAGTACCCGTGCTTTTATTACTGTATTACTTGTTCTTCTATTGTTTTCATTACTTTTTGATAGGGGTTACGAGACTTTTGGATCACCCTGTAGTGTAGATTGTCGTGGCATTTTAGTCATAGATTCCTTTTCTTTATTATTATTATTATTATTATTATTATTATTATTATTATTATTATCTGTGAATTAATAATTACCATATCGGATTGGGAAAGATAGTGATATGGAATCTTGATGCAAAAAATAGATTCATGAAATTCATAGATTCCACAGTAGTGCCTACGCAATAGCTTTGAATTGAACTCTGGTGAGTTCAATTCAAAGCTATTGCGTTCACTAGGTACTCCTGTTGAATCTATACATTTCATGAATATATTTTTTATCTATCAAACCAACTGTGAATGAAATAACAGGGTAGACTGAGCTCATTAGCTTTGGATGGACATCTCTCTCTAAAATCTAGATTGAAAACGCTGGATAAAAAAAATGAGAAATCACCCCAGTATCTTTTCCAAGAATTCATGATAATTCACAGATAAAAAGAAGCTATGACTACCTACATCCTGAATGGATTTATTTTTTAAAACAATGATTGACTGGATCATCATACCTTATCTGAAAAATAAAATTATAATTATCATGATTATGAACATTTCTGATTTCACAAAAGATTTCAAGTAAACATATCTTTTTAGAAATCTAGAATTTGTTTAATTAGATTTTTATTGGAAAAATGAACAGTTATGATAAGGTATGGTATAAAAAATGTTTAGAAGTCAAGGGATTAATGCTGGTGGCCTCAGGTGACCGTTTCTCGTACTACAAAAACAAATATAAGCAATAATCACAAGAAGAGTATGACCAGTTTTAGGGTTGGGAGTAAAAGGAAGAAATTTTCAACTTAATATCTACTTAAATTAGTTAAACAAAAAGGTAAGATTTGGTTTAGCTTGTGGAATCCTCCACATTTGCCTGTCATCCCCTATGGGAAGATGCACTCTTCCCCAAATAAGCCTTTAACCAATCATCACTTTACTTTTCCAAACTCAATCCCCCATTGGTTAAAAGGACACTAAAATGTAGCAAAGTTGAGACAAACCTTTTTCCCCATGCAGGTCCCTGGAGCCTATTTGGAAACTCAAAAATCTATAAAAAGAATCGCTCGAGTTAATTCAAGTCAGTCAGACATTGAGTTTCGAGAGATACCAGCAGACCCCATGCCTGCCAACACACTTTCTCAATAACCACTACCAACCTCTCAACAACTCGCACAACTATTGCTGCATGAAGAAACTTAACTTAAAATTTACTAAAAAGTGACATCATCACTACAAAACAGTAATTGTACATTCAATCAACTTTACCCTATCAGTTAAAGGCAAACAACTCTCCATAACTTAAATCAACACTAGCAGTTGTCACACATATACACACTATCACTTGAACTTACACAATTGACAATTTTCCTTGCAGATATCAAACTATTTTAATTCCACAAACAAACATAAACGATCAACATTTACACACTAAATTTCTGCATGGACAATCTTTGTAACCTTATCTCACTTGCCACATTTAACAAGCAACTTATTATCACTTTGTGTATGTCAAATATATATATATATATATATATATATATATATATATATATAAATTCACATTATTGTTGAAATCTCTAATGACGTTGTTTTCAGTAATTTCTTGAAGTTGAATTGTCTATTTATTTTTGTTTGATTTATTTGTTGTGGATAAATGCATTGCAATCACACACAAGCTAACTTGACAGGCATAAAATAAGGGCCCAGTTTTTAGCATTATTTATATTGTAAAATCCATCTCCTAAGTACAACTTTAAAAAAGATTTTAGCATTTTTAAAAGCAAAAAAACAAAAATGTACATTTATTAAATTATTACCATTAACCTCAGAGAATTTGGTGATCATAGCTGTAGCCATCATTGAGTTACATGACAGACAAATAAAAAAAAAGACCTTCACGTTTGCCAAATTATTGCAATATTATATAATTATCCGTTTGACAGTATTAATAACCCCAAATACTTCCCTTTTAATTGTATAAAATTAATAAATAAGAATAATATAAATAACCAAAGCCGGCGCATACTACCTTGCAACTGGGAGAGGGGTGCAAGCCTGATTAGGGGTGCAAGCCTGGTTAGGGGTCCAGAGCAGTGTTTTGTGATCCTCACTATCTTATCAATATTTGCTTTTTTTTTCTACCTATATTTACATATGTTACAAATTAAACTAAAGCATAACTGACTATTAACGGATGAAAAGTTTTACTGGATTTTGGTTTTAATCTGGGATCTTTTAAGTCTTGAAAAAACACTATTTTTTATCCATATTGTTGAATGTATTAAATCATTCAACTTTTTAACAATAAAAATGTCAAGTTGATTTTAAAAATTGCCACAAAATATTGTTGATTTATTTAAGATGGAATGATCTATTATGATATGTCTCTAATTTGTATTATTTAAGATGGAATTATCTGTCATAAAATGATCTATTTTGACATTTGTAGATACATTGTATTTTTCTTTTTTTCAATTTTTCTAGTTGGATTTTTCACCTATATTGCATATGATCCATTATTGTACATAATTAGGTTACAATAAAATTTGTATTTTATATGAATACTGCCTTATGTAAATTGAGATGTAGTAGAGTGTGGGGGAGGCTGTATCATAGATTGAGTGGGTGGGGTACGAGACCCTTGCACCGGCCCTGTAAATAACCAAATAAACTCATATTTCTGTAGGTTTGGTACTTAGCATTACAAAACTTAATTACCTGCCCTTGACCCAGTGACTAACAAAGTGTTGCTATATCATGAGTACAGTATGTTTATATTGTGTTGATTAGGTAAGTTTATCTCCACCACCCATTCCAATAGTACAAAGTTAACATCATCTATCTATTGCATCATGTGACTGACAATTAAATAAGAGGGTCATTCAAAAAGTTCTCAGCCTCACCTAGAAGGAGAAACAAGACAGATTTTCACTATTTTTCAATATAGTCCCCTTGACATCAATGCACTTGGTCCAACAATGCTTAAGCATTGCAATCTCATCATGAAAGGAAATGGTCCTCCAAAAACTCCTCCACAACACATATGATCTCATCATTGTTTTCAAAATTGGTGACCATACAGGTTGGATTTGAGTTTAGGAAATAGGAAGATGTCAGATGGAGCTAAGTCTGGTGCTTCATCTACTGCAATCTGAGCAGTGTGAATGGGCGAGTTATCCTGGAGCAAGGAGCAGACCTACCTTCAGTTTTCCTCTGGTTTTCGACTTGATTGCTTCCTTCAGTTGTTTTATTTCTGTTGCATAGTGCAGACCATTAGTTTTTAATTTCACTTTTTCAGGTAATCTATCATGATTATGCCTTCAAAATCAAAAAAAAAAAAAGAAACCATCACCTTGCCAACAGACACTACCTGCTTGAACTTCTTTGTGGGTGGAGAACCAGAGTGTTTCCACTGTTTGCTTTAAATCCTTGATTCAGGTTTTAAAGTGGTGAACCCAGGTTTCATCTTGTGTTACTAATCTGTGGTGGAAATTCTCAGGGTCACCCTGGAAGTGATTCAGAAGTGTCCCAGAAATGTCAACCCTTTTCAGCTTCTGCTCTGGTGTCAGCTTTCTTGGGATCCATCTTACAGATTGCTTGCTCATTCCCAAGATCTTGGTTAAAACAGTATGGAATGAACCAGAACTAATACCTATAGACTTAGCTATGCTGGACAATACGATGTCTGTCATCTAAAACCATAAAGATAATGGCAAAACTTGTTAATCAGTGGTTGAGGTTTTGGAAAATGGTTCCCACCCCACTTTAATTCAGCAGCTCACTTCTTCATAGTTGAGGGACAGCAAGTGTCATTCATCATATCCTCATGGATTTCCTTAGGTGTTTTTGCAAAACTTTATAACTGTTCAAGCCTTTGTTTAGTCCATTTTTAGATTAATTCACACCCTCACCATTGTATGGGCCTCATTACAGCATAAATTAAGACAAAAATCTTAATTAGATTTTCAGTTTTTAAGAAGTGGTAGTCTGTCCTCAACAAAAATGTTCAATTATGATCTTCTTTCTCAGGGCTGAGGATATATATAGGTTAGGAAAATTGATGAAAAACATTGAAAAAATATTTCATCAAACCAAAAGGCATTGTTTACTTTGAATCTTTGACATGTTTGTTGAAAAGTTTTCATCTTGAGTTTAATCTATAGTGGAAATTTTAGGGCCAACCTGGAAGCAAGTCAGAAGTGTCCTGGAATTGGCAACCCTTTTCAGCTTCACCTGGTGTCAGCATTCTTGGGATCCCATTTACAGATTATGGCTCATTCCCAAGATCTTGGTTAAAACAGTATGGAATGAACCAGAACTAATACCTATAATTAGCTATGCTGGACAATACGATGTCTGTCATTAAAAAACCATAAAGATAATGGCATCAACTTTTCATCAGTGGTTTTTTGGAAAACCTAAATGGTCATTTTCTGTGGTCCACCCCCACTTTAATTCAGCAGCTCACTTCTTCAAGTTGAGGGGAAAGTGTCATTAATCCTATGGATTTCCTTAGGTGTCATACTTTTCTTTTGCAGGTACTTTTTGACTGTTCAAGCCTTTGTTTAGTCCATTTTTAGATTAATTGCACACCTCTCACCATTGTATGGGCCTCATCTACACATAAATTAGACAAAAAATCTTAATTAGATTTATAGTTTTTAAGAAGTGGTAGTCTGTTCCCACAACAAAAAAAATTATGATGGGTAGGGCTGAAAACCCTTGTATATAGGTTAGGAAAATTGATGAAAAACATTGAAAAAATATTTCATCAAACCAAAAGGCATTGTTTACTTTGAATCTTTGATTCATGTTTGAAATGGTGAAAAGTTTTCATCTTGAGTTACTAATCTATAGTGGAAATTTTCAGGGCCAACCTGGAAGCAAGTCAGAAGTGTCCTGGAATTGGCAACCCTTTTCAGCTTCTGCTCTGGTGTCAGCATTCTTGGGATCCATCTTACAGATTGCTGGCTCATTCCCAAGATCTTGGTTAAAACAGTATGGAATGAACCAGAACTAATACCTATAGACTTAGCTATCTGCTGGACAATACGATGTCTGTCATCTAAAACCATAAAGATAATGGCATCAACTTGTTCATCAGTGGTTGAGGTTTTTGGAAAACCTAAATGGTCACTTTCTGTGCTGTTCCCACCCCACTTTAATTCAGCAGCTCACTTCTTCATAGTTGAGGGGAGTCCTCAGCAAGTGTCATTATCATATCCTCATGGATTTCCTTAGGTGTCATACTTTTCTTTTGCAGGTACTTTATGACTGTTCAAGCCTTTGTTTAGTCCATTTTTAGATTAATTGCACACCTCTCACCATTGTATGGGCCTCATCTACACATAAATTAAGACAAAAATCTTAATTAGATTTTCTAGTTTTTTAAGAAGTGGTAGTCTGTTCCCACAACAAAAATGTTCAATTATGACTCTTCTTTCTGGGTAGGGCTGAGAACGACCCTTGTATATAGGTTAGGAAAATTGATGAAAAACATTGAAAAAATATTTCATCAAACCAAAAGGCATTGTTTACTTTGAATCTTTGATTCATGTTTGAAATGGTGAAAAGCTTTCATCTTGAGTTACTAATCTATAGTGGAAATTTTCAGGGTCAACCTGGAAGCAAGTCAGAAGTGTCCTGGAATTGGCAACCCTTTTCAGCTTCTGCTCTGGTGTCAGCATTCTTGGGATCCATCTTGCAGATTGCTGGCTCATTTCCAAGATGGAATGAACCAGAACTAATGCCTTTGGATTTAGCTATCTGCTGGACTTTTAAAACCATACAGTGAATGGCATCAATTTGTTCATCAGTGGTTAACGTTTTTGGACGACCTGATCGATGGTCATCTTCTGTGCTGTCCCTGCCTGACTTAAATTCTGCAGCCCACTTCTTAACAGTTGTATAGGAAGGGGAGTCCTCAGCAAGTGTCTCTACCATGTCCCCATGGATTTCCTTGGGTGTCTTACCTTTTCTTTTGAAGATACTTTATGACAGCTTGGGATTCTGTTTTGTCCATTTTTAGATTTATCACACATCTCTCACCTTTATATGCGCCTCACCTGTACAGAAATTAAAACAGAAATCTGATTTAGTTTTTTCTAGTTTTATAAGGAGTGGTAGTGTGTTGCCACAACAAAAATGTTCAGCTATGGCTCTTCTTTCTGGGTGAGGCTTCTTAGAACTTTTTGAACAACCCTCATATTGCTATCATTTTTTGACAGTAAGGATAATCTCACTTTTAATGATATAAAAAGTTGAATTCTTTCTTATATATAACAATAGGGTTAATTGTATCAATAAAAATTCTGTGATTATTCATGCATGATATATAACAAATGCAATTACAAAATCAGTTAAATATTATCATCATATCTTGACAGTATGAGTAGTATTATTTTTCTTTGTATATTTTGATTTTTAATGATTTAAAAAACAGAATTCTTTACATGCAACAGTAAGTTAATCATATAAATAAATCTTAGATTACTCAAGCAGAAAAAAAATAACCAGTCTTCATGTGTGTGCCTTCAGGGTATGGGTGATCAAGACTCTACACAATTTCCTATCTTATACTAATTCACTATTTACATTATTTGGACTATTGTCCTCATCTTTGTCGGCATATTTATTACAACATTTCGGCCTTTCAGTATCTGTCTATATTTCTGAGATGATGTATTATGTACACTATTTATATTATTCAGACTATTGTCCTCATCTTTGTCAGCATATTTATTACAACATTTCGGCCTTTCAGTATCTGTCTATATTTCTGAGATGAGGTATTATGTACATTATTTACATTATTCGGACTATTGTCCTCATCTTTGTCAGCATATTTATTACAACATTTCGGCCTTTCAGTATCTGTCTATATTTCTGAGATGAGGTATTATGTACACTATTTATATTATTCGGACTATTGTCCTCATCTTTGTTGTCATATTTATTACAACATTTCGGCCTTTCAGTATCTGTCTATATTTCTGAGATGAGGTATTATGTATACTATTTACATTATTCAGACTATTGTCCTCATCTTTGTTGTCATATTTATTACAACGTTTCGGCTGTTTTACACTCTGGCCTTCTTCAGGTGGTTGGAATGTCGAACTGGACCCTTTATTTCACTCACTGGGGTAGACTGTTCTAGTTCCATGTGCCATGTTTTTTTTTTCATGGATGTCAGTTATCAGTTATCTCCTGTTAATTCCCCTCTCCAAGTTCTCCACTGCCTTAACTGGGTATTGAACTCACACTTGAGAAAACATGGCACAGTGGATAAAGGCATTGGTTAGATCCAGTGACAGGACCCAAACAGTGTGAGTTCAATACCCAGTTAAGGCAGTGGTGAACTTGGAGAGGGGAATTAACAGGAGATAACTAATAATTCACATCCATTAAAAAAAAAAGCATGGCACGTGGAACTAGAACAGTCTACCCCAGTGAGCAAAATAAAGGGTTCAGTTCGACATTCCAATCACCTGAAGAAGGCTGGAGTGTACGAATGTCCGAAACATTGTAATAAATATGGCGACAAAGATGAGGACAATAGTTTGAATAATTTAAATAGTGTACATAATACCTCATCTCAGAAATATAGACAGATACTTATACTAGTTCTTAGTAAGTTTTGTCAGTTCACCATCTCAGTAGAATTGTAAAATTAGTTAAATATTGGAATCATTTTTTGACAATATAAGTACACTAGTCATATTTTACTTTCTGGTATCTTCTATTTAAAACACTTCATAATGAACAACCTAAATAATTTTTTTGTTTCATACTAACAGCCAAATATCGTAATATTGAACACCTCATTTCATAATAATATTCAAATAGAGCAGAGTTTCCCAACCTTTATTGCATTATTGCCCACTTTTACATGGAAACATTTTCCACCACCCACCTATATAGTAAATATTCAAAAATTTGCCAAAATTGTTTTGTAAAAGTTTGTTACTGGTTCATAAACTGATTTCATGATGTAATAAAACATACCAAAGGGAGGTAACAAATAACACTGATTTTTATAGTAACTGCTGCTACTACCATATTAATAAACTAAAGCAAATTTGACCATTGAAATATATATAATTTGTTCTTATAATCAAGGTTAGTTTTATGGTTAGTGTTAGCAAGCATTGCAAGTGTTGATAAAAAATCAAATGATTTTTGTGCATAATTAAAAAAAATTAAAAAGAATATACACGACTAGCAACTAAGAAAAACTCAGCAAATATTTTCTGTTTTTCTTGGTTTTCCCTTATCTGATTTATATATAAAAAAAATTATTTCATTTGAAGAACTATTTGAATGTCAATGAATCATCTTAAAACTATAGATAATACCAACATATTTGATGTTTGCAGAGGATATTTATATCTTATCTAAAGATGTGACCCAGTTATTTCCATTCAGATACCTGATTTGTTTCTATAGACAGGTTCTTTGCATAACTCCTTTAAATATTTTTGGGGGTGACATATGTTAAAACACTTTTTTAATACTCAAAATCCTATATCACCCTCCAAAATTTCCAATTGCCAACCATTCTCTTTCCAGTTGCTCAGCACCCACCCAACAACTGAAATCACCCACTGGTGGGTGATATTGCCCAGGTAGTGAAACCCTGAGATATAGGAATATTGAACACATCATGGTTTATTGATTAATTGACTTTTAAATCATAAAAATTTGAATAGATATCAGAATAAAATAATATTAACTAGGGGAGAGGATATAACAATATTGAATAAAGGAAATGATATAAAAATATGGAATAAAGGAAAGGATATAACAATACTGAATAAGGAAAAGGATATAACAATATTGAATAAGGCGAAGGATATAACAATATTGAATAAGGCGAAGGATATAACAATACTGAATAAGGGAAAGGATATAACAATATTGAATAAGGCGAAGGATATAACAATACTGAATAAGGGAAAGGATATAACAATATTGAATAAAGGAAAGGATATAACAATATTGAATAAGGAAAAGGATATAACAATACTGAATAAAGGAAAGGATATAACAATATTGAATAAGGCGAAGGATATAACAATACTGAATAAGGGAAAGGATATAACGATATTGAATAAAGGAAAGGATATAACAATATTGAATAAGGAAAAGGATATAACAATACTGAATAAAGGAAAGAATATACCAATATTGAATAAAGTAAAGGATATAACAATATTGATTTGGGGAGAGTACATAACAACATAGAATGTCTTTTAGTCATCTTAGAGAACCATTCTTACTTTCGATCAACATGGCTGTTGTTAGCCTCCAGGGGAACAACTCCTTATGCCTTCTTGGTCCCATGTTTTCCACTGACATTAAGTGGAGTGATTATATTGAATCAATTGCTGCTAAGAAAGTTGGTTCACTGTGGCGGGACAGAAAATTTGTGTTGCTAGAATCCATCTTGTATGTTTATAAATGTACCATTTTTCCAACGCTTTGTATATTGCTGCCACCTCTGGTCTGCTGCTCCTATTATATATCTCGAGATTCTTGACAAAAGATGCAGAAAGTTCTGTAATGTCCTGACCTGGCATTTCAACTTCCGTCACTTTCCCACCACTGTGACAGGGTTTTCTTGAGACTTTTCTATAGATGTTTTCATAGCAATTGTTCTAATGAATTCTCCTTTTATTCCTAACCCCCAACAGACAAATTGTACATATAGGGTCTAGTTAGGACTACATAAACTGTTAGACTGTTCTAGTTGCAACTTGGAGAGGTGAATCAACAGGAGATAACTGATAACTGACATCCATTATACATGGCATGTGGAACTAGAACCGTCTAACACAGCGAGCGAAATAAAGGGTTCAGTTCGACATTCCAATCACCCAAAGAAGCCCGGAGCATACAACGGCTGAAATGTTGTGATAAATATGGCAACAAAGATGAGGACGATAGTCTGAACAATGTAAATAGTGTACATAATACTTCATCTCAGAAATATAGATATGGGTTTGGAGTTGATAAATGATAAATATTTTAGTTGGTTCATAAATTTTTGTAATCTTGTAAATATAAAACTGTTCTTGTAAGTCTAAACTATGAAATAAATAAATAGTGTTTAATACTTTTGTTGTCAATTGTCATGAAAAAAATAAAATATATAAATTCATTTTCATAAGTTTTTGTTTTATTAAATTATTATTAAATATCATTAATATTATTAAATTAATTAAATATTATTATTATTATTAAATATAATTACATATTATTAAATATTATTTTATTAAATATCATTAAATATTATTGAATTATTATTAAATATTATTATTAAATTATTATTGTGTTTTATTAAAACTCTAAAAGCAGATTTTTAAAACAATAAAAAAAACAAAAACAATGAATTTCTTTTCTGGACAAAAATTTCTGTGTAAAAACTGTTTAAATGTTCTGTATATCTGAGCACTTTCAGTTATTCTATTAGTGATTATTATGGAGGTTTTTTTATTTTTAACTGAATATGTAAATTTTTATATGGTGATGGGAACGTTTTTTATTTTCCGAACACGATCAGTACATTGTGCCTGTTTTCCTAGTTGATATTATTAAATTTTGGCTTTTTCTTTTTTTATTATTAATACTTTCATTATTTTTACCCTTTTTTTTACACATAGATGAGACTATTATAGTTTATTTTCTACAAGTATGTTGCAGAGTTTGGTAGATTTTGGTGTTTGTTTAAATGAGTCCTAATTGACCTATGGTCAGAGAGACTGATAATTATTCATGAATTTGGTTTAATCAGGAACACTGTTCCTTAAGAGACATGTAAATTCATAGATAATATTAGTCCTTTGTAATTTGGATCTTGCAGGTGAGTTGTTAATGGCGAGATTAACTGTTTTTAATTTTTTACAGCAGATAATTTAATTTTCTTGTTCTCATCAAATGGGGTTGGGTATTTCTTTATAATGTTTCTAAGGGAAAATTCATCCTGTTTATAGTTGACATGTATTTGATTTTTAGATAAAATGTTAATATCATTTTTTTTATTCGCATGTTCAGTGATGCTATTGGTAACTTTAGAAAGAAATAGTCTAATTTGGTGATCTATGAGGTAGTTTAGAAAATCCTTATTAACTAGCATTTGTTTCATGCTGTTGAGTTCTTGAAAGAAAAGCGGACAAGAGGATGAATTCTCATGCACTCTCTTGAAATTAAGATGGCACTAGTTTTTATTTTTTTTGTATAAGGAATGTAGTGAATGTGTTATTACTAGATTTTACAAGAATGTCTAAAAATGGGAGTTTATTTTTTTGACTAAGTTCATAGATAATGACTAATAGCGTAGACAAAAGCACTCATATATATTGAACATTCAGACAGTTTTTATACACTTTAAATCTAGGGAAGAAACCACTCATACAAACACAAGAAAAATTTATATACATTTTATGCTTTTTTTCTCTTCAGGTACAGAAATGCTGGAAAAGAACAGGTATTTTTTGTGTTTTTTTTATGCTTGCACACAGTCAAACAAGACTGTGTAGCATGGATTTGTGAAAGAATTCACTAAAAATACAACAACTGCAATGCAGATTTGAACATGGCTAAAAAAAATTCAAAGAGGAAGGCTGTCTGTGCAGGGCAAAAGGATCTGGACAACCACCATTATAGGAATTATAGGATTATATGGTTGAGCGGGTTCAGGAAACATTTTTGCAAAGCCTCAGGAAGTCCATAAGAAGAGTAAATCTGGAAACCCAGATTTCTCTAATGACAGACAGCGATGGATTGGACATGTTGATGATGAAGTCAAGGTTTTGTTGAAATGGCCACCATGTTCACATGACCTGATTCCTTGTTCTTACAAGCATATAGGAACTCAAGCAGATAATCACTGACAGACTGGAAACTGTTATGCAAGACATGCTGCAGTGTGTTTGACAGTAGCTGGACTACCAACTTGATGTGTGCCATATCACAGGCAGTGCACATAATGAAAACTTGTGAAATTGTTCATGAAATCCACATACTATAAAATTTCTCATTCAAATTTTGATGAATAAATCTTATTTTGCTCAACAATAAGCCCATTTAGTTTCATTTGCTTAGACCATAACATATTGACATATTGACAATGATTTCAAACTTTTTGAAACACCCTGCATATGTGTGTGTGTATGCACAGTGGTGTAATGGATAGTGGCTTGAAATAAGAAATTGGAGACCAGAGTTCCATCCAATTCAAGTTTGTTGCATTCACTTACTTAGAAATACCCTTGGGAAGGGTGCAAGACAACACATGACTGCCAACTCAACACCGCTGACTCAACACCAGCCAACACATCTCCAGGACAACTCACCACCAGCCTACTCAGTGATATGCAAACTATGAAATTTTTTTGTTGACTTTTTAAAAACAAATAAAATTAATTTATTAAAGATTATTTTTTTAATACAAGATTTTTTATTTTTAATTTAAAAATTTAGTGAAAATTGTATGCAATTCCCCTCAAATATTCAGTTGATGATCATTGTGAAAAAGAAGAAACAGTTTGCAAAATTCTTTCATTTGCCTTCATAGAGTTCTTCAATTTAGGGGGAGGGGAGTGACCTCCAATTAATTTCTCAAAAAATGCATCTTGGTTTCTTTGTACCTTTTGCATCCATATTGGGGGTGCTCCATCCCCAGCTCTGTGTACAATGTTTTATTTGCTGCTTCAGCAGGGTTATTTGTCCAATCCTGAAATTTAAATGCCAGTCAGCCAAATAAATAACTAAGACAAACTTTCAAGATCAAAACCGATCTAAGAGATGTGTGCACTATGACAGCCAACACTTGTCTGAAGCTATGATTTCAATGCCAATGTTGAGTTGTCCTCACATTGAGTACATTGCTGGTGAGATGCCCTGGAGTCGAGTTGTCAAGGAGATGAGTTTGTCGGTGTTGATGAAATGTCCCATCACACATGGGAAAGGATGAATCTCTTTTACCCCCAGCAATGGGTAAATAGTAGAACAGACTGGACCTGATAACCTACGTTGACAACCAATCTAGTCCAAGGACAATTCTGAATTCAAAACCTGAGGACGGTCTGTCTATGATTCTGGTCTTGTAACTATTTACACTATTTACATTGTTCGGACTGCTGTCTTCATATTTATTGTCATATTCACAATGTTTGATGTTGCAATTTCCAAGCTATTTAATTTTAGAAGATGTATGTTTAACTTAAAGTGGGTGAGGTGACTCATTTATATATTAAGTCACAAAGACTATTAGTAGCTTCAGCTATTTCCCATGAGGCAGTTGAGTGTGTAATGGGGGGGGGGGAGAATTATAAAAAAAATATTTATTCTCCCATTTACGTTTCTCCCATGATGGGTATTGTTATATCCGTGATATAACAACATTGATATTTCATGGACATAATGGAATAGCTGAATGAGAAAAGAATGACAAACATGCTTAGTTCTCAGAGAGTTTTAATATGCTATGTTGTACACAAAATTAGATATATACACGTGTCCCACACAGAGAGATTATAACATATATGCAACAACAAATGGTGTGTAAGAAAGAGGAACCTTACTTGTAATATTTCCTGAAGGGAAAACTGGTTAGGCCATGTAGTTTTTCTTGTAAGACCTACCACTGTGGGCAAGGATGTCCTTCTTCTCTGGGCTCTACATCACAACTGGCCTTTGTCAATCTATGTCCTGACCT
The DNA here is from genome assembly GCA_903632075.3 of Acanthosepion pharaonis. NCBI lineage: Eukaryota > Metazoa > Mollusca > Cephalopoda > Sepiida > Sepiidae > Acanthosepion > Acanthosepion pharaonis. The sequence goes on from CAHIKZ030002644.1 coordinate 310,099, forward strand.
CATTCACCAGCCATCACGTGACCCATGTGACTATCTTAACAAAAGGGAGAGAATCAGTGTTTGTAACCCAACAAGTGCATACTACTTCCCATGAGTTGGTAACACTACACTACAGGGAGTGTCTATACAATTTTCTAGAGAGGATGAAGTTTTTTATATTTTTTACATTATCCAACAAAGTAGAAGTTAAAATTAAAAAAAAATAAATAAAGGAAAAGTAACAAGAGACTAAAAATAATGTCAAACAGGAAAAAATAGAGTTACCTCCCTTAGATCTTGATGAATATTTCTTTCAGGTTGAATCAGAACGAGCTCAGATGAAAGGGCACTAATATAATCGTTATTCCGAAAATTAATACAAGATGTACATCAAGCATTCAGTATCTTAATTGCACTGATATACAGTTTATGGATGTGAATGCTGGAAAATTTCTTCACAAATGAAGAGAAGTCTTGAGATGTAATTCTACAGCAAATGGCCTCCAAACCTAAGCCTCTACTTTGACCCCCAGGCTTTGTAAAGGGTGAATTTCGCTGTAAAAAAAAAAAAGAAAAGAAGGACACCAAAAATACCATGGACGGAAGATATGAACAATGAAAAAAAAATTTAAGGAAAAGGGAAATAAAATAGACACTTGTAAAATCAGAAAAGAACAGTTGAAATCACTGAGATATAATGAGGAAAGAGGGCTTGGTGAAAGTGACACTCACAAGACATATTGAAGACAAGAACAGAAAAAGGAAATAGCAAGTAACTTGTCTAACAAGGATGGCAGAATTGGGACTGTGAAGGATAGTAAAGAAAAACTGAAAATAGGTGTTTTTCTGTTTGTTTTAAGATGTTGCAGAAGTTCTTTAACAAATATCTTTCTTAGTTTTGTTATAGACAAGCGTATGGTTGCAAGAAAGAAATACGACAACAGTAGAAATAGATTTACGTGGTTTATTTCAACAGAAATGTGTGGGTTTGGGACAGCTACCTTGTGGTAAAGTTCATAAGCCGGTTTCTGATCTAGGTCAACCTCTCATAGTAGTTCACACATGTTGACGGTGGTTGAAGCTCCCCTGCTGTCAGCAGCTGAACGTGACAGGTCTCTATCCTGGGCACCTGTGAACTGACTGTTGAACTTCCGTGTGACCCCTTTTGTAGCAATTTTTATGGCTTAACAGGCTCAAGAAATGAAGCGAGTATAATTAGGAGGGAAGCATTTTTATTGGACGAAAAATAGAGCACTTTAAATATTATTTTATTTTTCGACCGGAACATGTGTGTTGGGAACATTTGTAAAGAAAGTTAATGGTCATTTTGTGACGGGGCTTTGTCCCGTTCACATCTGGTTCTCGCTCTTGAGTATTTGCCTGTAAATCAGCTGAGATATGTCTTATTTTATTTTATAACAGTTTCCAGAAGGCATTGTTTCAATTTAAAAATGAGCCTGAAATTATTCTGTCAAATAATATTTTCCATGAATTATTGTTTGTTTACTATGCCAGGTCAATCTACGAGTGCAACTCCTGCCATGCAACCTAGTACTACCTGCTATATGGTCGGGTCATCAGCAATTAAACCAATTCTACCAACAGACTTTTCTGTAGAAGCAGGTGGATAAACACCGAGCAAAATTAAAAAAAGACCCTTAAGTGTCAATGTCCATCTAGCATAATGAGTTAGACTGGGCTCCATAGTTATGGATATAGACATTACTGTGATGACACAGCATTGCTGAGTAGAGGGCTTCCTAGACTGACATCAATGGTCAGAATGAGCAATTCCCTTGATGGAATCAATACCTATGTATCTGTGACTAAAGTGGGCCTTCAAATTGCAGGATATCAACTGTGCTTTTTCTTTTTCATTTTTTTTTTTTATATCTCTGGGATGAATAATGTGGAAAGAAGGCTTGGAAAATTTGACACTTACAGGATAGATTTAAGGCAGAAAGAGAGTAACATATTTTATGAGTTTGTGCAAATGGATTGCAGAGTGGAGACAAAGAGAAATGTAGGGATTAAAACATTTTTTTAAAGCTACAAAGAACAGGGTTGATTAATTGGGTGGTTTTTACAGTTTATCAACCTTTTGCAAGTTATTTAAAGCCAGAAAATATTTTTAACTTCTAAGAATTTTTTGGAGATAATAATGATTTATTGATACAAGTCCTATTAATTAACCCATAGCTGGGAGGAGAAGAGATGCATTCATACCATTCTCAATGGTATTTGCGTGTAAGTGAATATAATGAACCCAACTGGAATTGGAACTCAGATCTCTGATTTCTAATTCCAAGCCATTATACTCTACACCACCCACACATCCAAGTTTACAGTACTTGGTATTCAGAAGTAATTATGTATCTAGGTACTGGCTAGGCTCAACATTGTTTAACTTTGGTGATCGTACAAGAACTGGTACAAGGGGCAGGAAGCTGTGAAGAGTCATGGTTGCACCCATATCCTGAAAGGATACACTGCATAAAAGTAGAATATATGAAAATACAAATAGGAGTAAACAAGGAGACATTTTCTCACCAGATTTGTAAACCTGAACAGAGGGATGGCACTAAGTGAACGAGAAGATCTACGAGGATTATTTTATCAGTGAACATAACCTTTACAACATAAGATATATACATGAGAAAATAATTCAAGTAAATGCACCTTAAAAAAAAAATAGATTAATTTTTCTGCAGTATGTTACTCCTTATTTGTAATATTGCATTTTCAGATAAATTTATTTGGCCTTTTCCATTGTTATTTGAATTAACATACAAAATATTTTTACCATAGTGCTTTATAGTTTTATAGAGCTCTATTCTTATACTACAATTTTTTGTTTATCATTTTTTAAAATTGTTGATGAATTTTCTGATTAAAATAAATCAAAAAATGAATGAATTTATCTGACAACCCAATAGTTAAATAGATTGTTTTGTTTTATACTAATAGTGGAAGTTGAGATGAAAATTCTATTAATAACTACATATTAGGTAGTTATAGTTACATTAAAAAATCCAAATTTAAACAACAAAAAAATTTCGATTTCATTTTTGCATTGAAAAAGTCAGAAGACGAAAAGCTTCGGCAAAATCTAAGATTTTTTCCAATTCTCATTTTATACCAGTCTGTCTTGTCCACAGAATTGATCTGGGAATTTAACTATATATATATATATATATATATATATATATATAAAATGTCTATGGGTGGGAAGCTACTGGTAATTGATTTGTTTATGTGTTTTATGGTTTTTAGTAGCTCTATTCTTCATCTACAACTTTCGATTATTGTTTTTGAAATTCAATTGAATTTTACCTTTTTGCTATATCATGATGGTGTTGAAGTGCCAAGTAGACAAAAAAGGCATTTTTGACAATGCCCCCACCCTTGTTACTAACTTGACTAAAAATGCTATTCAGGAGCTCGGTTTGGACATTCTACCACATACACATACACACACACCATATTCTCCTGATTTAGTGCCTTCAGATTTTCACCATTTTCAGTCACTATCCAACTTTCTGCAAAGCATATTGGTCAAGAGTGTGGGGTTGTAAATGTGGCTCAATGAATTCTTCAAGTTAAGACACTTGTATTTTCTATTGCTAAGGTATTTACAAGGTACTAGAATGTTGGCAAGAAGTTGTAAACAAACAAGGAGAATATATTATTGAATAATTTGTTAAAATTGTTAATGAATAATACGATTAAAATAAATAGAAAAAACAAACAAGTTTATCTGACAATCCAATTTTTTTTTGGTGGGAGTAAATAAATTTAAATTATTTTATAAAAAAATTTGTTTATATTTTTTAATTAAAATAATTTAATTACTTTTATCCTTTCTCCAGTCTAAAAACCTTCTCCTTTACAATGACGGCAGCACATACGTCGTTATGTACCTCTTGGAATATTCATAAAAGTACTGATAAGAAATCATTAACTGGACTTATAAAAATTTGCCAAGTCATATTTTTTACTGTATATTTCAGAGTTATCTCCCTTGCAATCAGAATCATGTGCTGCATAAAATAGGATACAAAATTAATTGTATTTAATCCTCTTTAAAAATTGTAAAGAAAAGATGCAGCATAGATATTAACAAAATTTTTTTTTTTACAAAAGTTGCACAATCTCATTCTTTTCTTTCATCACAGGAAACACCAGCTTAGCAGTAAAAGTACTAATGATTTATTATTCAAGCATACACAACAAATCCATATATATTTCTTTCTTTCATTTTGGGTCTGATGAAACCTAAAAGGGCGAAATACATAATCTAGTTTCAATAAAAAAAGGTTTTCCAATTGCCATATTCTTCACATATAAATTATCTGTTTAAATGGACACGTGGAAAAATTCTCTTAATTTTAACAATTTAACAAAATATGCTATCAATTTTTTTAAAGCCAGGAGATACTATTAAAGTAACTATTATTAATTTCTACTGGACATAAAGAGGGGAATCTGTTTTCTATCATTATTAAGTAATAAAATGATCCCCAAGCAATCACATATTAATATTATAAGTGAGAAAAATATACAGACCCAATGTGAAAACCTAACAATAGTAAGGCAAGGATTTAACAAAATATAACATATTTTCTTAAGGTATGTCTAAACTAAGACGAATATAAGAGTCTACTGGATATAAAGAGGAGGATCTGTTTTCTATCATTGTTAAGTAATAAAATGATCCCCAAGCAATCACATATTAATATTATAAGTGGGAACAATATACACACTCACACGTGAAAACCTAATAATAATAATAATAAGGACTTAACAAAATATAGGCAACATTTAACCTTTGTATCCACAAAAAATTATGTGTCAAAAGGATGGTTATTCCCTTGACACTGCTAATACAGTATATACTTTTAACTCCTTCAAAAATGTTTATTTATAAGATTATAAAAATATGTGAACCAAGTACAATATAATATTTATTATTTAACATTTTATAAAGATTTATTACTTACTATTTTATAAAGAAATAAATTTGAAAAGAAATCTTTTTATTAAAAAATATTTTAAAAATGACAAAATAATCAAAATGTGTAAATCAACGACAATGCAAAATTTATTATTTACCATTTTGCAATATAAAAATTCTAACTCCATACTGGATCTAAATTCTTGTGCCAAACACAAAAACTTAGAAAATTGTATATGGTGCAATCAAGACTCAAACCACTGCATAAAATTTTAAATGACAAAACTTTATCACAGTATACAGAAAATGAAAAAAATATAAATACAAAAATTTACATACAAGACTCTTACACAAAAATCTCCTTTTATGTCCCTTATAAATATTTAAGGCAGAATGATATTTACAGATTTATTTTTATTTTTTATTTCTTATCTTATATATTTATTTATTTTTATTTTAATCAGTGTTTTATTAATGTAGTAAAAATTTGTTTGTATCACTTATTTAATAGTTTTGTTTAGGCTTAGGAAGATAATTAAAGCTATTTATTCAATTTTGGGGTTGATTGCTGTACTTTATTCTAACTATTATTTTGGTGGGAACAGTTTTTAATTTGTTTATTACTTCATGTATTTATTTGGATTGATTATCTTTATTTGTTTTTTCTAACAATTAATTTGTTGGGATTGGTTTGTTAGTTTATTTATTTATATATTTGGATTAATTTAGATTAATTTATTTTACTTGTTTTATATTATTTATTTATTATACTGTATATTTTTATTTACTCTTTTCGGTTTTTGATTTTTAAGTAATGTAGTATTTTTTTTATCTCTCTCTCTCTCTCTCTCTCTCTCTATATATATATATATATATATATATATATATATATAGAGAGAGAGAGAGAGAGAGATACAATTTTATGCATATTTGTATAAATTTATATAAACATGTATATAGAAACATACAAATGTTTCTAATACACACACATACACACACACACACACACACACACACACACACACACACACACACACACACACACAGACATCTAGGAGATGCCTTTACAACTACAACATGTTAATCTACTTCCATGGAAATGATTTGGTTTGGTTTGGTTTACGTCATATCAACCTCAATGGGTTATTTAATGCCAAGAAAATTTTTATTACTGATAATTTTTTTTTTTTTTCAAAAATAACATTGCTGGTAAAATCTTTTTCCTTCAAAAATCTATTGCTGGTGATATTTTTTTCAAAAATGTATAGCTGGTAATATTATATTGCTGGTAATATTATATTGCTGGTAATTATTTTTTCTTCAAAAATTCATTACTGGTAAAAAATTTTTGCAAAGTATTTCTGGTATTAAAACCTATTATTACACTTTCACTGTGTTTTGAACCCATTTTGGGGTTAACTATAGCTGGAACCCTAACAGGTGCTACCATCCCGGGTCAGGGTGGACTTGGGAGCACCAGTAATTAAGAGGTGGTCCCTTGCTCCTCAAAACCTCCTGATCAGAGACCTTGCTGTTGGACATAGTTTATTATCTTACTCAGGACAACCATGAAAATGAATCATACTCATTTCCCCCATATTCCAAATGTAAGTATAAAGTCAAGGGTAATTCATTATCTATCCTCCTTATCCTCGTAATCTTCACTACCTACCCCCCCACCCTGCTTTCACTCATGTCCCACCTCTTATTAATCATTATCAATTTAACAATAAATGCAATGTCAATTACTATCTATTGTCTTCCTTTCCTCTTCCTGCTCATTATTAATGTTTCTGTTCCTAATTCTTCCACACCCTGTAACCCCCTTTTGTCTTAGTGGCTTTACTGCCTTGCATGGGGTGATACTGATTAAAAAAAAAAAGAAAAAAAAAACACTCTACCTTGAGTAGCTGTCAAACTGTGTATAGAATAAAACTTTAGTAAAACACACACACATGTGCCTCTCTGTAAAATAATAATTAGAAAGTTAGTCTAACTGGTCATTACAATTATTGTAGACTTGATCTTCACTTGCTCCATATAAGGACCTCATGACTTTGGCTTTGTGCTAAATTAATCCAAAGTTAAATAACACACATGTATACATATATGCTTGTTTCCTGAGTATGTCTGTCTGCAAAGGCAATTAATCCCTGTTGCAGACACCTGCTTAGGTACATTTGTGTTTGTTCAACACCCACAGAGCCCATCTGTTATTTATACTGAAACTATACTGAGTAGACCTTACATTTTCTGGGAGACAGCACATAATGCTTGAAAAATACCAGTAAAAATATATAAACTGGTCATGATGAATTGTGATTTTGTGTTAGCAACAATCATCCAAATAATTCCGTCTAAGCTCCCAGCAGTTGGGTCCCAACTAATAGCATTTATGGTTCTTGGAGACTTTCCAAAGATGTTGGAATCACAGCATCAAGTAGCCACCTTCCGAACAAATCGGCTATGGTGATACTTGAACCTGGGTCTAATGGTCAGAAAGTTATAACCACTTGACCACCTATACACATACATACAAATCGTAACAGCTTTAATTGAAGTAATAATGTTTTTATTTATACAAGATGTGTTTTCAGCAAAAGTAAAATTTAATTATTTTTGGAAAAATATTTAATTTTCAAGCCGAGAAAACAACTTTGTAATGTGAATTTTATGAAAATGAATTCGTCTGGGCGAATATCAAAATTTTGGAACAGTGCAAGGGAGACAACCGTATAATAATCACCATTATTTATTTTTTGACTCTGTTGCTTTTCATTGCAAATAATACACAAACCCTTTCACGCCATTAGTCGTGATATTATCTTGAACTTTTATTTGGAGAAGTATTGTAAACCATTATTAATTCTGAAATAGTATTTATTTTATTTTAAAACCCAAACTGCGCTATTTAATAACACCGGTAGAACGCCGATCGAAATATTTGCGATATAAAATATCTGAGATGAAATTATCGATCAAAAATTTTAATAATAGTTGATAATGCAACATCTAATAAAAATTCAAGAAGCTATTTTGGAGGTATTATTTTATAATTTTATTCTATACTGTAGTGGACGCCTACGTACACCACGCCCACAAATTACTCAACAGTAATTGGACGGAAAATAAACAATACCTTTTGTACAGACAATTTACGCATCGCACGAGCCACATAAAAATTTCTCGTGTTTTTGCTTCACCAAACTAGGTATAGAAAAAAAAATCAGTGATTGGTAGATCTTTGGCCAATCACATTAAATGACACTTTCTTCAATATCCTTCACGCGCTCGTTCTGGGAGCCACCTTATATCTATAAAAAGTAGAAATTAAAGAAATAACTTCAGTACATTATAAATTTTCACAGCCTAAACCACGTACGTGTTCAGTTTTCTACTCACAAACACACACAGATATAAACTGCACTCACACAACACAGTGTACTGTCTGCTTACAAGCCAAGTCAATTATTTGAACTATATAATTCTTCTGCACAAATATTTCAACTTTCAAACTCAAACATTCTTAAACTACCAACAAATTTAAATAAAAGACATTATTACAACATATATTTGTTCTTCACAGAATACAAGGGAAACCACTTCGTGTGACTTAATCTTTATTGTTATTAACAGAATTATGTGTATATGCTTGTTTTAAATACATGTTTACTTGTTAATTTTCATTGATCTCTCGTCATTCATTTTTGTGTTTTCTTTACAAATTTAAAGTGGAGTGTTAATGTAAAAACGCAACCTTGATCAAAAATCCTTCTGATTCTTTTCTAACCAACACCATTAACTACCCCACAATACCACACCCTTTGCGGTATGGAAAATTTACTTGATATTTAAATATTGCTTTTCTTTTCCTAATCTAGAATCACAAGTTAAAACTTCATAAAAATAGTAAATAAATTATTGTAGTAAATCATAATGATTTCTTTGATTTTCTGACTGTAAAAATTCTACATCTCGATGTCTTTTCTCAAAATAATAAAATAATATTCTCTGTAAGAAGATGGACTAGAAATGTTCATTGTGACTATATTTTAGTTGGCGTGTGTAATCACCACCGTTTCTCCAAAGTAGTTGTTGGATTGTTTTCCTTTTTCGTCAGGGTCACTACACGGTCATCCCTGGGATCGAATCTCGGTCCATCCAAACAGTACCCAGCGTGGCAATATAGCACAACTTAAGTTCACTCTTTCCCTCGTTAAAAAAATACCTCCCCCCCCAAAAAAAAACACAAAAAACAGAGAAAAAGAAAATGTTGTGGATAAATAAATAACCATCATATTAGCATTCATTTAGACCTTGATAATAATTTATCCACATTTTTTGTCACAATTGAAAAATATTGATGATTTATCATTTTAGAAGTCGAGGTCCTGTTCATAAATGAAGTATCAACTAAATCCCTGTGGTCTTAATAAACTCTCTGTGGTTTGTTTTTTTTTAAAAGCTGTCACCTTCTATTATGCAACTTTGTTGTGTTGTTTTTCAAATAAAACATTGCAAAAGCTGAAATTAGAATTATGTTTGCCGCCGGGCCCAACTACATAAAAACTTTTGGACTTTGATTAAGTCCAAAGAAGAAGGCAAAAAGGTTTCAAACAAAACAAAAAACAAGACCGATAATTTATGTACCAAATATATTTTTCCAGTTTAATCTTAAATACATGGAAAAACAGTACAAAGGATGAATGTATGGGAATATTCTGTATGTGCGTGCGTGCGTTTGAATATTCTGTATGTAGAAACATGAATGTTTAAACGCTATCCCTTGTTTTCTAATATCGAGGTTCTTTGAAAGCCTGATGAAAAGGAGAGATTTACCATCAGGTGTCGGTATGGAGGCCTGAAGGAAAAATGAGATAGAGGCAATGGATAATAAGCGGCTATTTATACAGAGAACAAAACCCTGGTGGGGGTTAATTACTAAAGGACAAATCCCTTAGGACAAGTTTGAAATTGTCTTTTTTGCGTCAGTGATAACTGAGTAAATACTGATGATGTCCTTTTTCCCAATTCGAAATACTATGTACTCCTCGTGATGGGCAGACCTTGAGGAAAAAAGCGATTCCTCTAATGAACTGAGAAAATGATTGAAATGAATGCAATAATTAATGTAAATGCACATTATGCATAATATTTAATTAACAATTTTATATTAGAAAGCTCTTCTTCTTCTTCTTAGTAGTAGTAGTAGTTGTTGTTGCTGCTGCTGCTGTTGTTTGCCCTGCTATGTCATCGTACCTTTTGCTTCGCGTTCACGATGTTTTCGTCCCAAGTGACTGCAATGCACACAAGAGTGGGCATTAACGGATCCTGATGGACGTTGTGATTATATATATATAAATCCCAAAATGTTGTTGCTGCCAAAAGACCTATAAAAAGAAAAAAATCTTAAACAAAGAAAGAAACAAAAAGATCAAAAGGCCTAACCTAAGCAGTAAATTAAAATGAATTAACGTCACATATAGAGAGCAAAAAATGGTTCACAACGTCAATCTTCAACATCTTAAATCTTTTGTATTTTGCTATTGTATTAACAAATCAACATGAATAAGAACGATATAAAACAATAGGACTGAACAATGCGGAATCTTTATTGATACTACTTTTAGCTTACTACTATGTAGTAATGATATTAGGATGTGGGAGTTTGCCTGTCTTATTACTTATAAGGAGAGATAATGTTCATGGTGAGTGTTAATAAGAGGTAATACCAGTGTACAACATCTCCGGTCTTTTAAAGAAAAATTATTTTATTTTTATTATTATTATTATTAATTATGCCGAAGACCTTTTAAATTTATTATTGTCACATTTTATATCTTGCTGGAACTTTTATTATCCTTCCTCTTCTTGTCGTATTTTATAATTTAGTTGGTATATTTTTCTTGTTGTTTATTTGTTTTGTTAAATATGTTTTCATAGTCAAACTGCGTCTTTGGTGGATTGTTTGTTGATTTTTTTTCTGTTACGCTTTATGTGTTTACCTTCTACTAAATATGAACGAGGTTCGTCTAGTTTTTTTATTATTTTTCTTTTTCTTTTCTAGTTTTCCTCGAATTTTATGAGTACATTATCATCTGGTTTTAATGTTTGTAGTTCTCTATGACTATTTTGTTTGCTTGCGAGCTGTATGTAGAGATTTGTCGGAGTTAACGCCTCCTTCAGTTCGTTAACTTTTTTCTTAATGGGGTCTCTTCCCTTTCATTTATAAATTTCCAAGTATAAAAGTTTTCGCATCTATCTTTTTTTTTTTCCTTCAAAGGTCTGTGCGCCGACACCTTTGATAAAAATTTCTCTTTTCCTCAGATTCCAATATCAACCTCGAAATGTAGTCGCTATTTTAAGGGATACATTTAGCTATATATTAAGCACAATTGAGACACACGCACATACAGAATATTCACACGCATCAATAAAAAAAATTCCCATACTCTTCATCATTTGTACTGTTTCCATGTATTGAAAAACTTGTTATTAATATATATTTGTAAAATTATATATTATCGGTCTTGTTTTTTGTTTGTTTCCATTTGATAAACTCTGTTTTGACTTAATCAAAGTCCAACCTTTTAAAGTTATGATATAAGGATACAGGATATCTGAACCTTAATGCGTTAAGATTACATTTAGGATCTATCAACAACATAAAGCCATATCCCTCTAAAAATTTGCTATGTTTAATATTAGAAAGATTTGTGTGTAAAGTCTTCTTCATTAGTTGTTCAGCCGGTGAAGATCGGTTGTCCTTTAAAGGAGTTGTTCTTAAAGCTAGCATAGCTAAGTAGAGGGTCTTGCTGACTTCTAAATGCTTCCTTAGGTGTCTTTTCGACGGTCTTTATGTTTCTTTCTGCTACTAATCCATTTGAATGTGGAAAGTTTGTATTTGTCGTGATGTGTTTGAAATCCCATTCTTTTGCGAGATTTAAAAAAAAAAAAATCTGCGACCTTTTTTCTGGGCCGTTGTCACTGACGATGACAATTTGAGGAATGCTGAATCTGGCAAAAGTATTCTCCATCTTTTTCATTACTGTGGTTGACTCACAGTTTTTTAGTTGATGCATATCGAAATATCTAGTCAATAATTACAACATATGTTTTATTATAGAAATGAAAGATGTCGATTGCTACTTTGGTCCATGGGATTATCGGGATATCATGGTTAATCATTGGTTCAGCTGCTTGCTGATTCTGATGGTCTATGCAGTGTCTCCATGTTCTTACCATTTCCTTGATCTGGCTGTTTATATTTGGCCAAGGAAAATCAATCTCCCTTGCTCGTGCTTATCTGAAAAATAATTTTCCCATTGAAAAGTGTCCATGTGAATCTTCTGTAATGCTTCCTTCCATAAAGAACGAGGAACTATTATTCTTGTACCTTTCAATACAAGCCCTTTTATAACTGATATTTCATCACGAATAGCCATAAATGGTGAAATTGACTTGGGTACGTCTTTATTTTTCGGAGGCCATATTGTTGTTGCATATTGCATTAGAGTTTGTAAGATTAGGGCTTTACTTGTTTCTTCTCTATGTATTGAGTTTGTGATCGCTCATCGAATATTGTGTAAAATTAGATTCCTACATTGTTTTAAATCCAAAATTTGTGCAAGTTAAACACACAGAGGCTCCCAGCCAGGTATAACAACTGATGCATTCTAATTGGTTGAAAAATATCAATTAGGTGTCGTCAACTACGTCCGAATGTACCGACCCAAATTTTGACCTCGAGTTGACGCCACAAAATATAAACATGTTCCCGATCTCCCACGTGACCAAGAGAACTAATAAAAACGAAACTTCGACGCGACTTGGTCAGTGAGCACGACAACGAACCTTGTCAACCAATTCCAGGCTTCACGTCAATTACTAAAATTAGCATAAATCCAGATTGCAAGAAAAATAGATAAATAAATAAAAAAAAAATAACGCTCTTTCCCACAAAATATTCTATTCCACAACAAGCATCTCCGGTAAAAGAGCGACAACTCTGTAAAATCAGTGAGTCACGAACAATACTTTTTTTTCTATTTAATACAAAAAAACAAAAACAAAAAAAACAAAAAACAACTGTTTAATTTTCCTATAACAACAAATATACTTAACTACACCTTCTCATTTTCACACATACAGTTCAGTAACTTAAATTCTTTCAGTATCACACACCAAAGAACTCTAAACTGTTTTAACAACTTTACCATCATTTTGTATTTGTTGTGTTTATAAAAATATATTTATTGTTGAACAATTTCTTCTACTTGATTATTTCTCTTGTTGTTGTTGTCTTTGTTACATTTGATATAGTAAAAAATAGTAGAGGGTCAGTTTTATTTGTATTTATAACCAGTGCAGATTGGCTAACCCACTATAATTACTTTATGGCATGCAAATATGTGTTCCTTTCTGTATGTGTTATTTCTTGAGTGTCATTTGATAAAGATGCGTGTGATACTATGTCGGCTATTATTGATTCACGGCATCAAACTCGTATTTCTCTAAATGTAATGGTAATAGAAATCTTTGAATTCTCGGGAGACTTTTTTCTGATTGATTTCTTGAAAATCTATTTTAACAGGTTGTGATTATTTTAGCCAATAAAATGTGTTCCGTATACAGATTGGTGAAATTACTGAAATTTATTACAAGCAAACACTATGCTTAATGTCCCAGTTTCAATAGAACAATGATTTTGTTCCATCACCGTTGTCACTCTTGATGCATACGACATCGGTAGCCACGTGTCACCAAGTTTTTGTTGTAATACAGCGCCTAATGCTTTTTTACTTACGTCTGGAATAATTTTTGTCTGTAATTTTCGATTATAGATTGCGGCATTTATAATCATTTGCTTCTGTTTTTCTATAGCTTCTTTCTCAAGCTTGTCAAACGACCAGCGTACTTCGTTCTGAAGGGGCTCTCGTAACGGTGTGTGGCTATTTCCGAGTATTTATTTGCATAGGTAATTTGTCATCCCTAAGAATCTTTGTAGATCTTTTTTTTATTTTAAGGGTTTGGCATTTCCGTAATTGCTTTTATTTTCGATGGGTTTGGTTTTATTCCTTCATGTGTGATTAAGTGACCTAGGTATGTCATTTATTATGTTGCAAACATGCATTTTGATTTACTAAATTTTAAGCCTGAGTTTCGTAGTCGACTGAAGACTTGATTTATTATTTCGGTGTGCTTCCCGAGTGTGTCCGACCATATTATTTTGTCGTCTTGGTAATTCCTTGCATTCCTTCTATTAATTTCATTATTTGGACTTGGAATACCTCTCTTGCGCTGTGTATCCAATATGGTAAAAGAGTAAAAAAATATGTTCCGAACGGTGTGTACTGATAAATCATCAGTTACCTCCCCTTAAAATCTAGGAGGTATTATAGCGATCATCATCGCACTTACACACATATACCCTCACAAATTCAAATCTTTAACAGCATTCATTCATTGGACAGAAAGCAACGCTGCTATCTGATGCGATAATTTTAAAATCGCTATATTTTCATATAGTAAATTTCGTGCACTTTTGGGAGAATTGGCTCCCAGAAGTCTTCCCAAAAGTCAGGCACTGATTGGTCAGTATCAACTAATCAGGCATGTGGAGAATGATTTTTCCCGCACAGATTCCTAATTCGATAACTACCTATATAAACAGAACAAAAGAGGACCAACACCAGTGAGACTTCGATTGCTACTGGAATCCACGTCAGTCGAAGACATGCACCCATCTTCTCACTCACTCTCAAATTACACTTAATTTTCCTCTTGCACGGCAGAACTGTCTAAAACATTTATAACAGACTAATAACTCTTTCATTTCCTTTTCAGAGAACATTAAACTTTTATAGTCAAAGGACTACTCTCGTCTGACTCAGTGCATGCTTCATTTTCATATATATTCTTTATTGTACGCTTTGTTGAATACAATTTGAATACAATTTATATATATATATATATATATATATATATATATATATATATATATATATATATATATATATATATTGATACCTTTGCTTTGTCCCTTGTTCTTATATCAGTTTGGGTTCCTAAACAAAATTAAATAAATGTGGTGAGAGACCTAGACACACCTAATCTCATTGATAACGCCGACGTTCGTTTGGAATGCCGTATAAACGCACCCTGTAATATCTCTCAGTAGACGAATAGTCAGAGTAAAGTGCAATAAAGCTTTGGTATAAATTTATTCACAGGTTCTGTTTTTACTACACGGTAAATTCAATGTTAGGAACTTTCCTTTTCCAGGGATATGTGCCAATATCAGTTGGCACATACTCGATGCGTCTAATTTTGGAAAGGATTTCGGATTATTCATTTCCGCAAATATCTCTTCTGCTTGAAGCGATTTCGTTTTATTGCTTTATTCAAGTCCCTCGGGTTTAAACATAATCGTAGTTTGCCGTTTGCTTTTTCAACTATTACTAAGGAGTTAACCCAGTCGGTAGGTTCCTGTAGAGGTTTTATTATTCGCATTTTTGTTATATTTTCTAGTTCCTTTTTTTTAGTTTTGGTTTCATACCAAATGGAATGTTTCTCGGAGGATTTATAACAGGTGTTATTTCTGCGTTTACTGTTATTAGGCGAATTACTTTTTATGCACCAATCTCCCTAAAACCGTCTTCATATTCGTCTAATATATTCGGTTTATCCTTTTTATTAGCTGCAGCTTTTCAGATGATTTAACGCCGAGGACTGCATTTGAATTGTTTTTTTTTACCATTATGAAGTGTGTTAATAATCCCGAATTTTTGTTGTATAGTGCAACTTCCTTTGACTGTAATGTTCGTATTATTGTAAGCATTCAGTTTCACTGATCTTTTATGTAATTTTGGTTTTAGAGTAATATTTTTATATATTCTCACAGATAATGCGTTCACTTCCATACCTGTATCTATTTTAAATGTTATCGATGCTTCATTCACCCCAAGATTGATTGTCTATCGATTTTGTTCTAGTGAATTTATGTTCTTCTTTTTGAATAGCGTCCATGTCATATTCCTCGAGGTCCGACGTTTCTATTTTGCTTCTTGGTTCTGCACATTTTCGCAAGGAGTCCCTTTTTTCTGCAATTCTTACAGTTTTTGAAAATGCTGGACAGTTAAATTTATTGTGTGAAACTGAACAGTATCCACAGGAGTTGATCCAGTTGCATTTTTTCGCGGGCATTTCGTCTTCTTGATTTGTAGTAGCCATTTTTTTTTTTAATCTGGTTTCGGTTTTGGTTTTGGCGCTATGTTTTCCGGTCGTATATCGCGGAGATATTTTCTGTTCCTGATGAAGTATTTATTATTTTTGATTGTCTTCTGGGTTATTCCTCACTTTGACCTGCCTGTATTGCTTTTCTAAATTTAATTCCAGTTTTCGCAGCATGTGTTCGTGTATGCAATGTCTCTGATGCCACATAATAACATGTTTTTTATTGATCGGCCTTAGAGTTGCCCAAATTCATATTGATTCGCGTTGTGGCGTAACTCTGTTACAAAATCGTCAAATCTGTTCTTTTTCTTTGCCCGTAAAGAACTTGCGCGTGAAGAATTTTAGATTCTTCCTCGGTTGGCAGTACGTATTAAAATTTTCTATCATCACCTGTAGATTGTTCTTCTGTTCTTCATTCTCAAATACAAACGTTGAGTATATATCTCTGCCTCTTGATCCTATTCATGACAATAGAATTGAGGTTGTTATCTTCCCAGCCTTCGCATCCGATTCTGTAGATTCTAAGTATAGTTTGAACTGATCGCGCCATTTTATCTACGTTTGTGCTAAGTTTTCCGCAGCAAAGTTCAATTCTTTTGAATGAGCTAGAAATTCCATCTCTTTTCTTTTGTGCATCCTGGATTGTGTGAATTATTAGCTCTGTGCTTCTGACACCAATTTGCTATCGTGTTAATAACAAATGAATAAGAACGGTATAAAACAATGAAGTAAAACAATAGGTCTGAACAACACGGAATCTTTATCCATACTCTTAGCTTACTACTATGCAGTAACGATATTAGGAGGTGGGAGTTTGCCTGTCTTGTAACTTATAAAGAGGATGTCTTCAGTGTTACTAAGAGATAATGAAAGTATACAAAGTGTTACTAAGAGGTAATGAAAGTATTTTAGTCACCTGAAGATCAACTTAAGTTGATCTTCAGGTGACTAAAATATATGACAACTATATATATATATATATATATATATAATAAAAAAACAAAAAATAAGAACATCGTGAGGGCAGAGCAGACGAAAATATAGAGCTACCAAGACCTAGCAGGGAGAATCTGAAAAATATACCAAGAGGCAACTTGTTCCTTTTGAGGTTAGTGCACTCGGGATTATTTCCAGAAATTTTTCTGCCAGGTAAAATGCCTTGGGGGATAACTAACAACATTGGGTATCCACAGGTATTAGTGCTGTGTCTCTACGTTGCAGGTAAGATCTGATATATGATCATTATCACCCAGCAATAATATCTAAGAGTTCGTGTGGGTATCAAATAATATGAATAATACAGCGATGCAGTCATAGGTCAACTGCAGTCGAGATTATGACGTCATTGTGAATTCAGCGATCTTGTCAATGGCTGCATAATATGTGCTATGCCATGCATGATACACACTAACAAGGCAGATTTTTTCCCGCAGTAGTTTGCCATTTCTTTCTGCGGTAGACCAGTTGCCATCCAAGGTTATAGAACTCGCTCTGTCCTGCTATTTAGCCATAGCTCGGAAGAAGACGACGATTCATAGTTTTCCCAAGGGTATTAGCACGTAAATGAATGAAATGGATTCGACTGGAATTCGAACTTGTGGTGCTACATACGGTTTCAAATTCAGTTTTCCTTCACAGACTGGTTACCAGCCAAGGCTAGAGAGCTCAATCTGCCCTGATATTTAACCCATAGCTGGAGGTAGAGAGAAGAGATTGTTTCATGCCTTTCCCAATATTATTTGAGCAAAAGTGAATGTAATGAACACGAGTCATCGATTTATCGTTCTGCTAAACATTGCACCATCTGCACATCCGCGCAAACTGAAGTATATTCTGCCCCTGACACCTCGTCATTCTTCTCCGCACGGTTTTAATATTTTCAGTTCGCCGACTCTGTAAAAAAACATGTCGGTGGTTCAATACTGACTGCATTTAATGTGTAAAAATATTAAAAAGTGAATTTTTCTGATAGAAAAGAATATTACGCTCAGTTAACAACATCACAGATAACTATCTCGAGCAATCATTACAGGACACCACTGGTCTATGAATTAGCAGGACTGGGCCACTCAAAGTAGAGTGTTACTGAATGGGCATAGGAGGGGGGAAATAAGTGCAGATTATGAGGATACGTATGATAGGTAATGGTTGGCCCTAGACTTGAAGAGGTTAAGATTGTTGTGTTCTGGGAAGCATCCTCTTGGGAATCTTTTCCATAAAGTAATGACTCTCGGCAAGAAAGCTGTCCAAAATAAAACTTCTACTTTAGTAATGAAATACGAAAGATAAGCGGATGGTTCGCATCTGTTTACATGGTATGGCAGGTCTTAGTTTTACATGTCTAAACTGATTAAACTACGCAATGTGCCTCGTCAAAACATTTTTCACTGAATGTATATTTATTGGAATACGGTCAAATTTAGCACAGGGCTGTGTCTCTAGAACACTTTGTGACGGTTGAGTTCACTCTTTCAGTGTGTACTATGCTTCAACGTGTGCTTATAATGTGTTGTGGGACGCCCTGGGAGGCATAAGATTGATAATGTTTACATATACGATACCCATGAAGGTAGATTTAAAAAATGATACCAGAGAGGGAATTCTTATCTATAACAATATAGAACTCGTGCCAAAATGCCAATTCTGATGTATTAATGAATGCTAGATTCAATAAGAAAATCTTGATATTTTCACCCCAAGGTTATATCACTTCTGTTCCATAATAATTGTTACATTTACACACACATCTCATGCACTAAATGTAGAAACTATTATGGGACATATTGAATATATATATATATATATATATATATATATATATATATATATATATATATACCATAAGAGGACCTATATCCTATACAACAGTTACACACACACACACACACACACACACATATATATATATCATAAGGTAGCCTGAAGATTGTGTTCAAGCATGAAAAGACAGTCGCTGCTCTCTCTCTCTTTCTTTCTTTCTCTCTCTGTCTATATATATATATATATATATATATATATATATATATATATATATATATATATATATATATATATATTCAAACAGGTGTGGTTAAATAATTTTGCCATACTATGTTTGTTTTAATCCTTTCGAGTCCACAAATCAATTGATTAAGAAAAATACCAAAATTTTCTTTCAGATAATTTTTATTTTTCCAAGTACTTCAAATCTTATCTGAGACCATCTTTAGGGGGTTAAATTGTCTGTAGATGTGTATATGTATTTCTGTAAATTCAAAACATTTTTACTGTTTGTTTTACTGCGTTTTTATCGTTCTATATCAAATCCACGAGGCAACTTTTGTATTTCTTGATTTATTATTACTCAAAGAAAAGACAGTTTCTACGCGATGACAACGAAACAATTAATTTGATAATAAGAGAAATATAGAAAAAACGAAAGTGAGAGAAGGAGAACAAGAGAAATCAAAAGTTACCTTATACAAATGACATCAAGCAAAATTATTTATTTGTCAAAGCGCCCCAAGCAAAACAAAAAAAAAAGTTTTATTTTGATGTGTTTTTTTCTTCATTTCTAAAATAATTACTTTCATTAACTCTTATGCAATGAAGAAAGTATCGTTTTAACGGCATCATTTAAATAATTTTAAAAACTTGTAAATTTTTTTTAATGTTGTCTACCTTCAGTTCGTAAGTGGTTCAGATTAGATGTTTTTTATTATCTGTGAAACGCCATGACTTCTTAAGAAAAATAATGGAATAGTTCATTATTTACATTATTCGGACTATTGTCCTCATCTTTGTCGCCATATTTATCACAACGTTTCGGCCGTTGTACGCTCCGGCCTTCTTCAGGTGGTTGGAATTTCGAACTGAACCCTTCATTACGCTCACTGGGGTAGACTGTTCTAGTTCCTGGGACACATGGCACAGTGGATAAAGGCGTTGGTTAGATCCAGTGACAGGACCCAAAGAGTGTGAGTTCAATACCCGGTTAAGGCAGTGGAGAACTTTCAGAGGGAAATTAGCAGGAGATAACTGATAACTGACATCCATCAAGCATGGCACGTGGAACTAGAACAGTCTACCCCAGTGAGCGTAATAAAGAGTGCAGTTCGAAATTCCAACCACCTGAAGAATGCCGGAGCGTACAACGGCCGAAACGTTGTGATAAATATGGCGACAAAGATGAGGACAATAGTCCGAATAATGTAAATAATGTACATAATACTTCATCTCAGAAATATAGACAGACTCAGAATGGAATAGTTTTCCATTATTCACTCTCTTTTGACTTCAGAGTAGTCATTTTTTTAGACTGCCTACCCAATGAAGGCTACTCCTCAAGCTATATAGCCATGAGGGAAGAAGCGTATTCATGCCTTTTCCGAGGACATTTGTGGAAGAGCGAACGCAATAGAATAGGACAGAATTTGAACTCGGCACGTCGATTTCACTTTCTGCGCTTATAACCGTTACATGCTTTTATCATCTATCATTGAAAGAAAATATATATATCCTTTCACAGGAAAGAAAAAGTATATATATGCTCTCGTTCGCCGATGGAGCACTATGGAGAAAGAAAACTTTTAACAGTGGCTGCTCCTACTATTAACGCATAACTTCAGTTATGAATTGAGCGCTCTGGCTGCTGATTTGGCGTTTATATAGATCATACGTTAAAAGATTCCCTTTCTTCGCCGCGCGCCAACAGCTTAGGATAGAGTCTCTGACTGATGCCAAATCGGTCGAGTTTCGACCCCAGCTTGAAGCAATCGGTTGTCTAGTCACACTGATGAGCTGTGATACAGCTAAACAGTCTGTCTGTGGATTATACATATATATATATATATATATATATATATATATATATATATATATGTCATTCGCTTGTTGGCCGGCCTTCGTTCGCCGTCGCCGGACGCCCGTAATGCGCCTTAGAAGGTAAGTGCGTAACTCCGTCGAACTTGTTGGCCGGCCTTCGTTCGCCGTCACCGGGTTCCCGAAATGCGCCTTAGAAGGATGCTTTGTTTTTTCTCTGTTGACAAATGGTTATGCAGATGCCCTAAATATGTCCCAACGGTCATATACACAAAGTTTACAGCATCTGTGATGGTTCTTGGAGCCGTGAGCAATGAGAGAAATATCATGTCTCCTCATTTCTTTCCTCGAGTTTTAAGGGTAATTTCTGCTGACTATAAGGTGTTGTATAGAGTTGTGGGACCTTGGATAGAGAGTGTGAACAAAGGACGACAATACACCTACCAACAAACTTATGTGCCGTTTCATGAGGCCATCGACCCAAGAATGGATAAGTTACAATTTTCTTTATCAGATCACCCAAAACATATAGCCTCCTAGTTCTCTAGACCCGAATCCTTTGAATACTACCTTTGGTTTGGTTTGTTTTGCTTTATGGCATATCAACCTTAATGGGTTATTTAATGCTCACAAGATTTTTATTGCTGGTCATATTTTTATCTATCTATCTATCTATCTATCTCAGTATATATTGGTTTGGTTTGTTTTGTTTTGTTTTATGGCATATCAACGTCAATGGGTTATTTAATGCTGACAAGATTTTTATTACAAAGTATTTCTGGTATTAAAACCTATTTTTACACAAGTTCGGGTGTTAGCTATTTGCCCATAGCTGGGACCCTAACAGATGCTACCACCCCGGGTCAGAGTGAACCTGCGAACATTAGCAATTAAGAGGTAGTTCCACGCTCCTCAAAACCTCCTGATCAGAGGCCTTGCTGTTGGACGTAGTTTATCGTCTTACCCAGGACGCGGATGTAGTTTATCGTCTTACACAGGACGCGGATGTAGTTTATCGTCATACCCAGGACGGTTGAATACTACGTGTGGAACATCGTCGAGGGTAAAGTCTATCATTGTCCCCATAGCATTATAAAATCTCCGTAGTTCGCCAAAACTAGAACAATGTCCAAATAGATAAAGATTATCTGATTCTGGTCTGTCAAAGTTTCTGACCTTGTATCAATGGTAAGCGGATTCATTAAAGAGATATATCAAGAACAGTTCCAAGATTATTCATACTAATTTTTTTTCTCAAATAAATTTATTCTTTCATGACTTATGCGTCTTTTACTAAATTTATGCCGGTGTCCTGAAAAAATTCAACAGCGTTGTATTTGCAAAGTTGCAAGAACGTTCCGTGTTAGCTAGGACGGTAGCTAAAAATGAAAATGCTCAACAAGGTTATTTTTTTGTGTTGGATAAAGATATTATTATCTGATAGATTATAGAGGAGATATTATTGTGGTTGCATGAGGGTTTTGTTTTTCACAGATAGTGTAGTAGTATTAGTAATAGTAATAGTAGTAGTAGTAGTATGCAGTATGCATTGTGACACGTGGCTTGGAGACAAAGAAGTCCCCGGGAGGGGAAACATGACACGTCATTAAAAAGCAAAAGAAAAGAGAAGCCTGTACCCCTTTCCATTTATATTGGTTTATACAACGTCACCTAGAGGACGTTAAAAGAAGTAACCTGGCAAACAAGGTAGAGTTATTCCACAAAAATTTAAAAAGAGGAAGGCGGTTTTTGGTAATTTTGTTTAACAGTTGTATATTTTATAGAAATAAAAACGATTTTGACATTAGAAGCACTATCCGTGTTTGTGATCACATTTGCAGTATTTTGTTTAGGATCAAAGTATAGTATCTGTTTTCCAATATACCATATACCGTTTTCTAATATGTCATTAAATTTCGATTAGGGTGTGAGAGAGGTATATATATATATATATATATATATATATATATATATATATGAAGAAATATAGTTTTAAGGTGTATTTATGGGATAAAGTGCTCAATATCGGAGATAAAGCATATGAAAATATAAACAAAAAAGTGAACATTGAAGTCAACACTCAGAGGCGACAGACTGTTTCATGCTAGAGGCAATCGTCATATATATATATATGTATGTATGTATGTATGTATGTATGTATGTATGTAAAGAGAGAGAGAGAGAGAAAGAGGCTATTTGAGCAATTGTATATATACCCAACCCTAATGCGCCATGAATAACACAGCTATATTTTTTCACTGTGCGGGTAGCGGTTATAGGTGAGAAAAATGGAATGGGAGAGTCGAGTTCAAGTTCCGTACCAGTCTATGGCGTTCAGTTCGCACTAATGCTCTTTCTTCACTTCTTTCAAGCTATGGGTTAAATAGCAAGGTAGACCGAGCCTTGGTTAGCAGCCAGTCTAAGAGAATGAAAACTGAATTTAGAACTACTCCACTCTCTTTCTCATGAAATCATGGCAATATATACAAAAACAAAGCTAGAGAAAGCCATGATCACTATATATAAACACACACACACATATATATATATTTATGTGTGTGATCGCGTGTGTCTCTTCCTTCTTACGAAATGTAAATATAATAAATTTTATCGATCATTTCTTGAATATGGTGATTAGAAGTCTGTATTTAAGTACGTGAATATAATAGGAAAAAGCATGAATTTTGCACAATTTATTAATAACTTCAATCCTGAAATCATTCGAC
This sequence comes from Acanthosepion pharaonis, assembly GCA_903632075.3. NCBI lineage: Eukaryota > Metazoa > Mollusca > Cephalopoda > Sepiida > Sepiidae > Acanthosepion > Acanthosepion pharaonis. Next base: position 333,793 of record CAHIKZ030002644.1, read on the forward strand.
AACTGGAAAGACAATAAAAAGTGTTAGGCAGACCTTATCGGTGGTATTAAGTAAAACTTGTTTATATATATATATATATATATATATATATATATATATATATATATATATGGTGGATTCTCCCGTCGTATTCGACGTATGGGGATCAACAGCTCAGTTCCTAGGAACCGACAGCCCAGACATGACATCAGCACGTATGATTTGATTATAGTGGTGATGCTTTTGTGTAGAACCAACCACACTTTTTGAAGGACCCGAATACAGAGGCCTGATGCAGTATGTGCCACAAGATCCCCAAACAACCCTACACAGGTACTGAATTCAAATGTTTTGTATGTCCGACCGCTTTTGGTGATACTTTTAGCGATTATCAAATTATGATTTTATTTTTACTTTTTTTATTTATATATATATATATATATATATATATATATATATATATACTAGGCGAGGTACCCGGCTGCAATTCATATCGTGAGAACTCAGATATGATTTTTACATACAACCGCGCGAATTGTAATGGAGGCGAGGCTGCACCGCTGTATTATATTACCTTTCCAGACCGAAGGCAGCCGAGTTATCCAACCTTTGCTGCTGTTTATCGTCACGTTTCAGGATTCGTGACACCACAAACTATGGAACGAGTAAAACCAAGATCCGCTCGTACGCCTGACTACGAAGAACGCATTCTACAGGCTGTCGGAGACGACCCAGGTATTATTAGCACGCATCAAGTGGCCCTAACATGTCGTACATCACATAGTACCACGTGTCGGGTACTTCACGAATATCTCCTGTATGCAACGTGTGCAGGGTCTTCCGCCTACTGAAGTTGGTTTATTGCACAAACTGTCGATCCGTTGTTTGTCTCTTCAGTCTTGTTTACGGATGAGGCAACATTTGGAAGAGATGGAATTTGTGGGCGGATCAGAAACTCATGATACAATGCAGGCTAGACACTAACATCAATTTACGTTTAATGTGTGGGTTGGACTTGTAGGTGATTGTCTGGTAGGTCCATATATTCTCCTAGCATGTCATACAGGAGCTGGCTACAGGAACTTTATCTCGAATACACTTCCAGATATGCTAGAGGATGTACCCCTGCTAATATGAAAACGCATGTGATTCATGCATGATGGGGCTCCAGCACATTTGGGTTACATTTTAAGCGATGCACTGGCTGACATTTACCATGAAAAATGGATAAGTAGAGAAGGGCCGGTTCTATGGTCTGCACGTTTCTACGACCTCAATCCTTTGGATTTTTACCTGTGGGGCCACTTAAAATAATTGGTTTATGCAGTAGAAATTAATAATACAGAGACGCCTCGTCAACGTGTTATGGAGGCCTGCGCTTTATTAAGAACAAGGCAAGATAACATAAAATTATAGAAATAATTTACAATACAATCGTTTTTTCAAATCATGAAATAAAAAACTCTGAGGTGATACGAAAACCGTTGAAATTAAGAAGAAATTCCCCTTAGGAAAAAGATGAACCCACCTAATAGATAAATGAAAAAACTTACATGTATTTCTCTCTCTCAAGTTTCAGGTCTTTAACGATATCTTTGCAATGTCGTTCTATTTTCTTTCTGCTTAGGTCCCACATATTTCACTGTGGCCATTTAACTATTTTTTTTTTTTTTTTTTTTTTTTTTTGCAACGTCGTTCGGTTTCCTTCCTGTTTGATTTCGAAGTGGTTCACTAGGGTTTGCTTTTGGTTTTCTTTTTATCCTGGGTCCTACGTGGTTCACGGAGGTTTTTAACTATTCAACTCGTCGACGTCCAATCATTTCTGCCGATATCCGCTAACCGGTGGAATATTCTCGGGAGTGGCCCCAGCGAACCCTGACTTTAAATTTATTAAATTTACGATGGCGAAAGCCACCATTTTCATTGGACAATAAATACGAGGGTAATATATTTTTCCCTGAATTTGAAAAAATGAATCCCCAGCTGTCCACTGTTACGAGGATGCATTTCTATAATAAGGGATTCCACTGAGTTCTACTTGTTATTACAAAAATGTTTTCATTCATGAAATACAGTGTAACCCGGATATAAGAGACCCGGATATAAGAGAAACCCGGATATAAGAGAGATTTTCTCTGGTCCCAAATTAGATCCTGTGTTAATGTATATAAAATAGACCAAACTCGGATATAAGAGACGACTTCTCCGGTCCCGACAACTCTCTTATATACGGGTTACACTGTAGTTGTAAAATAGAGAAATTAGAAATAGAATGTTTGGAAGATTCTAGATCATTCTAGTATATTCGAGAAAAATCTAAATGATTCGAGAAACATCTAGAAATATGCTAATTAGGTGTTAGCCCCTATAAAAATGGGATTTTGGAAAAGGGTTGCCAGTTGATGAATGGGAATTCAATCTTGATAGATTAGCGGCGCAAACGGCCTTAGAACAAAAAGTTGATCGGACAGTGAAATCCCGTGATAGTGGGGAAATAGCCCCAGCTAAGGCAGAGTTGTCCTCCTTGCTTATCAAGAAGGATCAAGCTCTGGTAGTTAGGGCTAGGTTAAAAAGAATGTCCTCCGAGGCGCGAATATGGCCGCTGAATTGCGTGCAGAGGAAAATCGGAGCGCAGCTCAGCGACATATCGCTGATAAATTTAGATCAGTCCAAGGGCTTCGATAGGGTTGACCATCGCTTTTTGGAGGCTGTCCTTTCGTCGGCCGGTTTCGGAGCCGACTTTCGCTCCTGGATCCGACTTTTATATGCGACCCCCGGTGCGCTGGTGGAAGTGAATGGGTTAAGATAAAAGCCTTTCCAATTGTTTCGCTCCATTCGTCAAGGTTGTCCGTTATCGCCTTTGCTTTACGTTCTTGCGTTGGAACCATTCCTTCGCAAGTTAAAGACGAATCCGGTCCTGCGTGGAATTTCCCTGCCTGGGGCTACCACCTCAGCCAGGTATTCCGCCTATGCTGATGACGTTTCGGTTCTTGTGTCGAGCAGAGCCGAGATTGACGAAGTCAGCAAAGAGATCAGTGGTTATGAGATGGTGACAGGGGCCGAGATCAACCGCGATAAGTCCGTTGGCTTGCGGTTGGGAAGGGAGTTTCTCTTCCCGGACCTTTCCTCTGGACGGATGGGCCGATCAAGATTCTCGGTGTCTGATTCGGTCCTGATCTCCAGTTGGATATGAATTGGTCGGAGGTGCAAGGGAAGGCCGAGATCGCAGTTAATTTGTGTTCTCGGAGGAGGCTTTCCTTGAAGGGGAGGGCGGAAGTATGTGTTTCACACGTCTACCCGATTCTCCTTTACCGACTCTATGTGCTTCCACTTCCGTTTGGCACTTTACTGGCGTTAGTGAGGCTCTTGTTCTCCTTCTTGTGGGGAGGCAAGGCCGCCAGAGTCTCTCGGGAGATCTGTTGCCTTCATCCTGCTGAAGGCGGTCTGGGTATGCTTTAGCATTGAGATTCGTCAACATATGCTTCGCATCGCCTTCTTAGACCGAATGTGTCGCGAATCGGATGAGGTGGGCGCCTTCTGGAAGGAAGACGTCCGTAGAAACTTCCCATCCCTGAGAAGTGTGTACTCGTGAGAAGAGGAGGACGGCCGTACGCCGCGAGCCGAGTGCTCCTTCTACCGTGAATGTCGTCGTGCTCTGAAACGCCTCTTACGGGCGACGGATGGCCTCTCCAACGCTCAGGCGTTGTCCCGTCGGGCATTGTATCAAGTGTTAGTTAGGAGGGCCGTTCAGGATGATCTGATTGACGAGCTCGGGCTTACGAAGCGGGAGGCTCGCTCGATATGGCCTTGGGCGCCTGGGTTGAAATGCCTCACTAACGATGAGGCATCACTCACCTGTCTGGTGATTCGTGGGGCCCTCTGGGTCGGCAAAAGACTTTGTTCAGCCGGCTTGGAAAAATCTCCAAACTGCTGTCGCTGTTTTGAGGAAGTCGAGACCATTGGTCACACCTTCTTTCATTGCAGGGTGGTAGTGCCGTTGTGCAAGTTTGTTGAAGGCCTCATAGTCCGCATGCTGCAGGGAAAGTTCTTTGTCCTTGAGGCCAGTTCTGTTTGTAGCAATATGGTGCCGCAAATGATGAAGGCTGAACATTATGTGTTCTGTTGCTTACTAGGGGTTATGAGAGTCGTGATTTGGACGACACGTCAGAAGGGATTCTATGAGGGCAAGAAGTTCACTTCTTGCCAACTGATCTTGTACTTTAGGCATCAGCTTAAAGTCAAGATTAGGACGGAAAGGCGACGACTCACCTCATCAAAATTCAGCAAAAGGTGGGTGAATCTTGCGCGTTTGTGTCGTGTAAAAGGGGCTGACCTGGTGTGGCATTTTGATGCCCGTTAGGCATCAGGATATTGTTTTGCTGGGTTGAACTTGGGAAACCCTTCCCTGTTTTAGGTTAGAAGTTAGGTTTTTGATGCTTTAGTTTTTCTTTTTCAGTTAACTTAGCTAGGGTATGTTAGCTCATTGGTCCCTTTTATTTCTGTCCTCCTTTTCCTTTAGTTTAACTCCCCATCCCCTCCCTCGTTTAGGTGGTTAGTGATTTCAGTTCTCTGGTGAATGCGGGGCGCCTTTCGTTTCGCGTGTGTGTTTTTTGTATTTGTTGTTGTGTCAGATTGAGTGCATCACTGTGTGAGTGTTTGGGATGAATGAATGGTTTTCTATTTTCTTAAAGACCCGCATCGATTTTCGTCCAGTTAACTGAATTTACTGTCACATTTAAGGTTTGTGGGGGGGTTTATTACTAACACGATTTTGTTTAGTTTCCTGTAAATAGTTTATTATCATACTGTATCATTGGGTTGTTTTTAGCTTCTTGTTTTTTATTCCGCCCCCGACAGACAAAGATTTGTACATACGGGGACTAGTTAGGTTGTTCATTGAGACAATGAGGTATTTTGGTGAATGTACTAAGAAAGGTAAGTATGAATGTGTTGTTTTGGTGCTAGGATTCTTGTCTTGTATGATTGGGTCAGTGGTTGTGGCTAGCTAAGTTATTAATTAAGACAGATGATGACCGTCCTTCCCCCTCCCCCATTCGGCCTTGTGCCACATTTTCTGTATTTTACAGAAATAAATATTGTTGATGAATGGGAATTTCTGCTGTTATCAACTCCGGCTTTTGATTCAAGGACTATTATATCTAGCCGAAAGAATCTCTATAAAAAGTTGCCGATCAACCAAAACCTAAAAGAGAATTTCATGGAACAGATTTGATAAATAGAATTTTGACTAATTTTCATTGACCAAACTAAAAATTAATATTTATTTACACACCTTTATGGATTTCCAAATATAGCACTTAGATTACTTCACTAGCCCTAAAAGTGATAAAGATATTTCACTCCCTTTCCTTCTCCCTCGTAACACTTGCCAGTAACTCTGTGTTTTCTGTTTTTGTAGGCCACACTTGTTTATCTTGTATATATTTTATGTTGTGTTTTAGTAAATTAAATATTTGTTTGCGATTTAGCTCTGTGTTGTGGTAAATCATTTTTTTTCCTTTGTTACAATTATCAACAAGTAACACCACCATGACAGTTTCCAGAGGTCCTTTTCCAATCCAACTGTAAACAAAGAATATTTACACGCAAAATGAAATACTTTTAGTTTTAATAAACCATCTGTCTCTTGTTTTAATACACTTCTCCAAAAATAAGTGTACAGAACAAATTCGAACTATTAAACTATATTTTTTAAAATTAATTATTATTTTTAATTATTTTATACAACTAATAATATTTTTTATAAATATTTTTTTTATAAATAACCTTCACGATGTCATCAGTTCTCAAATCGTCATCTATGCTGATAACACAACTCCTGTCTTAAAAGTAAGTTTGATCGGTTTAATAAGGTCAATTTGGCAACTGATAAAAAAATGACCTACAATCTGTTGTTGACTGAAGCAAGGCATGGCTTGTTAATTTTAACGCTTCCAAAACAAAACTACTTTCTTTTAATCGTCTGTGAGAACCCATTTTGTCTTCTATCAGCATCGCTGATTCTAAACTACAATCTGCAATATTATTTGTCCTGACCTGGCATCTCGGCTTCAGTCACTTTCCCATTGCCGTAACATAGCTTATCTGTGCCTTTTCTATTAATACTTTTTTCATAATTGTTCTGATGACCTTTCCTCTATGTTCCCTAGACTTTACGAATTTAAGCGCGGTACTTCCGCTTTCTTGCCTCTCAGTTTGATCTTCATAAATTTAAAAGCAATGTCAGTTGTTATCTTCTGTCTTCATAATTCTTGTTCTTTTATTTTCTTTATTACTTTGCTTATGGTAAAAAGATTAAGATAAAAAAAAAAAAAAAAATAAATACACTCAGCACAATAGATAATAAAACACAAAGTAGACAGGTATTGATAACAATTGTTTGCAAAACGTATTTGATATGTCGGCCATATTTGTTTTAATTGCGAATCAGCGTAATTCAACGTCTTTTGTTTCAAAGACAGGAAATTCATGAAATTGATTTTTAAAAATTAATAAAGGGAATACACAAGATATGCCAGGTGTTGATAATATTAATGTTACAACAAAGCATCTTTCTCCGAAAATAAGTTTTGAAACGGAAATTAAGAGAAGAAACACACAATGGCGAAACATCCGGTTCATTTCTATTCTTTAATATGATGAAAAAATTAAATATTTTAGTAAAATATATGTACGACATTGAGATTTTATTGGATAATGTGGTACAAATTTAAAAATAAATAGGGATTATAGAGATTTTCCTGTTAGAGTTAAGATCTACAAAGTCAAAGACAAGAACGGACACACTTGAAGAAGAGAAGTAACACAAAGACTGGATTATGTTCAAAGACTGGATTATGTACAGAAAAGGGTGTATGCATAATAGGTAAAAAGAAGGTGTTATAGACAAGCGTATGGTTGCAAGAAAGAAATACGACAACAGCAGGAATAGATTTACGTGATTTATTTCAATAGGAACGTGTGGTTTTGGGACAGCTATCTTGTGGTATAGTTCATAAGCCTGCTGCTGATCTGGGTTGATCTCTCATAGTAGTTCTTACTGGTTGGCGTGGCGCTCCTCCTGCTGACTGCTGCTGACTGCCCAGACTGACCGTGACAGATCTCTTCCCTGACCTCCTGTTGACGATAGGCACAAGGCCTTTTAACGTGGGCTCTCCGAGCCCGTGGACTCGGCCAAAAATATGCCCACTGAACCCGTATAAACGGGTTCAGAGTCGGTTTGCCTCCCCGAAAGAGAATACGCCCTTCGGCGTAGCCTCTTTCGGGTTCCTCCCCGCCCGAAGGCTGAGAGTTCAACCGATCTGTCATTCAAGACTTGAGCCTCCTGTTGACTGCTAGTACTTCCCCGTGTGACCCCTTTTATGGCGTTTTTTATGGCTTAACAGGCTCGAAAAATGACGCGAGTATAATTAGGAGGGAAGCATTTTTATTGGTCGAAAAATAGAAACACTTTAAAATATTATTTTATTTTTCGACCGGAACTCGTGCGTCGGGGCTATGCGCAAACGACGATAATGGTCATTTTGTGACGGGGCCTTGTCCCGTTCACATCCAGCTCTCGTTCTTGAGTATGTTAGTTTATTTGCCTGCAAATCAGCCGAGATATGTCTTATTTTACTTTATAACAAAGGTTTGCAAATATAAATTGTATTTGCAGACTTAACTGTTAGGAAAATGTCCAAGGAACAAGGTGGGCTTCGCTGCTTCTGTTTCCATTAACGATGGAAGCGACGGTTCCCAAAAAGTGTGGTGACTATGGCTGTCAGTTGCAAAAGAGCAAGATTTTAGAATCGAGTTTACCGCGTGGCCCCAATAGGGGCTCCTGATTGGATAGCAATTAGCCAATCAGAGTCCCAGATTAGTAAGGGTTTCAAGTTCAATGTTGATATTTGAATGGTAAAGGGTTATCTCCCTTTATTATTCTTTTCAAATTCTTATAAGATGGCTGTACGACGAGGTCATATTATACCCAAGGACGTAATTTATTTTCTGTTTTTAGCTTCAGAAACACGCGACTGTATTATACTTAAGTCGTATCATAGACAAAATATACAGTATTCAAAAAAGATTCGTGACTAAAAACAATGCTCACGACAGGAAAGATTGGATTTCGATTATTCATCAACATGTTTCTGTGAACGGGATTATATTTCAGTGTATGCGTGTATGTAGATAAGAATTCATGTGCAGGGTGTGTCTATAATTATTCATTGAATGTGTGCATATGTGTATGTTCGTGCAGAGGTTTGGTGATGTCCGTGGCCACATCTTTGATTGTATGCCCCTAAGACTCGAGTAGATGGGGGGGGGGCTTATAGGGCCTAATACTGTGAAATATGATAAAGGAAGTCATGTTAAATGTGTAAAAACAGATGAAACATGAAATAAAACACTTTATTCAAATTAAATATAAACTAATTTTTTATTTCAGTCTTTGACTGGATGCCATTCCAATATGGATGCCCAGGGCTGCCGCGCCCTCTGTCTTACTTCTGCCCGGTAGTGAATACTACACAGGTACAAAAAAGGTGGCAAGACCTACCTGGATTTGGGTGTGTGGTAAGCAGAAATCATATCATGTGGTATAGAAAGATAATCGTAATTGATTTGAGTAAAAAAATCTTTGAGTGTATATGCACCTAAAAACAGATAAAGAAGTTGGGTTGGGTTAGTCAACTCAAATATGCCAGCTCCTCTACACATATCTACGCCAGCGATTCTCTTTCACTAAAGCGACCCTCTTAAGTGTGACGCGAAATACTGCCACGGCACACACACACACGCATATATGTGTGTGTGCCGTGAGAGTATATATATATATATATATATATATATATATATGTGTGTGTGTGTGTGTGTGTGTGTGTGTGTGTGTGTGTGTGTGTGTGTGTGTGTGTGTGCGCACGCGCGTGTAGAAGTAGTAATGGTAGTGTGTTAGTATTTGAATAAATGAATAAGTAGTAAACTTTTTTTCCAAATAATTCTTTTCACTGTTTTTCGATAATGTTATTTTAAATACTTTGTTTTAATATTCATTTTTTTAAAAGTAACTTAATTTTTTTACATTTAACTTTTTAAAATCCATTTAAACATTTCTAGTGATCGAGGGCTCAAAATAAAATATTCGACGGCACCCAATGATACATTTTGGATTTCAATGCGAAAGGATTATCCCACATTAGCTAAGGCTCTATCAGTTTTGTTGCAACTCTACGTCTTATTTTGTCAACCCTAAATAACGCTAAAAATAAGAAGCGAGAAAGAAATGAGGGTCTACTTATCGCACATTCGACAAACATTGAATAAATAGCGAAAAAAGACCAGACACCGGTTTCACACTAAATAAGAGGCACAAATAGTTGAATAGAAACATTGAAATAACTCAAGTTTATATGTTATTTTAAATACTTTGTTTTAATATTCGTTTTTTAAAAAGTATTTTTAGTTTTTTAATTCAACTTTTTCAAAATTTTCCTTTATTTGAATAAATGTATATTAACCTTTTTTCGTATAACTGCGTTCAAATTATTCGTTTAATTCAAAATTTTTTACAAAGTTATATTGAATTATGAATTAATATTATCGAAGTTTCCGATACGCAGCATTGAGAAAACGCCAGGCACAGGTTCCACACTAAATAAGCTGAATAAATAGTTGAATAAAAAAACATTCAAATAAAGTAAGTTCATATTTGTGTGTGTATTTTAAAAAGAAATCTATGGTTTTATTTCATAACATTTAAATGTATACCCTTTAAACATTTTGCTAAGTGTGCCGTGATACAAGGGAGTCCTCGACTTACGTCAGAGATCCGTTTCTACGGCGCGACGTAACCTGATTTTCGAAGTAGGTCGGGATTCACCTACATAAGTACCCACAAGCCTGCCTTACGCTTTGGGAATGGCAAAAAGTTCCAAAAGAAACCGACACAAATGAGTGATAGCGAATGTAGTACAATCCAATATGGCGTACAGGTGGTGAAGAAACAACGCCGTCTTCTTCATATATCGTCGCGTGACAACGTATTATATTATTGGAGATGGTGCCGTAACCACGAAACGCAGTATGCCGGGTCCGACGTAACCTGAGGACCTTCTGTATTTTCATTTTTTCTCCTAGGTGTGCCATTGTTTAAAAAACGTTGAGAAACACTGCCCTAAAGAGATAAGCAAAGCGGCTAGAGAAACTATACATCAACTTCTACCGGGAAGGTTGAAAATTAATATTAAGATCAAGACCTAGGGGGGGGGGCATCCTCCAGGCAGTAGCTCACACTCTGAAGTCAACTGGGGTTATTACCCGGTGCCTGAGGCGTCCTCAAAAAGGGGAAGTGCCGATTGGGCTTGAACAATTTTTCTACCGTATTCCCGGTAAACCCACATTAAACAACGACTTTGTGTCACAATCGGTAACGACGTGGGCGCACAGAAAAAAAAAATACACTTTATATATCATTTTCTTCTGTAAATTGTGAATCCTGACATTTGTAAATATTTTTGTCTATATCATACACACAAACGCCTATTTTTACGAACATTTCAAATAATAGGATAGTTTTTACTATGAAAAGATACATACACGAAAACTCAACTGGCGCACTTTCACATACAAAAACCTTGTAAAATATAAATAACATCGTTTTAATTGTCAAAAATATATAGAAAGTATAGTTACCGTATTAAATGTGACAATAAGTAATTTCTAAGGCCACGATAACTGCATTGAAAATGAAGAAGAAAAAGTTGAAAAATGAATACTTATTGTAGAAAATAACTGCTTCTTTTTTATCACCAGATAACGGGCTATCAGTGTTGTAAATGGGTACACATACGCAGGCGCGTGCACACACACACACACACACACACACACACACACACACACACACACACAATAATGTAATTGATAGTGGTGATTTTTCTTTTGTACATGGGCATGAAACGCTCTCCGTTAATTCAAAGATTAACGTTATCTAAGGGAGGTAACTTAATTTACTATATATTTATATTTTAAAAAAAATAACAATTTAAGTATTCTAAAACATGGCTGCTATAATTGCCATTTAAAAAAATTCAATTTAGGTATTTTAAAACATTGCTGATATAGACATTTTTAAACATTGTTGTTATAATCATAATTAATCTTATTTAGTGTAGATTGTATTTTTTATATAGAAGGCTTCAAGAATTTGGACATTTTGTTTTTTTATTTTCATGGTGGAGTATACTTGCATTGTCAATTAATATTTCACTAAATCGTGAATGTGGACAGGAATGTTCCTTTAACTGTTGTACAATAGAGCTTGAATCCGACATATGTAATGTAAGTTTTCTCGATAATGATGTTGTCGTGAAGCCAACATATGTATTTACTTTTTGTCAGAGATGCAATCTTCCAAAGGACATTTAGATTGATATAGAATGTTGGCCTTTTGCAAAACATTAGTTGACGGAAAAATGTATTGCGGATGATTAAGTTTCTTGTATTCCATCTCGTATAATATATAATTAGTTTGATTTTTTTATATTGATGTATATGATTTTGATGGATACTGACATTGATTTTGATATTATTTATATATATATATATATATATATATATATATATATATATATATATATATATATATATATATATTTCAAATTCATGAATTATTCAACAAAACAAATGCAAAGGTTAATGATTTAATTGGCGAGAAATCCATCGTCGCAAACAATTCAAATAATATACAAAAACCTCCGAATCCGTTATAAAAAAAAATAATTGATCTTTCCTCTTTGCAAATTCTTAATATATATGTATATATATATATATATATATATATATATATATATATTAAGAATTTGCAAAGAGGAACGATCAATTTTTTTTTTTTTCATACCCTGCCTGGTGGCAAATGCTGCTGGTGGCGCCTGGGGTGGCGGTCCCGCCATAGCCACCGAAACCGTGAGATCACCTCTGGTCGGCGGCTGATGAAGTCAGGGTATCGCACGTGCTAACACACGTTGTATGTTAAAAAATGATTACCAAGACTCTCTGGAAAGCAAGATGACTCTTCGGAAAGACGAAGTTACCCTCTAGAAAGGTGGAGTGACATCTTGGAAAGACAAGAATCTACATTAAAGCATGAAGAATACAAGAGACGTAGAATGCCCTCTGGGTGACTGTAGCGGGGAGGGAGAATATATCACCCATCAGACTGATTTTAATGGAAACGACCTGTATATGGACCCGGCTACAACGTATGATTGCGGCAGAAGATTCAACGGTTTACGCGGTTTACGTATCCATAAGGCACGCTGGTGCAAACAACGTAATTCTCCTATTGGAGAATGTAAATCGAGTGATGGGATTATGAATCTGGAATACACCCACAGCGTTCAGGATTCCATCGTTGAGCGACAGCACCCTGGATAAATCCTAAGTAAACCAAGAATACAGTGGCCCAAAGGTAACCAGAAGACTGTTTGGACTAATCTTGACAAAGAGCTTTCTTTTATCCTTAATAACAATCTTAAGGGTCACATAGGGCAAAAGATCAGTTCCTTTTGTAGAATAATATACGACGTTTGCTTTGAGTGATTTGAATCGGTAATGGAAAAGATAAAAAGAGGAAAAACGACCAAATCGACGACAAATTTAGAAAGGAAAGTTAAGATCAGAACCAACATTAGTGAAATATTATGCGCACATCATCACGACCTAACATGCGCAGGTGAAATATTTGCATAGCCGTTTATAACGATTTTTACGAGCGCGTCAATAACGGCAAACGCGTCCAGGAACTTTCATTACGGACAGAAGCTGCAAAGAGGAACAATCGTTTTATTTATTTCATTAAGAATTTGCAAAGAGGAACGATCAATTATTTTTTTTTTTCATACCCTGCCTGGTGGCAAATGCTGCTGGTGGCGCCTGGGGTGGCGGTCCCGCCATAGCCACCGAAACCGTGAGATCACCCCTGGTCGGCGGCTGATGAAGTCAGGGTATCGCACGTGCTAACACACGTTGTATGTTAAAAAAAAAAAATATATATATATATATATATATATATATATATATATATATACATACACACGCGCGCACGGTCGAGTAATGGATAGAGGTTCGGATTGAGGAATCGGAGAGCCGAGTTCGAATTCCAGTTGAATTCATTACATTCACTTACTTGCTAATACCCTTTGGAAAGGTATGAATCCTCTTCTTTTCCCCCACCTATGGGTAAATAGCAGGTCAGTCCGGGTTCTATAGCTTGGTAAACTATAAATGGTTATAACTGGTTTACCGCAGAAAAAATGCAACCTACTACAAAAAAAATCTGCCTCGTCAGTCATGTATCGATAGATACATGATCGCCTGAGCGTGTATCACGCATGGCACATAACTGACTGACTGATACACGTGTGTGTGTATACACGCTTTTACGTGTGCGCATGTACGCCCGTACGTATGTGCATGTGCAAATGTGTAGAATATCGAGGTTATTTTTCCTTTTCTTAATTTTCTTATCTCCTTATACTCTCTCACTTTCTTTGTCTTTCTTTTTCCTTCTTTTTCCTTCTGTCTATCTCTTTCGACTCTGAGATATATAATCTCCTTGTATATAACTGTTATGTGAATAAGTAACCATTTATGGCGTGTATGCTGTGTGTATTGTGTGTGTGCCTTTATAGTATGTACGCATGTGTGTTGTATATGTTTCGTGTGTGTATGTGTGTTGTCTGTCTGTGTGTGTGTTGTGTATGTCAGTTGTGTGTGTAAGTGAGTTGTGCGTATCAGTTGTGTCTATGTATATTTTATGTGTGTATTATATGTTTTTTGTGTGCGTTTGTGCTCTGTGCATGTTGTGTATGTGTTGTGTGTGCATACGTACGTTGTGTGTTGTGCGTGTGTATTGTGTGTGTGTCTGTTGTGTATGTGTGTGTGGGTGTGTTACGCATGTTGTGCGTATGTGTGTTGTGTATTTGTGCGTATGTGTGAAGTGTGCGTTTTTTGTGTGTCTGTGATGTGTATGTCTTTGTGCGTTTGTCGTCTGTATGTATGTTGTGTGTGTGAATCTGTTGTGTGTCTGTTGTATGCTTTGTTTGTGTGTTACGTGTGTTGTGTGTGTGTGTTTAGTTGCTGCGTGTACATATGTTGTGTGTATGTTGTGCGTATGTTGTGTGTATGTTGTGCGTATGTTGTGTGTATGTTGTGCGTATGTTGTGTGTATGTTGTGCGTATGTTGTGCGTATGTTGTGTGTATGTGTGTATTTATGTTAAAAACGTGACGTACTAGAATCCTTCGCTGTTTTAAAATAATCCCTCCACTGTTTTTTTCACTTTTCTTTTATTGCGTTTTAAGAACTGTCGGCACTCCCTCTGCTCATACACCCCAAAAATTCCTAACACCACACACACACACACACACACACACACACACACACACACACACACACACACACACACACACAGACAGACAGAGTATCACACATGCTCACACCTGTACATAACTCTCGTAAACATTTCTTTTCAATATTGTCTGTCACTCCCACCCAAATGGACACGTCTACACAAAACTGCCTCAAGTTCTATGTCATAACAAAAAATACACATAAAAACGTAATTTGTACATAAAACTAAACATTCAAAGGACTTAACAAAGAGATAAGCTGAAATTAATCTATGAATAGTATGTCAAATAGAAGACAAGAACATTCATTATGTGTAGAGGGAAGTGAAGTAACTGGGAGTTCAATCCTCATTGGGATCTGTAATGCTGGCTTTGCTTAACGTCGTGTAATACGAAACACATGGAAACGCAAAGTTAGTACGTAAGTAAAGTGTGTTCGGAAAGTCACTATGCACTTATATTTTTTATTAACAGACATTTTTCAATATAGAATACTGGAGGAGAATATGAATGAAAATTATAAACAATATTATTAAAACCATATTGAAGTGATACCTGAAATATAAAAAAAATATGACTTTCCGAACACCCTGTACAATATGTGGGGGAATTCCGACTGAGGTCGTCACGTTCACTTTCGCAGAAATGCCCTTGGAAAAGGTATGAACACATCTCTTCTCTTCCCAGCTATAGCGTAAATAGCAGGGCAGACTGGGCTCTCTTGCCTTGATGTAGCAACCAGTCCAGAAGAAGAATATCTACTGGGGATCAAACCACGTTTCTTACCAGAAAAACCTGGTGTTAGAACCAGATTAGTCGCCGATGACCCGCGGCAGATAGTACTAGATTACAATGTATTAGTAACACTCGTAGACTAACCTGGCATAGATTAAATATTTAGAAACACCTAAAATTTAAGACGCGAATGTAAGTAAAATGTCTTAATATCTGCAAGTGTATGGGTTAGACTGTGCTCCCTTGTTTTGGGTGACAACCTGTCTAGAAGAAGGAAATTTCTGAATTCAAAACCATCCTGAAGAGGAATGGCCTCCGTCAGGTTCGCTTACCCCAGACGCTCCACTGCTGCTATGGCTGTAGTACATGGTGTTCCTACGAACCTATTGAATCACGGGCCGCACACACACGTGGACACACGTACACGTATACACATACACAGACACGCAATATTTTGTGTATGTAAAAATCATGTCTTTTGCATATCAAATCTAAATATCTGAATTTTAAAAATGTAAATGAAATTTCCTGTAAATGTTTGCTGTTGGAGCGGGATTTTCTTTAGAGATATATCAAAACAGGGAAAAGGGGCTTACAGCTACATCACGTTGATCAGCGAAGTTAAGCAACGTCGTACCTGAGCAGTATATAGATGGATGACCGTTTCAGAATACAGTTGCTGCAATCTTGTATGTACGGGTGGTGTAATGGATAATGGCTCGGAATCGTTAATCGGAGAGCCGAGTTCGAATTCCTGTTGGATTCGTTATATTCACTTACACACAAATTCCCTTGGGAAAAGTATGATCCACCTTTTCTCCCTCCAGCTATGGGTTAATTAGTACGACTTGTACACGGAAACCATTATTATCTAAAAAAAAATTCTTTAATTTAAAAATATTTTCTGGCTTTAAATAACCTGCAAAGTGTTGATAAGCCGTAGAAAAATGAATCAAGCAATAAAACAAAAAACAGGGAAAAGTAAAAATCAACAGTTAAAAACGACCTATTTAAAAAATTGTAAACTCGCTGGCATAAACAATAACTATATTATTATTATACATACTAGCAATATCCTTGAATTTTTCACAGTTTGACTATTTTAATGCTCTGGTTAATCATAATTCTTGATTTAAACGTTGAATAAACTCCTTGTGATTTCTTAGACTATAAGAGGCCCATGGGAATTCACACGTTGTTTTGTTAAATATTTGAGCTTAACAACTTTAATAAAATATTACAATAGCAATCATAAACAGGAATTAAAAAAGGTTAGGTTAATTTTTTTCTTCATGCATTATTAAAAGGAACAAATTTTCCTGTGATTTCCTATGTTTAACGATTGTCTTTTGTGTGTAGTAGTAATCCAAATTTTTCTTGTACTTTTCAATAATATGTGGAAATAACCATTCTTTGCCCGATGAAGGTCGCGAGACTGGAAACTCGTGTAGCAAAAATATGGAACATAACGTATAATATATATTTTAAAAAATCCACATTTTAGCCAAAAACGTTTGCGGCTTCTCTCTGTTCTTTAATATATACACTTTTCTCTCGTTGAAACAACTATAACCTCTCCCTTTACACAAACACACACACACACACACACACACACACACACATATATATATATATATATATATATATATATATATATATATATATATATATATATATGTTTCCTTTGGACGCTACTCTTGCTAAAAAAATCCTGTATCCCGTACTCGTGTGTGTGCGTTTACATTCAAAATGAATTTTTGATCGATATCTATCTTATCAAATAATAGCGTGTTGAGAGCAATTCGATTCTAATCGATCCAGAGTTTCTTATATGTAAAATGCTACACGGCTGAACCGACAGATCAAAATTAATTTGACAAGTTTTCGACTTACAATAGTCGCTCCAAAAAATGCATCCTATTTTATAATGTTCGCCTAGGGCATTAGAATTTCAATGATAGTAGAGGTTAAACCTTCTTGCCAATAACACATAATTCTCCTTTACATTGTTACAGATAACAGCTGAGCAGTTGCTCTGAAAGCGGGTACGAAACAGAGGTGTGTCTTCTGAATTCCTACTTGCGAAAAAATGCACCCATTGATATTAATCGTCGCTTGCGGAAAACAAGTAATGGATGTGAGCCCAGTTAGGCGGCGTATAGCGTGTTCCGTCAGTGGCGACAGTGATATGAAAAATTGCTCTAACCACCGGTGTTACTGCTTTCCCTGATTCTGCTGTAATTATAATCCATGTCGGAATTCTTCTGTAGAAGTATTTCTCTCTTGCCTAAATTCTCCTCTTTCTCTTTGAGGAAATTGTTCCGTATCCATTTCCATATAGGAGGATTGATATTACATAACTGTTGAGCACTTTCTCACAGACGTGGCGTGGCTTCCCTCTGTTTTTACTACAAATATTTTCATTATTTACATTATTCGGACTATTGTCCTCGTCTTTGTTGCCATATTTATTACAACGTTTCGGCCTTCTTCAGTTGATTGGAATGTCGAACTGAACCCTTTATTTCGCTCACTGGGGTAGACTGTTGTAGTTCCACCTGCCATGTTTAATGGATGTCAGTTATCAGTCTTCTCCTGTTAATTCCCCTCTTTAAGTTCTCCACTGCCTTAACCGGGTATTGAACTCACCCTATTTGGGTCCTGTCAATGGATCTAATCAACGCCTTTATCCACTGTGCCATGTGTCCTGGAGGACTCAATACCCGCATATCTTTGCTGGGTTTGGTCGTTAGTGAATGGGCTCTGTGATCTCATGAACCCGGGCATGAAATAAGTATGCAATCTTACTAACCTTCACAGTTCAGTGACTATCTGACGGAAAATAGGTTTGTTCTGTTACACAGAACAGAAACCATATTGTATACTTCCCCTTTTGTTTGTCCCTTTTTTAGGTTTGATTATTTTTAGATTGCTCACCATTTTGACTACTTCCGATTTAGCCCTTGGCATGAGGAACCCAATACAATAAAGACATTACACTTTTGTTAACTTTCTATCTACACTTGTCTATTTTATTTCCGAGTTATTGTTTGAATATTTGTTTGATGTAGCTTTATTTCATACGTTTATTTTTATATCTCTCTGTGTAGAACCCATTCAACGCGTGTCAACTGTCCACGTACACCGGTTTAAAATATAACCTTTTACTAACTTCTTCTTCCGCGAACTCACTGCAACATTGGAATGTATTCTCGTAGCAAACTTTTTACATATTCATGTAAACGAAGTAGTCATCATCTTCTTTTATGCATCAGGTTCAACCTTTTTTACAAATGAGCCAAATTTAGGTAAGTTCACCTGGCCACAAAAATACTTTATATAAATATGCTAGTAAAAAGTTCAAAACGTTGTGAATATCAAATCTTAATAACAAATATATATAATTACAAAAAATACTGTATTATTGACATTAAAAAAAGAAGAAATTATATATACACGAAATAAATTAAATTCAATGTAATTTTAGACATTGCTTTCCTATTGTCAATATCTGCTTTTTAGTCTTTATTCTAAGAATGTTAGTTAAATGAAAATCACTTAAGCTATTTCTTTCAGCAGGTTTGATGATTTTCGTGCACGAAAAGAATTGTTCACAGCAGTATGTACTACCCCATATGCATAAAAGTTTTCTCGATAAGCTAAAAAAATGTCTATTTAGCTCTGCCCCACCCACCAGCCGGTGTGTCTCAGCAAAGGCCTTTGCCCACTTTCCTTTCAGTGTAATGGCAAGTGAACCTACTTACACAATCTGAGAATAATTTTCTCGATATAGGTTACTGAAGTAATTGAAAATATACCTAAAGATTTTAAGATGCAGTGTGCCGCATGAAAATGTTAAGTGAGTCGCAGTGCGGCCAGCGGCCCGCGTGTTGGACGTCTCTGTATTAGATAAATGAAGTTTTTGTTTTCAAACTCCCGACTGCTATTTCTTGTTACCCTGTTTGTTTGTATTTTTCAGACTAACTGTAGTCTTATTTATATGTACTTATTTCTTCTCTACCTTTAACCTTTTTGTTCTTAATAAACCTGACAATGTTCGAGACTTCTTCACAGTTTTAATTGCCTTAAGGCGTTTATTGTCTTTGAGACGCGGACGCGTACCCTTGGGAGCAGAACAAAGTTATACTTATCCCTTGTGCATTCTCTTACTCCTGGTCTATAGATTAAAAAGAAAATACTTCAAAGAACCTCCAATATGTATTTTCTTTGAACAGTACTCGTTTTGCTAACTAAAAAGAAACATATCTTCTTACAATTCTTTATTCCAAAACATCTAAAATAGGCTTTTTTTCAGTACTGTGTTTCAATACATTATTCAGGTTTTTCTCCTCACAAAAAAAAGAGGGTTTTTTTTTTCAAGGTATTCATCTATTAAACACCCGCCCACACACATACACTACACTAGTCTCCATCCGGGTCTATTGTATTACTTACCTTACAAATTAAGCCTATTTTTATTCATCATCACCTAATCAATATTAATGAGGACGTCCTCTGCACACCTGGGTTCTTATTTTAATAGTGTACCAGTAGGGTATGCTTGTTTATTTTTATCGTTGAGCAGTCTATACCGCATGTTCTATGTTCCTGCTGCATACGGTTTGGATGGGGGGGCATCTCGATGTGGTGTAATGCTTAGAAAGCTTCTCACTATAGCACAATTACGACTGAGTAGTGAGCTCGATCCTCACTTGGTGCCCCATACGTTCGGCCTTGTGCTACATCTAAGCCAGGCTTAGAAAATCATACGATTTGGCTGCTTCTGGTGTAGATTGAATACGGGGACCCCTGCTTATTGAACGGATATGGCAACCTCATAAAGCTGTGTTTTCTGTTTTAGACAACGATTTTCGAATTGATACTGAATGGAAAATTAGGTGAGGAAGTGTAAGCTTCCTCGGATGCGTGCGTGAGTCAATATGACTGAAGTTACAATTTTATCAACAATGACGCTTTCGTGTTTATGAACTTTCTTCAATTTATTTATTTGATTACCTTTATCCTATAATTTATTTTAATGTCATATCCCAACAGGACTTAGGTGATAATAGCTATCCATAGATTATCTTTATTAATTACTTGTGAACTGCTTCTTAGGAAAGATAGTGGAGTAGTGTCCCGTTACCTTCTCCAAGCCATGCCTTTAATGCCATGTCTCTTTAAAATGCAGGCGATCATGTATCTCCACAGTTTTCTTATGGATTGTTTCTTCGCTTAGATTGGCTACCTCCCAAGGCTAGAGAACCCAGTCTACCTTGCTGTTTAACCCATAGTTGAGAGACCTATCACATTCAATGTACATGTGGCTTACGGCCATATTATAGTGAAACACCGGCTCTCGTATAATCATCGAAGTTAAGCAACGTTGAGCCTGCTTAGTAACTAGGTGGGCAATCACTTGGGAGTACCAGGTTATGTAAGTTTGGCTGTGTAATGGATAACGGATAACGGCTCGGAATTGGAAATCAAGAGTGCAGAGTTTCACTTTCAGTCACGCAAATACATTTGGAAAGGTATGAATCTACTCCCCTATCCCCCAGCTATGGGTTAATTAGTAGGACTTGTATCAGTAAACCAGTATCATCTCCAAAAAAATTCTAGCAATCTAAAAAAATATTTTCTGGCTTTAAATAACCTGCAAAGAAAAGTTGATAAGCCGTAAAAAACAGATCAATCAATCAGTGTGGATGCAAATGTAATAATTGTTAGAAAAGAGAGTGGATATTTATCAAGTTTAATTTTGTCTGGCACAAGTCACGTAATTAAAGAACTCAGCAGGGATCGAATTTACTTCAATAGCGAACTGATCTGCTGGACGAACTTGTTAACTAACAAGCTAAAGAAGACAAAGTACTTGCTAAGCTTAGTCTAATTGTTAATACTGAGTTCGATTGGTACTGAGCTGTGTCGGTAACCCTCAGTGATAGTGAGAACTTAGTATTAACAATTATTAATTTATGTCTCATAATATTTGTTACATTTAGCATATGATATGTGTATGCAAATGTAACAGCTATTATGCGACAAAGGTTGCATAATAATATTATGTACTAACCTATGTCCCATACTATTTGTTACAATTAATGTTGGGATGTATATGTAAATGTAACAAAGTCAGGAAACATGGCTCAGTGGTTAAAAGCGTTGGTTGGATCCAGTGACTTGATCCAAAGAATTGTGAGTTCAATACAAAAACTTGGAGAGTTGAGTTAAAGGGAGATAACTGAGACATTCGAAAGAAGCATGGCACATGGAACTAGAAAAATCTACGCCGGTGGACAAAATAAAGGGTTCAGTTCAAAATTCAAATCATATGAAGAAGGCCGGAGCCTACAACGGATGAAACGTCGTGAATATAGCAAGAAAGATGAGGACAACAGTCCGAACAATGTAAATAGTGTAAATAATTACAATGCCTCATCTCAGAAATATAGACAGATCCTGAAGAAGGCCGGAGCGTACAACAGGCGAAACGTTGTGAATATGGTAACAAAGATGAGGACAAAAGTCCGAACAATGTAAATAGTGTAAATGTTTACAATACCTCATCTCAGAAATATAGACAGATCCTGAAGAAGACTGGAGCGTACAACACCCGAAACGTCGTGAATATGGGGAAAAAAAAAACGAGGACAACAGCTCGAACAATATAAATTGTGTAAATAATTACAATACTTCATCTCAGAAATTTGGACAGCTCCTGAAGAAGACCGGAACGTACAACGGGTGAAACGTCGTGAATATGGCAACAAAGATGAGGTCAACAGTCCGAACAATGTAAATAGTGTAAATAATTAAAATACCTCGCCTCAGAAATATAGACATATATGGGACAGAGATTCAAATAACAATAGTAACCTATGTCCCATATTTGTTACATTTATTGTATGAGATGTATTTATAAATGTTAAAACTATTATGGCACAGAGGTTATATAATGACTTAATGCTCTACATATATCTAATAGTAGCTGATACATTTAGTGTAGGAAATGTGTATGAAAAAATAACAATTATTAACAAAACTATGAGAATATAATGTATTCACTTATTTCTCATAAAAGTATATTTATTGAATGAAACGTCTGTGCAAATATAACAGCAATTATGGAACATAACTGATACAATATTACAATATCCAATCATAATAGCTGTTACATTGAGTGTATGAAATGTGTGTGAAAATATAACAACTATTATGGGATAGAGGAAGCATTTCATACAATTAACAGGAAGGCGCAAGAACTTAATAATTAAGTATTGTCAATCCAAACTTTCTCGTTTTATCCGCCACTTTATTTTCATCAGCCACTCTGGTTAATTGTTGTCCAGCACATAGAGCTATAAATTAAGTGTAACTAATCTGATACAAGAGAACATTAATAAAACAACCGGTGAAGATCGAACACATTACACTTGCAAATCCTTCTACGAGATGCTTGCTAACCACTGAAATACTATTTTGTATATGCAGATAAGACAACGTACTATAGACATTTATTATTACTGTAGTGTCTTCTTAACCCTTTGAGCACTGCGTTCCTGAACAATTTTAAACCCTTCTGTCTGAGCTCCTGAGTCAAAATTCGCAAATAATTAGTATGTAATGTTTCATGGTAGATATAATAATAGTTACAAAAAATATAACTTCCTGGTTGCATCTCTGACTGTCCAGGTTGAGACCCTGCACGCTTCATAATGAAAACGATATTTTTTTTAATTCAAAACACATCCACAAAACAATGAAAAGGTGCGGACATGTTGGTAGAACGTTTGATGACATCAGAATATTACGGCTTTTCTGATTGGCTCTTCAAAATAAGACAACCAATAGAAAAACACGACGAGAATGTTTAACCACCGTTCAACCGGTGGCTATGCATTAATTCATTTTCCTCTACCACTGTTCAATCGGTAGCTAGGCATTATGTCGTTTTTCTCTACCACCGGTAAAGCGGTACTCAGGGCTGAAAGGGTCAATAAACCCATCAACACATATATTGCATATTTATCAGTATACCATTCGTCCATGCTTAGAATATTGCTGCTACGTATAGGCTGGGACTCCTGCTCTATATTTAGAGATCCTTGATAAAATTCAAAGACGAATCTGCAATGTTATTTGTCTTGACGTGGCATCTCGGAATCAGGTAATTTCTTACAGCCGTAACGTAGCTTCACTGTCTTTTCTATAAATACTTTCATGGTAATTGTTCTGATGAAGTTTCCTCTGTGCTATCTAGATCAGGGTCGGCAACCTACGCAAAACCAATTTCCAATTTTCCAGCCGCAAATGACATCACGAAGTCCGAACCAATAATTACTACGATGCAATGATGATATTTAACTGTTTCAATTTTGATATATACTAAAGTATATATACTATATATTACTATATAAAATATATTGTAGAACAGGTATATTGACCTTGACTTGTATAAAAATATATATATGCTGTTGGCGCACTGAATGATTTTAAAACCCTAAGTCGGCACATAGTTATCAAAAGGTTGCCGACCTTTGATCTAGATTCTATGAATATAAGCGCAGTATTAGATTGGCGGTGTAGTGCTTTAATCAACATAGTATCAGCAGTAGCTCTGGAGGTATAAAAACAACGCGAATCCTTAAAGGTAACTCCCTTCCGTATTTTCCTTTTTTCGAACGATGTGACATGAACTTTTCACACTGAAACTAAAAGGCTTCACTCTAAAACACAGTAAGTCACACTCAAATACATTCATTAACATTTCGTTGTGCATGCAATTTACTTCTAGGAAAAGAAACTTGTTTTAAACTTTACTCTTGTTGATTTTGTTTAATAAATGTAATTGGTCTGCTGCTCATTATTTCATGTGCTGTAAAATATTCTCGTAAGAAACCTTTCACATTAATTATCGAAGTAGCTAACACACTACATTATATTAGACTTTAATATATGCTCAATGTATGTTAATATGTGTTCAAGCCTCATATCTCTAATAATTAGAGATATGAGGCTTGAACCCATATTCCCTAAACAATGATCCACTGTAACATCATGCACTTCTTTATCATTCCTCTTCCTTAGTCCCTGACTTCTCTTTCCAAGAGATAAGCGGATGCAAGACATTTCCCTTACTCTCTGCTTCTGAATCATCCCTTCCTCCCATTAAATCACCCACTCTCCTGATACTAAAAGGTTTCTTACTCGATGAAGAAAACAGACAGACGCATACACTCGTGCAATAAGTAAATGTTTGTCCTATGAAACGCCCCCACATGCAGCAGACACGCGCACATGTACTTACATACTTTGCTAACAAAAAAACAAAAAATATACAAAAAAAAGAAAACAAAACAAAGCAAAAGACACGTCGACGAACACGTGACTGAAACTTCACCTTACGACGTTATCTTACGTTGCTTCAAGAAGCAAAAAGAAAGACAAACAAACAAGTAGACATTCGAGTATTCTTGAGTCTTCTGGACAGGAAGACATCAACAAAATGTCTTCTTTCCAGCTACACACTTTTTTTCCTTTGTATAAATGAATGAATAATGTGTTTTTTTTTCTCTCCTTGACACACATAGATAAAAAAAATTAAGTCCATCTTCTTTGCTCAACTCCATTTTCTCTTCGTATATATCTGTGCCATGGAAGTTTCTTGGATTTTGAAAGTATAATAATATTTCAGAAAACACGCCATTTTGTGTATACCGTGGCTGAGCGGTCTAAAAGCACGCGGAGCTTAACGGTGATTTAGCCTGCAAGGAGGACGCAGGTTCGAACCTTGCTGGATGGTCTAATTTCTTTAGAAATATTACCCAGTATACAGGCCCGTTGACGTAAATTTACACCTAAAAAAACAATGATGTCTCCTCAAACAGGTTTATCTACTAAATATAACGTATATATATATATATATATATATATATATATATATATATATATATAGTCATCCACAGACAGACTGTTTCGCTGTATCACAGCTCCTCAGTATTACTAGATATCCGATCGCTTCAAGCCGGGACTGAAACCCGACCGATTTGGTATCAGTCGGAGATTCTATATATATCTGAGTATCCATTCTTTGATATAACGTAACAGGAAGTTTATCCAGAACTGATTGTCTTGTATACTCCTTTCCTGTTTCTGCCATTTTTTTTAACTCTTTGTTGAATTTCTAATGTATTTCTCGATTTTAACTAAAACTTAGTACCTCTTTTTTTCTTTATTAATATGAGTAAATAGGCTTTCCCGTCGTCCGATCCATACTTCTTACCCTCCTCTTGAACAGGAGTAGAGGCTCATCCCTTGTTTCCTGTTTAGGTAGAGTTTTTCGGTTCCTTTCCTTTTCTCTGGACTTAATAGTGGTGCTGTCATGATTTTTTTTTTGTGATATGCGTGGACGGTGGCAACTGGTAGTTAGGATCCCAAACTCTTGCGTAGCGTCTTAAGAGTCTGCTGTGATCAGCAGTCGCATAATATTGGGGTCCTTGCAGTGCCATATCGCGTATGGAAGGGTGTCCCTGCAAGCACCTTTGGTGGGCAACACTATGCTGCAGTCTGCGCCAGTTCACTTCCCGCACATGTTACATTAGACGACCGACTGCTACTACCACCCTAGGCCATAACAAAATAACACACCATGACTATAAGCAACCAAAGATATAAAACTAAACTAGCTCATCAATAAACGACTAAACCCCTTAACCTTTCTTTCTTCAATATTTGTGTTATTCATACCAACTTCTGTGGTATGGAATCTTTCCTCTTTGAAAAGTCTCTGGACATCCTAGCTCTCTTCTAAACTAATCTTAACTCTTCAGTTCCCTCCTCTGATTTCCTGATTCCTGGCTGTTAAGAAGGACTCTAATTTCCTCATGCATGGCCTGGGAGTTTATGTCCATGAACATCTGCTAAAGAACTCTCTCTTGAATTTTCAGAGAATTCTTACATGTGTCTCCATCTCTCTCTACTAAATTCAGTCAGCTATCTCTTCTTTCTCTATCGTTCCCCTTCCTTTCATGACTGTTACGTGCAAGATAGTATTTCTGATAATATAGACAAGGCCATCTGTTTACACCTGTCTGCAAATATATTTGTGTTTGGTGACTTTAATGCCCACCATTCCAAGTGGCTTAAGTACTCCACCACTGACCTCACTGACATCCAAACCCTGAACGTCTCAATCAGTCAATTTCTCACGCAAATGATGGACTACCCCACGCCTTTCCCCAGTAACCCTGGTGGACACGCTTCCCTTCTAGATCTCTTTTTTTTACCTCTGTCCCTGACTCATGTCGTGCCATGTAGCTCTGCTCTCTTGGCAACTCTGATCGTGCGGTAGTGTCTGTAAACATCCCTTTCTGCTCCTCCACCAACCAGGAACCCTCTACCAACAGAATATCTTTCTGTTATCAACGTGCAGATTGGGACTCGTACTGTGATTCATGACTTCCTTGGGAATGAAGATTTTAATCTTCCTGATCAAAAACGCGCTTCTGAGGTCTCCTACTTGGTGAAAGCCGGCATTGATAATTCCACCCCAGCAAGGAAATACCAAGTTAAATCGCGTTCATCTCCTTGGTTTTCACCTGCATCCTCGACCGCTATAGACCACAGGAATCACTTCTTCCGTCTGAACCAGAGCGACACGTCTGATTGCAGCAGCCGTCTCTTTGTTCGTAATGAGTGCAAGCGTGTCCTCAAAGTAGCGAAGTTGTTATTTGCTGATAGAATGAACCAACACACAGCATCACGCAAGTTTGGTTCAAGAGATTATTGGCGGCTTTGCAAGAGTGTGCTGAACAACAGCAAAACCTCAGTCCCTCCTCTATTCAGTCAATTCGAAATCCTGACATCTGCAGCAAATAAGGTTGAAGCTCTTCCAACTCAACACTCGAATCATTTAGAGTACCGTAGCAGACATAGTGGACCAAAACCAGAGTCGAATGGCAGATACTCTTCAGTGTTTTATGAACTAGGACCCCCGGAGGAAATCCTTTCTGACAACGATACTGCCTTCTGCATCAGACAGTTTGAGCACTTCCTGGACTACTGGGAGTTCCAGCTTCGACTATGAAGCGCGCATGTACCAAGTGGCAATGTCATAGCAGAAAGGTTCCACCGAAGTGAGAAGAGGATTGCCGCCAGAAAGCAGTGTACAGTTATGTAAGGGTTTATAGATATAACACGACACCAAAAGACATGTCTACTACAAGTGCACCTGCCAATGTGATCTACACCTACCGGGTACGAGTCAAAGGGATCGACGGTGTGTATCTACCTGAACGAAGAGAAGTGCGTGGACCGCATAGCATAGGAGATTCCGTCTGAGTGAAGCCTCCCTATGGCCGGTACACCAACTTAAAAAAAAGGGCGGGTCTCCGATATCGTCAGCGAGCATTCCGTATTGGTAGACGGTATCCCGCGCCATGTAAGGGATCTCCACCCTGCCCTCGAAACGACACCATTGACGAGTGACGGTGAGACTGAATCGTCTGAAAGCGAGCTGTTGATTGAGCCCATACCAAGTGAGATCGACGATTCAACTTAGAACCCAGGTAATAACGTTGACAGCTCTGATAACATTGAGATCTCCTCCGAGAAAGAAGTTCAGACAATCCCCCCTTCGGAGGAGCACCCGAAGCAAAACACCGCATCCACACTGTTATGTGTGTGATCATGAGACCAAGGAGGAGTGTAGTAGACATAGTGAATCAGAACCAGAGTCGAATGGCAGAAATGGTGAACAGCACCTGCCTTATTCTCGACGAAAAACAGTTCGTCTTAGTCTGACATGTAGGACTTCAGTTTGAGAGAAGGTGAGTGTGTTGTTCTGTCAAAAGAGACCCTTCTTTGTTGTCCGATAAGAAATTGGGTCATTAGCAGCTTTACATAATATTAGCGTAGTTGGACAGAATCGAGGAGAGACATCCGGGTGTGTTGGTGCCCGGATGTCTAGCATGTTTATCATCCAGGTAAGTGATTGATGACTCGCGATTATAAGTAGACCATCGTGGAGATGAGAGGTGTCTTCTGTCGGGGTATATCGTACGATACGTGCAGTTGTGGTAGAAGGAAAGAAGGAACGACAAAGCGGATACAGGGAACGATAAATACCAAGAAACCGATGTACAGGGAAGAAACGCCTAATCTGAAATTTCATCCCAAAACAGAGTCGCTAATTTCTTTTGACCACAAGTACCTACATCTGATTTCCCCAATAGAAGAGAGGCTCTACTGAGTGATATGCGCATAACCCCGTCACTGGTCTCGAACATCATTTCTAAATTAGACTCCCATAAGGCAACCGGAGGTAACGGTATCCCAACCATCGTCCTAAAGAAATGTGCTCTCGAACTGACTCCAGTTCTCTCCAAACTCTACAATTATTGCCTCGCTGCTTCCTGTTTGTTGGAAGACCCCATGTGTAGTTCTTGTCTTTAAAAACTCCGGAGAACCTTCTCACCCATCAAACTATCGCCCTATTAGAGAGGGTCAGAAGGTTTTCCAGAGTTGGCTGATGCTAGACTCATGGAAAGCAGTACACCTCGTTTTCTCGACCTCACATTTTCAACTGACTTGAAATGGAACGACTACATCGAATCAATAGCTGCATCCACTGCAAGGAAAGTTGGGTAACTATGACGTGCCAAAAGGTTTTTTCTCATCAGAGTCCATTTTGCACATTTACAATTCTGCCATTCAACCATGCACTGAAAACTTTTGCCATATGTGATCTGGCGGTCCTGCTACCCATCTCGAGGTTGTTGACAAAAGATCCAAATGTAATCGATCCTGATTTGGCATCTCGACTTCAGTCACTCTCTTACCGACGGGACGTAGCTTCCCTCTGTCTTATCTACAAATATTTTCATGGCAACTTCTCTGACGAGCTTTTCTCTCTGGTGCCTGAAGTACGTGAGTTTAAGTGTGCTACCAGATTGGTATATAGGTCCCACCATTTTACTGTTTTAATTAGTTAAATGTAACCGTCAGTTCTACCCCAACAGTTTTCACGCACTTCTCTCCCGTGAAACTCCCTTCCGTTTCTTTGCTTCGCTGATATCTACATTGAAATATCAAAAGCCATCTTCTATCTAACTGAACGCCGTTCAGCTTTTATCCTTTCTCCGCCCTCCTACCCAGTTTTTCCCACCTTCATTCTTTGTAACCCCCAGAGTACAAGTGGCATTCCCGCCTTGCTTGAGTGAAATGATTTTTATATATATATATATATATATATATATATATATATATATATATATATATGTTCTTTTGCCCTTAATCCTGG
This sequence comes from Acanthosepion pharaonis, assembly GCA_903632075.3. Taxonomy (NCBI): domain Eukaryota; kingdom Metazoa; phylum Mollusca; class Cephalopoda; order Sepiida; family Sepiidae; genus Acanthosepion; species Acanthosepion pharaonis. Next base: position 363,219 of record CAHIKZ030002644.1, read on the forward strand.
AAGGAGTCATTGAGGTATTGACGTGCTAAGCTGGCCACAATTCTCATCCATCTATCGCGGTTGTGTGCCAGACCCTGGGTCTCAAAAATGGTTTCTTTGTGTGCTCATCAGGGAGTGTTATTTTGTGTTTTAACCTGTCGGAAACTATCTCTCTCCAGGTAAAAGAAGAGTTCCGATTCCTAGATTCCTAACCACTATATATATATATATATATATATATATATTCTACTAGCACTTGCGATACCATAGGGGAAATAACACAGTTTCAGTGGCTAAGGTGGTATTGCCACCCCTGGCGCCGCCAAAAGCGTTTGCCGCATCGGACAGGAAATTGTTTTTTTTTTTTGTTGATTTTTTTTGTTGTTGTTTTTTTTGCTGTTGTTTTTTTTTTGTTGTTGTTTTTTTTTTGTTTTGTTTTTTTTTTTGGTTTTTTTTTTTGTGTGTGTGTGTGTGTGTGTGTGTGTGTGTGTGTGTGTGTGTTTGTGTGTGTGTGTGTGTGTGTTGCGATTTTGCCCAAATGCAAATCGGATTTTCAACGTTGTGTTAAAAGTGTTTGCTTTTGCTCGTTAAGCAATACGCAACGTGCTTGTGGCGACCGTTATCAATGACGTAGAATGGGAGGTAAACCGCTGTGTTTCGAGTCGGAAGTAGCATTGTGTTGCTAAATATATATAACATGAATCTATTATGCATAACAAAAACATCTCAAACTTTTTGAAGTCGCAGCGCATTTGAAATCCTACCAATAATTCTAGGCGCTCTATATACAAATTTCCGGAAAATATGTTATAATGAAGTCAAATATTGCAGAAAAGAAATAATGCAAGTCTAACATTTTCGCCCCAGCCCCTCAACCCCAGACTCTCTGGGTTGAGGTGTCTACTTGGTCCTAACCGAACTTAAGGAAGTGGCCGTAGATTATTCGACCGGTCCACTGGTTTAATCCTGCTTCTTGCCTACGTTGTGTTTGGTTTGATCCAGAAAGCAGAAGTGATGTTCATCCATTCACGGCCGACTGAAGATGTAGACACGGCTGGAGAGTCTGCGCTAAGAAATTTAGAATGAAAAAAAAAAAGAAATAATATCGGCAGAAAGCCGGACAAACAACTATTCAATGATTGAATAGTTAATGTCTTTTATATAACAGAAAAGAATAATATAGAAAAGAAACGGGTTACAGAAAAGAAAAAGTAATTGACGTAAAAACGCATACACTGGATTATGGACAGAGAGGGAGAGAGAGAGTGTGTGTTATGATTAACTCGTTGTTAAATCCTCTCAGAACGATATACTACTCTTGCGATGGGGGAATAAGATTTCTGTGCGCGGCTTAAAGTTTATAGTGGCGTTCCTCCTTAGCAGTAGTAACAGTAGTAGTAATATTCGTGGTAGCAGAAGCAGCGGTACTTATATCAACAATACATGTGTGACGAAATCAGATAGCCTAAACACGCATATACGCATATATTTATAGGGTTAATTTCCGTTTAGCAACAGAATAAAGGTCACGTGGGAGTCTTATGACATTTTGGGAAGGCCGGTCAAAGGGTTGACTGACCCAATTACCCGTAGCGACAAATGTCTAGACAGAAGCTAGACAGGGGACTGATGTAAGCTGGAATTCGCGCCAAAGACACGTGATAGTCAGAGATTCACTCGAGAATCAGTTGCTATCTTGACTTTGAAGAAGCAAGACCTGAAGCCGAAGCGCTGATAGTTTATGAACGGAAAGATAAGACGCATTTTATAGTGATGGAACTTATCCAGTTCAACCCAGGCAACCAGGAAATTTATACGCTGAGGATTCAGCCTGCGTTTAAAGAAAAAGGAAAACCAGAGAAGAAAGCATATATCTCTGTTACAAGTTGAATTGTGTAAAGAAAAGAAAACGGATATCCAGAGAGGAGAAAGTGTATACCTCTGTTATAAGCTGAATTGTGTAAAGAAGAAGAAGGAAAGAAAGAAGAAAACCAAAGAGAGGAAGAAAGTGTACATCCCTGTTGCAGTGAGTCGGGTTTAGAAACTGAACTGTCTACAGAAGAAAAAGGAAGGAAAGAAAAAGGCAAAACAAAGAGAGGAAGAAAGTGTATACCTCTGTTACAGCCGGACAGTGTGTGAAATTGTGTTTGTGTCGAGAAAAGAAAAGAAAGGACAATGATAAAAAAAGAGAACTGAATATAAAAGATAAGTAATCATATTTTGGACCCGTAGTAGAAAGATATACATACATCCATGAATATTATGTTCTTGCAAACACCTTTCCACATGTCAAAACAATAATTGTAACTCCTATCCCATCTCTTTTGTGTACGCGTTGGCTTCTGCATTCAATTTATAGTAATTCATACTTATATTTTTGTATGTTCGGGTTCAGTTGAATCCATTTGGTGTTAGACGAATTTTGATATCCCAACGTAAGTTTTGAGATCTGGTCGTCGGATGTTTTAACTCATACTTAAATGTTCTTTTATTTTGACATTTGTATATTTGTACATATTAAAATTCTTGTATCAAAAATCGCTAAGCCTTATAGTTCATCCTTGTATTGTGGATCAGTATTCGTGTTGAAAACGAAGCGGACCTGGGAAAGATTACTGTTCGATTATCCCAATCGAACAGTGGTCTTAAAAATATTTTTGTTTACCAATTGTCCATTGTCACGATCTGGGAGAAATAGCTTGTATCTCTCCACAGGTGTGATAATGTATATATCTCCTAGTCGGCGTATGATCGCCTTATAAACCCATTCGTCGACTGGGGCATATGACACATGTTAGCGGATGCTTCGTTCAAATCTCTGACGTCACGTTCTCTCCTTCTTGAGTCTCCAACTCGTCTCTCCACTGTCTCTAGCCCAACTCTTGCCCGGGCTAATTCTCTTCTGTCTCTCTCTTCCGTCTGCCTCTTCTGTCTCCCTCTTTTTCTATATAACTACGCGTTTATATAGAAAAGTCCGGCTGGTTACAACTGAACCTTGGCCCTACTACTTCGCACGTGATTATCACAGGGTTTTGACTGTTTCAACCAAAATCATGTGAATTCTAAAGGTCCTCCTTGCTTACTCAGCTCTATTCCAAGTTTTAATCAATAAAAATTATTTCGACCATTTCCATTGTCTGCTAATGTTCCAGTTCCAATGGTTACAGCTCTTGCCCTAGATCAGATTTCCCATCAGTAAACGAAATGCTCTGATCAATTTCGCTAGTCCAAATCTACTCCAATTTCACTAAAAAAATATACGTGTGTGTGTTTCCCAGACTCTCTCTGTCACACAATAAAAAAATATAAAATGAAACATAGCTTAATTTTATTCATTCTTGTGTTTATGAGAAACATGAACCTGATCAGTCTTAGCGATTTCTTCAATGTTTAGGCGTATATTTGACAGGCAAACTCTCATTTTCTCCTCAATACATTGAAGAGTTCCTCTCTTTTTGCATTTAATTATGGTGAGAAAAGCCTAATTCACATAAATATGAACGAGACGGGTATTGTAATATATTAAAGTAAATATATTTATTTCTTATATCTGGACACATATTTCTCTGGAAGATGCTAATGCGCCTAGACATATTCCAACGGCGCACCATTTGAGAACCACTGATCTAGATTATTAAAATTTAGCAAGTTTCAGCTTAATAAGATTTTTGTAAGTGCTCAATATAAAAAAATAGAGTAACAATAGTAAAAATAAGGAAAAGTTTAAAATATTTTTTAACATTTCTTATCTTATTATTATTTATCTATCTATCTATCTATCTATCTATCTATCTATCTATCTCTCTCTCTATATATATATATATATATATATATATATATATATATATATATATATATATATATATATATATATATATATATATATATATATATATATATATATATATATATAAAGAGATTCAAAAAATGAACATACGTGATGAAAAATGCCCCTAATTTCAAAACAAAATTTTATTGTCAAAATCTTTGTTATTATTAGATGAAAGACCAAAGAATTTTTAATTATAAATTTTGGCCTTTTTAGAAACTTCAAAATCCTGGTTAAAAATTATCTTTTTCTTGCCTCAGCGGGTGACCATAAATTCATATGGAAAATTCATTGATTTAGAAATTCTTGCAAAAATAAGATAATTGTCGGATGTCAATCTCACTTATTTAGTTAATTTGTAGTGGTTTGGTAATAGTGCTATTAAGTAAAAACTATATTTACTAATCATAAATAGTAAAGAATATTAGAATTCAGCAACAATCAGTATTGTGAAAAGAATTTTGAATTTTTTTTGTATGTATAAATGTGCCGATTTTTGTAAATACGGACATCCATACACGACATTATCAGAAAATAAAATAGTTAGCTATAATAAAGTTAAAATTTATTGATAATTATATAACATTTCTTCAACAAGCGTCTTCGTAACTCTATAAAGCGAAAATCCGTTAAAAATATATAAGAGGATAAAAGTATCTGTGTTATCACCAGCCTTCGGCCTGCTATCAATAAATGTGTGCGCTCTAGCAAAATATCGCAAACTTACACCCGACCATAAGTGAAACTACTATACATGATCCATCACTGAAGATGCAGGTAAAATAATCGGCTTCCTGTACCGCTCCAGTAAGTACCTGATTCCTCATGCTACCCTCTACCTTTATAAGAACCAGATTAGGCCAGAAATGGTGTCCTGTTGCCATACTTGGGCGGGAGCTGCCCAGTCCTCACTTTCCAGTTCTGATAGAATTCAAAAGCGTCTCCGAGTCCGTGTTGGAGAAGAATTATTTTCCACCATTCAATCTCTCTCTCATAGGCGGGATGTGGCGACTCTGTCACTGCTGTATCGCGACTACCATGAAAGGTGCTCGGATGAACTGCATATCCTGGTTCCACTAGGTCTATCCTTCACGGCTATGACTCGCCATACCACTTACGTAATAGCAAACCACCCTCATTTCCTCCATATTCCATTGGTGAGAAGTTCCAACCAAACAGCTTCTTCCCGCGAACCACTGCCCTGTGGAATCGACTCCGAAAAAAATGTTTTCCCGATCACTACAATTTCCACCTGTTCAAGTCTAGTTTATCGTTATCTTCCTCTCCTATCCATATTTACTACACCTTAAAGTAACCCATACCCCGAGTTGCCCCAGACCTTATCCAGGGTGAACCTTACACAAAAAAAAAAAAAAAAAAAAATTCGCTTCTGCTTCTGTGTTCTCTCACGACAGACTAATGGACCATATCTTCCGTTCGGTCAGCGAGAACTCCGACTGCCCCTCTATTCATCTTTGACTGCGATTTTCACTCTTCATTTCGACAGACGGCCTGTAGAATGTCCCCTGATATATAAGCCCATGACCGGAATTCCTTCCTCCCTGGCAAAGTGACACTTGATCTCGAAAGTTTTTATTTAGTTTTCCCTATTTCTAACAGCGGGTGGTTCCTTTGAAACTTTCACATCTCGATTTTACTGGTGATACACTAGGTAATCATAAACATCAGTCCAGATTAAATCATTTACTGTCCACTTGACTCCGTGGGTGTCCTAAGACAGTCGAGTGGGGACCCACTGTGTCACAGTTGCATAGCTAGGCTTAAGTTATGATGAAAAGAGATAACAGTGCATTTCGTCGAAAAGAAAAAAAACTAACACAAATTTAAGAGACAAGTAGTTGATAAATGTTCATTGTAAGTTCATGGTGTCAGTAAATGTTCATCGTATTTTTTTCATGTCGGTATGAATGTCAGAGTGGGGGATTTTTTTGCGGGGGTGTCGAATTTGAAACAACAAATTAATAGATTGTTGAATGAAAGAAAATGTTGTAAAGTCTGACATCATCGTTTGCGTCCAGTGAGAAAATGACTTTGTGAAATTAATTGGCGCCTATCAATTTTGGCACCATTTTTGTAAGGGTAAAGTAGATCCCAGTAAAGATTAAGAGTAATGAAATCTGACTGTTTATAATATGCTAGATTAATCGCATATCTTATTACTAAATAAGGGAGATCAGGTTGCGTAAACCATAAATGCATGAAATCACGTTCTGTTATTTTTGCACGAGTTTTTGATTGGCTACGATCTTCTTAAACTATTTAGGGTCGTAAATTTGTTTCCGTCTTACATAAGGGAATTAATAAACCAGTTTAGAATTTTAGGAAATTATTCGTACACTTGAAATATATTTATGACATGCAAGTTTTTATTTTATATTTAACTTCTATTCTTTTAGAATATTTTTGTTTTAACGTAGAAATAATTTATGCATTTTCTATAAATATTTTTTTTTTATTTCTGCCTGAATTTCTGAGATGAGGAGTCACCAGTATTTACACTATCGTCATCTTTGTTGGTGTTTGTGGTTATAACAGCAACAAAGATGAGGACAATAAATATATAATATATATATATATATATATATATATATATATATATATATATATATATATATATATGTCAGTGGAAATTGAAGCCAACACCCAGATGTGACATTGTTTCATGAGTTTAAAGCAGTTGTCAGGCCTGACAACTTTTCATCTTTTACATACGTTCTATCCCTGATATTGAGCACTTTAAGCCATAAATATAGCATATCAAAAACTATAAATTAGCATATATATATATATATATATATATATATATATATATGAAAATATATATATATATATATATATATATGAAAATATATATATATATATATATATATATATATATATATATATATATATATATATATATATGATAAAATATAATTTATAATATGCCAGTTCGCCCTGAAGATCCATTTCGGTGAAAGTTAGGTAAGTAATTCCTGGCTTACTAGGATTTTTTATACTCTGCTCTACTTAATGTATTGAGCGTTTTACTTTGTTTTTTATTTTTTATTTTACTCGATTGTTTTTTTCTTCTTTTGGCAATACATTATGACACAGGTCGATTTTCTTCGACCTAATCGGATGTTTTTAGTTTTTGCTTTCTTTTTTTTTCAAAATTTTTCAACAGATATCGATTTGTTTTAATATATTTTTATTTGCAAATTGTATTATTCATGTTTATTTTACACCAGTCGAGTATAGACATTAATACAAAACACGCATATATATATATATATATATATATATATATATATATATATATATATATATATATATTCTGTTTATACGTTATTTTTTATGGATACAACTTATTTGAGCAAATGCTGTTTTAAATACATTTGCTGGCCTGAATATCACAGAAATTTCGCAAAAAATATGCGTCTTTCGAAAAGAATTGAATCTGTGTTCCATACGGAAATCGTAATTTAGCCTGACTTACTGTTAACCGATTCAGCCACAGGGTTTAGCAAAGGTCAAATGACTGCTTATAAATATTCAGGCCCGTAAATGTAATTAATACTGTTTAATTAAAACAGAGCCTTTACTCAAATAAGTTGTATCTATACAATAACGTATAGACAGAAAATATATTCAAATATTTGTCAGATTTAATCCAATATATATATATATATATATATATATATATATATATATATATATATATATTATAAATTAGCTGGTTTAAAATATTTTTCCGCTACACAGTAATAACCATGTTTCAAAAATGGAAGCTAAAATGAAAGAACAAAAATGTAAGCTAGAATGAGAGAACGAACAGATGGATTAAAAATCCACTTTTCGTAGCATTTACTTTTAAAGAAGTGCTCAACACAATATATATATATATATATATATATATATATATATATATATATATATATATTCTATGCCAGACTTTACAACATTTTTCCGCCTTTTCATCCCACTTGTTTTTATTTTCATGGTAATTATTGGGATGAGTTTTCCTCCTTGGTACTTAAACTTTATGAATTTAATCCTATTACTAGATTGGCAACAACGTCTCATCAATTTACAGTTGAAATGGCTAGATGTGACCGTAAGTTCTATGTTAACAGTTTCTTCCTTCGCACTTGTCGCTTGTGAAACTCTCTTCTAGCTTCCTGTTTTCCAGTCAACTTTTGATCTTCAATAATTTTAAATGCAATATCAATCTGTCTCCTTAATTCATATCCTTTTATTGGTCTCTCTCCTTAATTATTTTTCTCAGATTCTTTTACAGTCGCTGACATTTTTTATCATGGTGGTTTTATTACCTTGCTTGGTAGTCAAAAGGTTTTTAAAAAAATAAAATAAAATATGTCTATATATACGTGCGCTGTCCCCCCCACCCAATATACAATTTGTTTCTAAAACCTCCTATTCATTTCCGACATTTTTACGTTGAAATTCAATTCTTTATTCGTCCTGGGTATGACGATAAATTACATCCGACAGCAAGGCCTCTTATTGGGAATGTTTTGAGGGGCATTGAATCACCTTTTAATTGCTGTTGTTCCCAGATCCACCCTGACTCAGGGTGGTAGTACCAGTTAGGGTCCCAGTTACGGGAAAATAGTGAACCCCGAAACTGGGGTAAAAGCATAAAAATATTTTAGAAAAAAATTACCAGAAACACATTTTCATAGTAAAAAATAAAAAATGCATTATTGGGAAAAGAAATATGAAAGCTCACAAGAAAATAAAATTTAGGCATTAAATGACGCATGAAGAGTTGATATGCCGTTAAACAAACAAACCAATCAATACTTTATAAATCATGATACTCATTCAAATCAAAGTTATTCATCACGTATCCGGTGTAATTTGACCTGCTAATCGAAGTCAAGTGCTTTGTGGCGTGATATCTCTTCAAGAGTTTAAACACTAATATATTTCCGTTCATTGTTGATCCAGAATATATCTTTATATATTGGAACTGTTTTCAAAGACTGGCTTCTATTATAAGGAGTTAAGGAATTCTAATGATTGGCTTATATAGTAAGGGCACATTCTAGTCAGGTATGCAATGTAATTGACCCTGATCTGGCATTTCGTCTGCAGTCGATCTCTCACAGACATGCCGTTGCCTCCCTTTGTCTTTTTTACAAATACTCTCATGGTAACTGCTCCGATGAGATGCTTTCGCTGGTTCCCAGACTTCATGAATTTAAGCGTTCTATTAGGATGGCATCTCGTTCTCACCCTTTCACTGTTGAAACTGTTAAATGTAGCCGTCTCTTCTACTCCAATAACTTCATGTCTCGCACTTCTCGCCTGTGGAACTCCCTCCCCTTTTCCTGTTTCCCTGATAGCTATAATCACCCACTATCTAAATGTAATGTGAATCGACGTCTCCAGATGCCTTGATCTATCTCCTATTCTTTTCACCCTTTCTCTATCACTCCTATTCGTTCTCGCTCCAACTCTGTGTAATCCGTTGTAACCCCTTGCCTGCTAGTGGCTTCCCGCCTTGCTTGGGGTGAAACGCTTTAAAAAAAAAAAATTACAGACCGCCCGTCGAAATATAGAGTATAATTCGTAAACCAACGCATCCAAAATAACGTTGTCCTTGCAAAATTCCCATTGCCATTAATATCAACTCGTTGAAAGAAGTTACTTCTCGTTCTTGATCACATGAATTATAGTGATTTATTAAACGTAAATTAGATGTGACACAAGGCCTCAAGAATGGCGCACCCAGTGTGAATTCATTACTCAATTGTAATTGATCTAGCAAGACAAACTAACCATTACTACATTCAATGCCTCAAAACCAAACTAGTTAAATTCCATCATCGTCGATCTGACCCCAGCCACGATGAATGGGTGTCACCTCGGGGAGACTCCGTGACCTGAGAGACTATTGAACTTTAAACACACCCCTGACCTCAAATGGAACTCTTACATACGACCCATCGCCAAAGATTCAGGTAAAATGATCGGCTCCCTGTGCCGCTCCAGTAAGTACCTGACTCCTTATGCTGCCCTCTACCTTTATAAGCGCCAGATCAGACTGAAAATGGCGTACTGTTGTCATATTTAGGCGGGAGCTGCTAAGTCCTCATTTTCCAGTCTCGATAGAGTTCAAAAGCGTCTCCCAGTCCTTTTGGGTGACGAATTATTTTCCACCCTCCAACCTCTCTCTGGGTAATGCTCCGGCCTTCCTCAGGTGACTTACTGCCTAAACGGCTGGGAAACACAGCAAACCACCCACATCAGTGAGAATTTCGAACTAAAATTCATTTCTGGGGGGAACTTACTGTAAAAAAAACCGAACAAGGCGGAATAATCTATACTATTCGGAGCGTACGTGAATGGCCGATAACGCAACGGTAAAAGGAAAATATGGTCAACATAAGAACATAGATGAGACAATGTGAAAAGAAAAAAGAAAATGATGTTTTTTTTTTTTTTATTTTCAAATTAAATAATTTTTGACAATAAAATAAATGACCGACATTGTTTCATCTCAGAAATATAGAACTCAAACAATCCTTCTCGTAATCCTGAAGAAGGCCGGAGCGTACAACGTCAGTTCGAAACGTCGACATTTTCCGAATATTGGCGAAACAAAGATGAGGACAACAGTCCGAATAACTGCGAAACAGAAATTTTCTGTTTTATAGTTGCAATGCGAACGGCGGAAATTTCCTCATCCCAGAAATACGAACAGATAATGTCTGAATGTAAATCTTACAAATCTTTCCCCAGAAATTCAGACAGAAAACTGGATGTATGAAGAGCCTTAACATACATTTTCAACTTAGAAGAAAAGGCCACTGATGCTATCAGACCCCCATTTCAATGCATGTAGAAAATTATCCCACATTCTTTTTAGTATAACAAAAGGTTTTTGACCCAATGTGCTTATTGTGAAACAACGGTCCTGCGGTGGCGAACAAAAGTGTGATCTTTCAGGACAAGGGCAATCATTGCTCTCCCCGATTTCCTATCACCCCGTTTTTTTACAGTGAGAACTAGAGTCACCCTGAAGGCCGGAGGCAATGGTCGAAAAGTTGTGATAACAGCAACAAACAAGGTTCGTGGGTCACTTTGATGATTTAGAGGGGTGACGTTCGAATGTAAGTGTCGAAATTGCCGGGGCTGTTTGTGTGTATAGGTGATGGAGATAACGATTAACCCTAACCTTGAATAGGTTAAGATTATAGTGATCGAGGAAACATGCTGTTGGGAGTGAAGGTAACATACCAATAGAAGAAAAGGCCAGGGCAGTGGTTCTATGTGCGAGAGGAAGCCTCCCTGAATTTCTCAAGTGGAACTTACTTCTCATCAATGGAATATGAAGGGAATATGAGTTGTTCGCTACTCTTTAAGTGGCGTGAAATTGCCGTGAAGGTTTACCTTGGCGGGACCAGGGAATGTAGTTCGTCCGAGCACTTTCCTTGGAAGTAGATGTAGAGCAGCGAGCGGCTTGACACATCCCGCCTGTGGGAGAGAGGTTGGAAGGTGGAGAATAATTCGTCAAAGGCCCAGAGATGCTTTTAAACTCTATCAAGGCTAGAGAGCGAGATCTCGGCATCTAGATATAACAACAGTACTCCATTTTTGGCCTGATCTGCCTCTTGTAAATGTAGAGGATAGCAGTTAGTTAGGTATTTTCTGGAGCGGTAGAGGTAGCCAACCAAGTATATTTCAATGTAGGCCAAGTAACTTGATATCTAAATGTTTCATGTCCTTTTCTTTCCAAGTTACTTCCATGTACCATTTTATCACCAAGAAGGTTATTGTTTGGCTACATTTCTTCTTTTATGTGCCGCGGCCCTTCATGAAGTGGATGAAAATGGCTCTCCACAACATCCTATCCTTTGAAAGTCTTAGACATGTTTGATTTTTTTTTTTGCTATCCCTCTCATTCCCTTGCCTTCCATCCATTTACACAGGTTGCTCGGTAGATTACATGTTGTTTCCTTCTTACCTTTACGAGTGTCAAATTCTCCAAGCTCTCTTTCCTCATTATGTGTCTAAGAATTTTCAGCTGTATCTTTCTGTTGCTATGTAAACAATATGATTCTACCTCCAGTGGCATCCGGGGACCTCGGAGATCAAATTTGATCTTATACATCCTACCACTTGTGAATACAAAACACATTTTGTTATATCTTTCTCTCTTTTACTAGAAATTGCTTCATTTGGCAAGGAATGGCTTATTGTCTTCTTTGATGACATCTTGTGCGGTCGAATGACACAAAAGACTATTATTACTTGGGGCCGTGAATATTGCACGACTGACAGATTCAAAAAGTGGCCCAGGCTGTTTGCCAACCAAGACTAGAGAACAAACTCTACCCTACCATTTAAACATAACTAGTCTGGGGCGGCTAGATGGATTTATACATTTTCCAAAGGTATTTCTGCAAAAGTGAGCACAACAATCTCGGCTAGGTTTCGAATTCGGTTTGCCGATCTCTCTTTCCAAACATCTAGCCGTTACGCTATGGACACACCCATGCACTTCCCCCAACTGAACCCTTTATTTAATCTACGTAGTGGGTAGTAGACTGTTCTAGACCCAAAGACCATGTCCAGGGATATCTCGTCTAGTTTTTATTTAGTACTGCTCAGTTATTGTTCGCCTCATTTCCAATGAATCCGTGTACACACTGCCCGGCCCAAGGACTGAACTCACAATTACTATGCCATCAACTTCACAAACCAACGCTTTTCATCCGTTATTGCCCTGCAGAACATCTCTTGACATGGTTAGTCAACCCCCATAGATTAAATAAAGGGTTCATTTCAAAATTCCCTGAAGATTACCCGGAATGAAAAGAACCTGATGAAGTCCCAAGAGTGCAATACCCGAAACGTTGCGATTGTAACAACAAAGACAAGAACAATAGTCCGTATGTAGTGTAAATAATTATTATTAAATTCTAGAGATTTGCAAGAAACGATACGAGATACAATAAACGACTTTTTTTTATTCATCGATTCGACTTCAACGGCTTATCAAGCCAAAAAATATTTTAGATTGTAAGATTTTTGGAGAGATAATAAGGGTTTAGTTACACAAGTCTTACTAATTAACCCATAGTTGAGGTGCATTGATAGCTTTCCTAAAGGTATTTTGCGCGTAAGTGATTATAATGAACCCAGCAAGAATTGGAACTCGGCTCTCCGATTAACAATTCTAAGCTATTATCTATTACACCACCCGCACATCGAAGCTTATAGTACCTGTTATTTCAAAGCCGTTACCCATCTTAGGTACTGACCAGGCTGGACGTTGTATAAATTCGGTGACCTTACGGGAACCAGTGTGTCATTGTAATGTTGCCGTAAGCCACAAGAAAATGAAACTAAGTGAAAAGGGCGTATAATAATTGTGTTATCGTCATAAGCTTTTTCTTCTCAAAATGGTGACTTCAAAGCTTAGATAAAAGCAATGTTATTTTTTTTCCGATGATAAGATTCTAATGAAGCTAATTTCTCGATTTTTTTTTTATATTTAAATTACTCTTTGTTATAACAACGCCCAGAGGCTTTCTTTGCGGCGGTTAGTCATGATATGGCGCCATTTTATTTCATTCATTTTTTTTATAAACAGATAAGAAGAATTATATGCCACTTGCAGATAGCAAAAAATAAATAAATAAATAAAATTATTTTTGTCAATGTGGTGTTATGGCGAGAATGAGAAATAAGGGAGGTATGGCATTTGTCAAGAGTTAGAATTTCAGTAGCCATTTCTGGACGGTATAACGATGTAGACAAAATGGTGATTACTTGATTAGCTATGTGTCCTAGAAAATAAATTGCGTGTGATGAGGGTTTGTATTTTCATTGTAGTAGAGATCTAGGAAGGCTGAAAATTAAAGATTCAAAAGTGAGTCAGTTGGTTAAAGAATATACCGTGTTTTTTCTTACATAAAGTGTATAGCGTGTTTGCCTCGAATGAGGTATATACCTTGTTTGCCTCGTATGGAATATATATGAGGTTTGCACCGTATGGAGTATATACTTTGTTTGCCCCGTATTAAGTATATACAATCTTTGCTGCATCTGAAGTATACACCTTCTTGGCCCCGTATGGAGTATACAACTTGTTTTCCCCGTATGAAGTATACACCTTGTTTTCCCCGTATGAAGTATATACAATGTTTGTCACCGTATTAGTATACACATTGTTTGCCGCGTACGAAGTACATACAATGTTTGCCCCGTTTGAAGTATACACCTTGTTTTCCCCGTATGAAGTATATACAATTTTTGCCCCGTATGGAGTATACGCATTGTTTGCCCCGTATGAAGTATATACAATGTTTGCCCCGTATGGTGCATAGGACTTGTTTGCCTTGTATGGTGTAGATATCTTGTTTGCCTCGTATGGAGTATATACCGTGTTTGCCCCGTATGAAGTATATACAATGTTTACTGCATTTGAAGTATACACCCTGTTTACCCCGTATAGAGTATACATGTTGTTTTCCCCGTATGGAGTATACACATTGTTTGCCTCGTATGGAGTATACACCTTGTTTGCACACCGTATGGTGCATACAACTTGTTTGCCTTGTATGGTGTATATACCTTGTTTGCCTCGTATGGAATATAAACCTTGTTTTCCTCGTATGAAGTATATACAGTGTTTGCCCCGTATGAAGTATATATCTTGTTTGCCTCGTATAGAGTATACACCTTGTTTGCCCCGTATGAAGTATATACAATGTTTGCCCCGCGTGGAATATATACCTTGTTTGCCCCGTATGAAGTATATACAAAGTTTTCCTCGTATGTAAAATGGAAGTAATTACATATTTCCCAGATCACACATCCATTTCGACCTTTTCCTCTTCAAAAATCAAATCCCACTTGAAAGGAACAAGATTTCAAGATGTCCAAATGTATGCGAATTTGCAGAATGAATTCCAGGAATGCTTTCATCAATGGAAACAATACTTGATAAAATGTGTGACTTCAGAAGGGGACTACTTCGAAGGAGATTAAATGCCGAATTAATATGTATTGTAGTTTTCTTTTTATAGCAACAGTGTCGATACATTTTGGCCAGACCGTGTATGCGTGTATATACATAAATGTGCATCTACAGTGGAACTGATTTCTCAACATAGTCGATTTTTTCAAGGACATCTTGATCATATCGGCCTACGGAGACGATACTAGCGTGCGACACCTTTGGGATGTGCCTGAAAAACTATACCATGGCTTGACTCAAGTCTCGTGAGTGAGATTTGGGTAGTCGAAACTGCTCGGAAGTTGTGGAAGGTTGTGCTAGCACGAAGTCATAAGTCAGCGGGACCGAGTGTTTAAGCGTACTGATCACACCAGAGTGTGTGTTCTCTCCAAGAAACTAACATTAAGTTCCGCTCAGCATAATTAAAGTATAAACCATAGGTTGGCCCCGAGGGTACTGAAGATACAAATTTGACAGGGCAAGGATCTGCAATAGGGATTAGCTAGCCACTGTTTCCTTGGAAACGCATACTCTTAGGTGCCTAAAACAAGACATCTTAATAACCTGGCGGTTCGGATTTTTTTTCAATATGGAATCGGAAAATCATTTAAAGGGTAAAAGTGCGAAATTAATAAACGGGGTGCTCTTAATAATCTCGTGGGGTTGGAAAATTTCCTTCAAAAAGTCTCTAACGTCTATCATGGATGTGAGTTGTGGTAAGGGATATCGGCTCGGAATGAGAAACCGGAGAGCAAAGTTCAAATTCCAGTTGGGATCGTTGCATTCACTTACGTGCAGGTACGCTTCGGAAAGGTATGAATCCTTCTCTTTTCCTCAGCCATGTGTATGAACAGAATGGGCACTTCAGCCTTGGTTGGCAACCAGTCTAGAAGAAAGAAAACTGAATTCAAACCAGCCTGGAGAAGGATGGGCTCCGTCAGGCTATCTTGTCCGAGGCACATAACTGCTGCAGTACATGCGATGCCCCTACGATCCTTCTGTTTCTGCTATTGTACGCTCCGGCCTTCTTCAGGTGGTTAGAATAGCGAACTGAACCCTTTATTTCGCTCACTGGGGTAGGCTGTTCTAGTTCCATGTGCCATGTCTAACGGATGTCAGCAGTTATCTCTTGTTAATTCCCCTCTTCAAGTTCTCCACCGCCTTAACCAGATATTGAACTCACACACTTTGGGTCCTGTCACTGGATCTAACCAACGCCTTTATCCACTGTGGGAGAGAGGAATTAACAGGAGATAACTGATAACTGACACTCACTAGACATGGCACGTGAAACTAGAACAGTCTACGCCAGTGAGCGAAATAAAGGGTTCAGTTCGACATTCCAACCACCTGAAGAAGGCCGAAGCGTACAACGACCGAAACGCTGTGATAAATATGGCAACAAAGATGAGGACAATATTCCGAGTAATGTAAATAGTGTACATAACACCTCATCTCAGAAATATAGACATATACTGAAGAAGGCCAAAGCGTACAACGGCCGAAACGCTGTGATAAATATGGCAACAAAGATGAGGACAATATTCCGAATAATGTAAATAGTGTACATAACACCTCATCTCAGAAATATAGACATATACTGAAGAAGGCTGAAGCGTACAACGCCGAAACGCTGTGATAAATATATAAACAAAGATGAGGACAATATTCCGAATAATGTAAATATGTACATAACACCTCATCTCAGAAATATAGACATATAGAAGAAGGGCAAGCGTACAGCGGCCGAAACGCTGTGATAAATATGGCAACAAAGATGACAATATTCCGAATAATGTAAATAGTGTACATAAACCTCATCTCAGAAATATAGACATGTATGAAGAGGGCTCAACGCCGAAACGCTGTGATAAATATGGCAACAAAGATGAGGACAATATTCCGAATAATGTAAATAGTGTACATAACAACTCATCTCAGAAATATAGACATATACTGAAGAAGGCCGAAGCGTGCAGCGGCCGAAACGCTGTGATAAATATGGCAACAAAGATGACAATATTCCGAATAATGTAAATAGTGTACATAACACCTCATCTCAGAAATATAGACATATACTGAAGAAGGCTGAAGCGTACAACGGCCGAAACGCTGTGATAAATATGGCAACAAAGATGAGGACAATATTCCGAATAATGTAAATAGTGTACATAACACCTCATCTCAGAAATATAGACATATACTGAAGAAGGCCGAAGCGTACAACGGCCGAAACGCTGTGATAAATATGGCAACAAAGATGAGGACAATATTCCGAATAATGTAAATAGTGTACATAACACCTCATCTCAGAAATATAGACATATACTGAAGAAGACCGAAGCGTACAACGGCCGAAACGCTGTGATAAATATGGCAACAAAGATGAGGACAATATTCCGAATAATGTAAATAGTGTACATAACACCTCATCTCAGAAATATAGACATATACTGAAGAAGGCCGAAGGTACAACGGCCGAAACGCTGTGATAAATATGGCAACAAAGATGAGGACAATATTCCGAATAATGTAAATAGTGTACATAACACCTCATCTCAGAAATATAGACATATATTGAAGAAGGCCGAAGCGTACAACGGCCGAAACGCTGTGATAAATATGGCAACAAAGATGAGGACAATATTCCGAATAATGTAAATAGTGTACATAACACCTCATCTCAGAAATATAGACATATACTGAAGAATCACTGCAATAGAGATTAGCTTTATATACATACATACATGTTCAGCTATGCATTTACGGTTCTGCATTTATATTTGTAGCATGTTTATTACTCTTATCTTGTAAGAAATATAATTTGAAACACAATTTAATCGTTGCTCTTTATCCTGTCAACAACGACGCCATTGTTTATTTAGAATAAAAATAAGCAAATTATAGAATTTAAAACATTTATTTACATCTTTGAAACTAAAAACTGAATTTGATAACAAAGAAAAAAAAAACACCCTTCTAATATTTTATGTTATTTGTTCAAAATAAACTTGAGAGGTCGAGCCAAAAAGCAGAACAAACAAAAAGTACATTGTATTTTTCCTTATACTTTCTTTCTTACTTTGTTAATGTCACCCATATTCATACCTGTCAGTTCTGTATTATAATACTCGTCTTTTTCTTTTCTTTTCTTTTCTTTTAATCAAAGTTTACAGCCTACAGAAATGTAGTCCAACAGGCTACACACTCATTTTCCAGCCTGCACAACGCCCAACAGTTATTTTGAACAGAGTAAATAAATAAATAGACAGACGAATTAAAAAAAAATAAGATAAAGTATGTCACCTGACTGAAATTGTCTGAGAAAGAAGCCACCTACAACCTCTACTACGAAGCCGCATATTCAATCACCTCAGTAAATATTTTCTCTTGTTGTTGTTTTTTTTTTCATTTATAGTAGTTTTTTTTTTTTTTTTTTAATCATTTCACCCCAAGTTAGGCGATAATACCACGGGTATGCAGGAGGTTAGAGGGAGTGAAAGAGATTTAGAAGATTTTAATGAGAATTGAGGAAAAGGACAATAAAGGAACATGGTTAGGGAAAACAAAAGATGACGATTTTTTTTTAAATAGAAAAGCACAACAAAATTTGACTAAAGCACCTGTAACTAATTCAAAGCATCAAATAATGCAAATTACTTGACCGACTAAAATTAATGAGAAAATAAAGTAATATTCAAGAAAGATAAATTAAAAATAATTTAAGAAAAAGTGTAAGGGAGGTAACTCTAGTATACTTAGATATAACATAGGCAAACGTTTTACGTAATTTCGTAGTCACAAACCCACACGCACACACACACATATATACATTCTATGGCGTATATATTTGAGGAGGCGCTCAAACACAAATTAGAATTGTTTGGGAAGTCATTGCCTCGATCTGGCTGACAATAATACCTCCTCTTGTCTTTTCTCCAATGTTAAAATTCTATTTAAAAAAAAAAAAACAGCCCTTCATTTTAATAGCGGCGATTAATTTCTGACGAAGTGTCGATCGAAAGGCGCCTTAGTTTTTACATCTATTTTATTCGATTTTAATAGTTAAATATTAAATTATGATCCCTATCTCAAAACTTGTTTTATTATGGGGTGTTACTAAAAATTTATTTACACACACACACACTGATAAAACTGATAAAGACATTTTAGATAATTATTTGAAAAAGTTTAATACTTAACTTATTCATATATTCAAATACCAATGCTGTACCATTACTGCTTCCACACACACACACACACACACACACACACACACACATATATATATATATATATATATATATATATATATATATATATATATATATATATATATATATGAAGTGATATATATTTGAAGTGAAAAAGAACGTATATACATTTCATTTAATCCGCCAACGACACATTTCCAATACACTTGATTTTTCCCTCCTCCTCCTCAACTCCTACCACATCTCACGTCTTGCCCTTATTCATTTATTTATTTTTTAAAAAAATATAGCGTTCATAATTTTTTTTTTTTAATAAAGCTTTATGAAATCAATTGACCGAAGTCTCCTGAAGATACCGAAAAGTTGAAACCAAGGTAGGAGAATCGGCTGATTTCCTAAATCTCTCTCTCTCTATCTATCTATCTATCTATCTCTATCTCTATCTCTCTCTCTCTCTATATATATATATATATATATATATATATATATATATATATTTAATGAAACATGCATCAATATATATATATATATATATATATATATATATATATATATATATATATATATATATATATATATATATATATATATTCTTTGGCGCTAATCGGTTGCAAAGGTAAGTCCTTTGAATTTTCCTCATCTATTAACAATTCTTCCTCAAGTCTTCTTCTTCAGCACTTTCCTTACTGTTATGGGATCTTACCCATAATAATAATGGACTATTCCATACTTAATAAATACTGCGCCTCAGGAGTAGGCAAGTAGTGAGTCAGCCGTTCATTTTGAACAGACTGATCGGTTCAACTCTCTGTCTCCGGACGGAGAGGAACCTGAAGGAGGCTACGCCGAAGGGCGGAGTCCTTCCTTGGCCCTGGTTGATGCGGGTTCAAACGGGCATAGCTTCAGCCGAGCCCACGGGCCTGGGAATCCCACAATAAAAAACCGACCTTGTGTCACATGGTTCCCCAGTGGGGGAGACTCAATATCGTGAGTCAGCCGTTCATTTTTGAACAGACTGCTCGGTTTAACTCTCTGTCTCCGGACGGAGAGGAACCCGAAGGAGGCTACGCGAAGGGCGGAGTCTCCTTCGGGAGGTAAACGGCCCCTGAACCTGTTGATGCGGGTTCAAACGGGAATTTTTTCGGGCTCGGGAATCCCACAATAAAAACCGACCTTGTGTCACATGGTTCCCCAGTGGGGAGACTCAATATCGTGAGTCAGCCGTTCATTTTTGAACAGACTGCTCGGTTCAACTCTCTGTCTCCGGACGGGAGGAGAGGAACCCGAACGGGAGGCTACGCCGAAGGGCGGAGTCTCCTTGGGGGGAGGTAAATCGTGAGTCGGCCCTGAACCCGTTGATGCGGGTTCAAACGGGCAGCGCCCCTTTTTGGGCCGAGCCTTTTTATACGGGCTCTTCCGGGGAGGGGAATCCCCAATAAAAAACCGACCTTGTGTCACATGGTTCCCCAGTGGGGGGAGACTCAATATCGTGAGTCAGCCGTTCATTTTTGAACAGACTGTCGGTTCAACTCTCTGTCTCCGGACGGAGAGGAACCTGAAGGAGGCTACGCCGAAGGGCGGAGTCTCCTTCGGGAGGGGGGGCCCTGAACCCGTTGATGCGGGTTCAAATGGGCATATTTTTGGGCCGAGCCCACGGGCTCGGGAATCCTACAATAAAAAACCGACCTTGTGTCACATGGTTCCCCAGTGGGGGAGACTCAATATCGTGAGTCAGCCGTTCATTTTTGAACAGACTGCTCGGTTCAACTCTCTGTCTCCGGACGGAGAGGAACCCGAAGGAGGCTACGCCGAAGGGCGGAGTCTCCTTCGGGGAGGTATAAAAAACTGGCCCTGAAACCCGTTGATGCGGGTTCAAACGGGCATATTTTTGGGCCGAGCCCACGGGCTCGGGAATCCCAATAAAAAACCGACCTTGTGTCACATGGTTCCCCAGTGGGGGAGACTCAATATCGTGAGTCAGCCGTTCATTTTTGAACAGACTGCTCGGTTCAACTCTCTGTCTCCGGACGGAGAGGAACCTGAAGGAGGCTACGCCGAAGGGCGGAGTCTCCTTCGGGGAGGTAAATGGGCCCTGAACCCGTTTATACGGGTTCAAACGGGCATATTTTTGCCGAGCCCACGGGCTCGGGAATCCCACAATAAAAAACCGACCTTGTGTCACATGGTTCCCCAGTGGGGGAGACTCAATATCGTGAGTCAGCCGTTCATTTTTGAACAGACTGCTCGGTTTAACTCTCTGTCTCCGGACGGAGAGGAACCCGAAGGAGGCTACGCCGAAGGGCGGAGTCTCCTTCGGGAGGTAAATTGGCCCCTGAACCCGTTGATGCGGGTTCAAACGGGCATATTTTGGGCCGAGCCCACGGGCTCGGGAATCCCACAATAAAAACCGACCTTGTGTCACATGGTTCCCCAGTGGGGGGAGACTCAATATCGTGAGTCAGCCGTTCATTTTTGAACAGACTGCTCGGTTCAACTCTCTGTCTCCGGACGGAGAGGAACCCGAAGGAGGCTACGCCGAAGGGCGGAGTCTCCTTCGGGGAGGTAAATTGGCCCCGAACCCGTTTATACGGGTTCAAACGGGCATATTTTTGGGCCGAGCCCACGGGCTGGGAATCCCACAATAAAAAACCGACCTTGTGTCACATGGTTGCCCCAGTGGGGGGAGACTCAATATCGTGAGTCAGCCGTTCATTTTTGAACAGACTGCTTGGTTTAACTCTCTGTCTCCGGACGGAGAGGAACCCGAAGGAGGCTACGCCGAAGGGCGGAGTCTCCTTCGGGAGGTAAATTGGCCCCTGAACCCGTTGATGCGGGTTCAAACGGGCATAGTTTTTTGGGCCGAGCCCACGGGCTCGGGAATCCCACAATAAAAAACCGACCTTGTGTCACATGGTTCCCCCAGTGGGGGAGACTCAATATCGTGAGTCAGCCGTTCATTTTTGAACAGACTGCTCGGTTCAACTCTCTGTCTCCGGACGGAGAGGAACCTGAAGGAGGCTACGCCGAAGGGCGGAGTCTCCTTCGGGGAGGTAAGCTCGGCCCCTGAACCCGTTTATACGGGTTCAAACGGGCATATTTTTTGGGCCGAGCCCACGGGCTCGGGAATCCCACAATAAAAAACCGACCTTGTGTCACATGGTTCCCCAGTGGGGGGAGACTCAATATCGTGAGTCAGCCGTTCATTTTGAACAGACTGCTCGGTTTAACTCTCTGTCTCCGGACGGAGAGGAACCCGAAGGAGGCTACGCCGAAGGGCGGAGTCTCCTTCGGGGAGGTAAACTGGCCCTGAACCCGTTGATGCGGGTTCAAACGGGCATATGGGGCCGAGCCCACGGGCTCGGGAATCCCACAATAAAAAACCGACCTTGTGTCACATGGTTCCCCCAGTGGGGGGAGACTCAATATCGTGAGTCAGCCGTTCATTTTTGAACAGACTGCTCGGTTTCAACTCTCTGTCTCCGGACGGAGAGGAACCCGAAGGAGGCTACGCCGAAGGGCGGAGTCTCCTTCGGGGAGGTAAACTCGGCCCCTGAACCCGTTGATGCGGGTTCAAACGGGCATATTTTTTTTTGGGCCGAGCCCACGGGCTCGGGAATCCCACAATAAAAACCGACCTTTGTGTCACATGGTTCCCCAGTGGGGGAGACTCAATATCGTGAGTCAGCCGTTCATTTTGAACAGACTGCTCGGTTTAACTCTGTCTCCGGACGGAGAGGAACCCGAAGGAGGCTACGCCGAAGGGCGGAGTCTCCTTCGGGGAGGTAAAATCGGCCCTGAACCCGTTGATGCGGGTTCAAACGGGCATAGCCGAGCCCACGGGCTCGGGAATCCCACAATAAAAAACCGACCTTGTGTCACATGGTTCCCCAGTGGGGGAGACTCAATATCGTGAGTCAGCCGTTCATTTTGAACAGACTGCTCGGTTCAACTCTCTGTCTCCGGACGGGAGGAACCTGAAGGAGGCTACGCCGAAGGGCGGAGTCTCCTTCGGGAGGTAACTCTCTGTCCCCTGGAACCCGTTGATGCGGGTTCAACGGGCACCCGTTTTTGGGCCGAGCCCACGGGCCCGGGAATCCTACAATAAAAAACCGACCTTGTGTCACATGGTTCCCCAGTGGGGGAGACTCAATATCGTGAGTCAGCCGTTCATTTTGAACAGACTGCTCGGTTTAACTCTCTGTCTCCGGACGGAGAGGAACCCGAAGGAGGCTACGCCGAAGGGCGGAGTCTCCTTCGGGGAGGTAAAACCGGCCCTGAACCCGTTGATGCGGGTTCAAACGGGCATATTTTTGGGCCGAGCCCACGGGCTCGGGAATCCCACAATAAAAAACCGACCTTGTGTCACATGGTTCCCCAGTGGGGGGGAGACTCAATATCGTGAGTCAGCCGTTCATTTTTGAACAGACTGCTCGGTTCAACTCTCTGTCTCCGGATTTGAGAGGAACCCGAAGGAGGCTACGCCGAAGGGCGGAGTCTCCTTCGGGAGGTAAAACTGGGGGGTTCAAAAAAGCCGAGCCCACGGGCCTGGGAAACCCGTTGATGCGGGTTCAAACAGCCGGAACAGACTGATCGGTTCAACTTGTTCCGGATTTGAGAGGAACCCGAAGGAGGCTACGCTGAAGGGCGGAGCTTCGGGAGGAGCCCACGGGTTCGGGAATTTTTGGCCGAGCCCACACAATCCCAAAAAAACCGACCTTGTGTCACATGGTTCCCCAGTGGGGGAGACTCAATATCGTGAGTCAGCCGTTCATTTTTGAACAGACTGCTCGGTTTAACTCTCTGTCTCCGGACGGAGAGGAACCCGAAGGAGGCTACGCCGAAGGGCGGAGTCTCCTTCGGGGAGGTAAAATGGCCCCGAACCCGTTGATGCGGGTTCAAACGGGCATATTTTGGGCCGAGCCCACGGGCTCGGGAATCCCACAATAAAAACCGACCTTGTGTCACATGGTTCCCCCAGTGGGGGGAGACTCAATATCGTGAGTCAGCCGTTCATTTTGAACAGACTGCTCGGTTTAACTCTCTGTCTCCGGACGGAGAGGAACCCGAAGGAGGCTACGCCGAAGGGCGGAGTCTCCTTCGGGAGGTAAAAATTGGCCCCTGAAAACCCGTTTATACGGGTTCAAACGGGCATATTTTGGGCCGAGCCCACGGGCTCGGGAATCCCACAATAAAAACCGACCTTGTGTCACATGGTTCCCCAGTGGGGGGAGACTCAATATCGTGAGTCAGCCGTTCATTTTGAACAGACTGATCGGTTCAACTCTCTGTCTCCGGACGGAGAGGAACCCGAAGGAGGCTACGCCGAAGGGCGGAGTCTCCTTCGGGGGAGGTAAAAATCGGCCCCGAACCCGTTTATACGGGTTCAAACGGGCATATTTTCACATGACACCCTCGTGGGGGGCCGAGCCCACGGGCTGCTCGGAATCCCACAATAAAAAACCGACCTTGTGTCACATGGTTCCCCAGTGGGGGGGAGACTCAATATCGTGAGTCAGCCGTTCATTTTTGAACAGACTGCTCGGTTTAACTCTCTGTCTCCGGACGGAGAGGAACCCGAAGGAGGCTACGCCGAAGGGCGGAGTCTCCTTCGGGGAGGTCGGTTCAAACCGGCCCCTGAACCCGTTTATACGGGTTCAAACGGGCATTTTTTTGGGCCGAGCCCACGGGCTCGGGAATCCCAACAAAAAAACCGACCTTGTGTCACATGTTGCCCCAGTGGGGGAGACTCAATATCGTGAGTCAGCCGTTCATTTTGAACAGACTGCTCGGTTTAACTCTCTGTCTCCGGACGGAGAGGAACCCGAAGGAGGCTACGCCGAAGGGCGGAGTCTCCTTCGGGAGGTAAATCGGCCCTGAACCCGTTTATACGGGTTCAAACGGGCATGTTTTGGGGCCCGAGCCCACGGGCTGGGGAATCCCACAATAAAAAAAACCGACCTTGTGTCACATGGTGCCCCAGTGGGGGGAGACTCAATATCGTGAGTCAGCCGTTCATTTTTGAACAGACTGATCGGTTCAACTCTCTGTCTCCGGACGGAGAGGAACCTGAAGGAGGCTACGCCGAAGGGCGGAGTCTCCTTCGGGGAGGTAAAACTGGCCCCTGAACCCGTTGATGCGGGTTCAAACGGGCATATTTTTGGGTTGAGCCCACGGGCTCGGGGAATCCCCAAATAAAAACCGACCTTGTGTCACATGGTTCCCCAGTGGGGGAGACTCAATATCGTGAGTCAGCCGTTCATTTTTGAACAGACTGCTCGGTTTAACTCTCTGTCTCCGGACGGAGAGGAACCCGAAGGAGGCTACGCCGAAGGGCGGAGTCTCCTTCGGGGAGGTAAAACCGGCCCCGAACCCGTTTATACGGGTTCAAACGGGCATATTTTTGGGCCGAGCCCACGGGCTCGGGAATCCCTAATAGGGAAAAAACCGACCTTGTGTCACATGGTTCCCCAGTGGGGGGGAGACTCAATATCGTGAGTCAGCCGTTCATTTTTGAACAGACTGCTCGGTTTAACTCTCTGTCTCCGGACGGAGAGGAACCCGAAGGAGGCTACGCCGAAGGGCGGAGTCTCCTTCGGGGAGGTAAAACCGGCCCTGAACCCGTTGATGCGGGTTCAAACGGGCATATTTTTGGGCCGAGCCCACGGGCTCGGGAATCCCACAATAAAAAACCGACCTTGTGTCACATGGTTCCCCAGTGGGGGGGAGACTCAATATCGTGAGTCAGCCGTTCATTTTTGAACAGACTGATCGGTTCAACTCTCTGTCTCCGGACGGAGAGGAACCCGAAGGAGGCTACGCCGAAGGGCGGGCGGGAGGTAAAATGGCCCTGAACCCGTGGATACGGGTTCGGGGAGGCCGAGCCCACGGGCCGGGAATCCCACGTTAAAAAACCGACCTTGTGTCACATGGCCCCAGTGGGGGAACCCAATATCGTGAGTCAGCCGTTCATTTTGAACAGACTGATCGGTTCAACTCTCTGTCTCCGGACGAGAGGAACCTGAAGGAGGCTACGCTGAAGGGCGGAGTCTCCTTCGTCTGGCCCTGAACCCGTTGGCGGGTCGGGCCGAGCCCACACAATAAAAACCGACCTTGTGTCACATGGTTCCCCAGTGGGGGGAGACTCAATATCGTGAGTCAGCCGTTCATTTTTGAACAGACTGATCGGTTCAACTCTCTGTCTCCGGACGGAGGAACCCGAAGGAGGCTACGCCGAAGGGCGGAGTCTCCTCGGGGGAAAAAAACCGGCCCTGAACCCGTTGATGCGGGTTCAAACGGGCATCGGTTCAACTCTCTGTCTTTTTGGGCCGAGCCCACGGGCTCGGGAATCCCACAATAAAAACCGACCTTGTGTCACATGGTTGCCCCAGTGGGGGAGACTCAATATCGTGAGTCAGCCGTTCATTTTTGAACAGACTGCTCGGTTTAACTCTCTGTCTCCGGACGGAGAGGAACCCGAAGGAGGCTACGCCGAAGGGCGGAGTCTCCTTCGGGGAGGTAAACTCGGCCCTGAACCCGTTGATGCGGGTTCAAACGGGCATATTTTTGGGCCGAGCCCACGGGCCTGGGAATCCCACAATAAAAACCGACCTTGTGTCACATGGTTCCCCAGTGGGGGAGACTCAATATCGTGAGTCAGCCGTTCATTTTTGAACAGACTGATCGGTTTAACTCTCTGTCTCCGGACGGAGAGGAACCCGAAGGAGGCTACGCCGAAGGGCGGAGTCTCCTTCGGGGAGGTAAAATTCGGCCCTGAACCCGTTTATACGGGTTCAAACGGGCATATTTTGGGGCCGAGCCCACGGGCTCGGGAATCCCACAATAAAAAACCGACCTTGTGTCACATGGTTCCCCAGTGGGGGAGACTCAATATCGTGAGTCAGCCGTTCATTTTTGAACAGACTGATCGGTTCAACTCTCTGTCTCGGACGGAGAGGAACCCGAAGGAGGCTACGCCGAAGGGCGAGTCTCCTTCGGGAGGTAAAAAAAACCTTGGCCCTGAACCCGTTGATGCAGGGTTCAAACAGACTATTTTTTGGGCCGAGAGCCCACGGGCTCTGGAAGGGCCCCAATCGGGGAAAAAACCGACCTTGTGTCACATGGCCACGGGCCCCTACAACTGTGGGGGAGAGACTCAATATCGTGAGTCAGCCGTTCATTTTTGAACAGACTGCTCGGTTCAACTCTCTGTCTCCGGACGGAGAGGAACCCGAAGGAGGCTACGCCGAAGGGCGGAGTCTCCTTCGGGGGCTCGGCCCTGAACCCGTTGATGCGGGTTCAAACGGGCATATTTTTTGGGCCGAGCCCACGGGCTGGGAATCCCACAATAAAAACCGACCTTGTGTCACATGGTTCCCCCAGTGGGGGAGACTCAATATCGTGAGTCAGCCGTTCATTTTTGAACAGACTGATCGGTTCAACTCTCTGTCTCCGGAGAGGGAAGGAGGCTACGCCGAAGGGCGGAACCCGGGGAGGTAAATGACCCCTGAAGGATGCGGGTTCAAACGCCGAGCCCAGGGCGGAGTCTCCTTCAGTGGGGGGGAGGTCAAAACTCTCTGGAGAGGAACCTGAAGGAACCCGAAGGGCGGAGTCTCCTTCGGGGAGGTTCAACGGGTTCAAACGGGCATATTTTTGGGCCGAGCCCACGGGCTCGGGAATCCCACAATAAAAAACCGACCTTGTGTCACATGGTTCCCCAGTGGGGGAGACTCAATATCGTGAGTCAGCCGTTCATTTTGAACAGACTGCTCGGTTTAACTCTCTGTCTCCGGATGAGAGGAACCGGGAAGGAGGCTACTGATGGGCGGAGTCTCCTTCGGGGACTCTCTGTCCCCGGAACCCGTTGATGCGGGTTCAAACCGAGGCCGAGCCCAAGGCTCGGGAATCTCCTAAAAAAAACCGACCTTGTGTCACATGGTTCCCCAGTGGGGGGAGACTAATATCGTGAGTCAGCCGTTCATTTTGAACAGACTGATCGGTTCAACTCTCTGTCTCCGGACGGAGAGGAACGAAGGGAGGCTACGCCGAAGGGCGGAGTCTCCTTCGGGGAGGGGCCCTGAACCCGTTTATACGGGTTCAAACGGGCATACGAGCCGAGCCCACGGGCTCGGGAATCCCACAATAAAAAACCGACCTTGTGTCACATGGTTCCCCAGTGGGGGAGACTCAATATCGTGAGTCAGCCGTTCATTTTGAACAGACTGATCGGTTCAACTCTCTGTCTTCGGACGGAGAGGAACGAAGGAGGCTACGCCGAAGGGCGGAGTCTCCTTCGGGAATCAAACTGGGCCCTGAACCCGTTGATGCGGGTTCAAACAGGCATATTTTTGGGCCGAGCCCACGGGCCGGGAAACCCGACCTTGTGATGGGGGTTCAATATCGTGAGTCAGCCGTTCATTTTGAACAGACTGATCGGTTCAACTCTCTGTCTTCGGACGGAGAGGAACCCGAAGGAGGCTACGCCGAAGGGCGGGAGTCTCCTTCGGGGAGGTAAATCTCGGCCCTGAAACCCGTTGATGCGGGTTCAAAATACCGAGACGGGCTCGGGAATCACAATAAAAAACCGACCTTGTGTCACATGGTTGCCCCAGTGGGGAGACTCAATATCGTGAGTCAGCCGTTCATTTTTGAACAGACTGATCGGTTCAACTCTCTGTCTCCGGACGGAGAGGAACCCGAAGGAGGCTACGCCGAAGGGCGGAGTCTCCTTCGGGAGGTAAAATTGGGCCCTGAACCCGTTGATGCGGGTTCAAACGGGCATATTTTAGGCCGAGCCCACGGGCTCGGGAATCCCACAATAAAAAAACCGACCTTGTGTCACATGTTGCCCCAGTGGGGGAGACTCAATATCGTGAGTCAGCCGTTCATTTTGAACAGACTGCTCGGTTTAACTCTCTGTCTCCGGACGGAGAGGAACCCGAAGGAGGCTACGCCGAAGGGCGGAGTCTCCTTCGGGAGGTAAAACCGGCCCTGAACCCGTTGATGCGGGTTCAAACGGGCATATTTTGAGCCGAGCCCACGGGCTCGGGAATCCCACAATAAAAACCGACCTTGTGTCACATGGTGCCCCAGTGGGGGGAGACTCAATATCGTGAGTCAGCCGTTCATTTTTGAACAGACTGATCGGTTCAACTCTCTGTCTCCGGACGGAGGAAGGAACCCGAGGGCGGAGGAGGCCCCTGAACGTTTATACGGGTTCAAATGGAGGAGCCAATAAAAAAACCGACCTTTGTGTCACACGGTTCCCAAGGGCGGAGTCTCTACATGTTGCCCCAGTGGGGGGACTCAATATCGTGAGTCAGCCGTTCATTTTTGAACAGACTGATCGGTTCAACTCTCTGTCCCGGACGAGAGGAACCCGTTGGGCGGGTTCAAACGGGAAACCGTTGATGCGGGTTCAAACGGGCATTTTTTAACAGATTTTGTCTCCGAGCCGAGCCCACGGGCTCGGGGAATCCCACAATAAAAAACCGACCTTGTGTCACATGGTTGCCCCAGTGGGGGAGACTCAATATCGTGAGTCAGCCGTTCATTTTTGAACAGACTGCTCGGTTTAACTCTCTGTCTCCGGACGAGAGGAACCCGAAGGAGGCTACGCCGAAGGGCGGAGTCTCCTTCAGGGGAGGTAAAAACCGGCCCTGAACCCGTTTATGCGGGTTCAAACGGGCATATTTTTGGGCCGAGCCCACGGGCTCGGGAATCCCACAAAAAAAACCGACCTTGTGTCACATGGTTGCCCCAGTGGGGGAGACTCAATATCGTGAGTCAGCCGTTCATTTTTGAACAGACTGATCGGTTTAACTCTCTGTTCCGGATTTGAGAGGAACCCGAAGGAGGCTACGCCGAAGGGCGGAGTCTCCTTCGGGAGGGTGGGGGCCCTGAACCCGTTGATACGGGTTCAAATGGGGGGGCCGAGCCCACGGGCCGGGAAATCCCACAATAAAAACCGACCTTGTGTCACATGGTTCCCCCAGTGGGGGAGACTCAATATCGTGAGTCAGCCGTTCATTTTGAACAGACTGATCGGTTCAACTCTCTGTCTCCGGACGGAGAGGAACCCGAAGGAGGCTACGCCGAAGGGCGGGAGTGAACCTCCTTCGGGACGGCTCGGGGTCCTAATAAAAACCTTTAGGTCACATGGCCCTGAACCCGTTGATGCGGGTTCAAACGGTTCAACTCTCTGTCTCTCGGATTTGAGGAGGCCGAGCCCACGGGCTCGGGAATGGCCCTGAACCCAATGGGTTCAAATGGAGCTAAAAAACCGACCTTGTGACCTTGTGTCACATGGCACCCCCAGTGGGGGAGACTCAATATCGTGAGTCAGCCGTTCATTTTTGAACAGACTGATCGGTTCAACTCTCTGTCTCCGGACGGAGAGGAACCCGAAGGAGGCTACGCCGATGGGCGGAGTCTCCTTCGAGGGGAGGTAAACATTCGGCCCTGAACCCGTTGATGCGGGTTCAAACGGGCATATTTTTGGAGGCCGAGCCCACGGGCTCGGGAATCCCACAATAAAAAAAACCGACCTTGTGTCACATGGTTGCCCCAGTGGGGGAGACTCAATATCGTGAGTCAGCCGTTCATTTTTGAACAGACTGATCGGTTCAACTCTCTGTCTCCGGATTTGAGAGGAACCCGAAGGAGGCTACGCCGAAGGGCGGAGTCTCCTTCGGGAGGTAAAATCGGCCCTTGAACCCGTTTATACGGGTTCTTTGGCCGAGCCCACGGGCCGGGAATCCCACAATAAAAAAACCGACCTTGTGTCACATGGTTCCCCAGTGGGGGGAGTTCAAATCGTGAGTCAGCCGTTCATTTTTGAACAGACTGATCGGTTCAACTCTCTGTCTCCGGACGGAGAGGAACCCGAAGGAGGCTACGCCGAAGGGCGGAGTCTCCTTCGGGGAAAACCGGCCCTGAACCCCTTGATGCGGGTTCAAACGGGAGCCGTTATTTTTGGCCGAGCCCACGGGCTCGGGAATCCCAATAAAAACCGACCTTGTGGGGGGAGACTCAATATCGTGAGTCAGCCGTTCATTTTGAACAGACTGATCGGTTCAACTCTCTGTCTCCGGACGGAGAGGAACCTGAAGGAGGCTACGCCGATGGGCGGAGTCTCCTTCGGGAGGTAAACCGGCCCTGAACCCGCCGGGTTCAAACGGGCATATTTTTGGCCGAGCCCACGGGCTCGGGAATCCCCAATAAAAACCGACCTTGTGTCACATGGTTCCCCAGTGGGGGGAGACTCAATATCGTGAGTCAGCCGTTCATTTTTGAACAGACTGATCGGTTCAACTCTCTGTCTCCGGACGGAGAGGAACCCGAAGGAGGCTACGCCGAAGGGCGGAGTCTCCTTCGGGAGGTAAAACCGGCCCTGAAACCCGTTGATGCGGGTTCAAACGGGCTACTGTTTTGGGCCGAGCCCACGGGCTCGGGAATCCCACAAAAAAACCGACCTTGTGTCACATGACACCCCCAGTGGGGGAGACTCAATATCGTGAGTCAGCCGTTCATTTTTTGAACAGACTGATCGGTTCAACTCTCTGTCTCCGGACGGAGAGGAACCCGAAGGAGGCTACGCCGAAGGGCGGAGTCTCCTTCGGGGAGGGTAAAACTCGGCCCTGAACCCGTTGATGCGGGTTCAAACGGGCATAATTTTTGGGCCGAGCCCACGGGCTCGGGAATCCCACAAGCTGTTCAAAAAACCGACCTTGTGTCACATGTTGCCCCAGTGGGGGAGACTCAATATCGTGAGTCAGCCGTTCATTTTTGAACAGACTGCTCGGTTCAACTCTCTGTCTCCGGAGAGGAACCCGGAACGCCGAAGGGCGGAGTCTCCTTCGGGAGGTAAACGGCCCGAACCCGGGCGGAGCCGAGCCCACGGGCTCGGGAATCCCACAATAAAAAAACCGACCTTGTGTCACATGTTGCCCCAGTGGGGGAGACCCGTTCATTTTGAACAGGTTGATCGGTTCAACTTTGTTCCGGACGGAGAGGAACCCGAAGGAGGCTACGCCGAAGGGCGGGCTCGGGAGGTAAAATCCGGCCCCTGAAATACGGGTTCAAAAGGAGCCCCTTGTGCCATGACATGTTGCCCCAGTGGGGGAGACTCAATATCGTGAGTCAGCCGTTCATTTTGAACAGACTGATCGGTTCAACTCTCTGTCTCCGGACGGAGAGGAACCCGAAGGAGGCTACGCCGAAGGGCGGAGTCTCCTTCGGGGAGGTAAACTCGGCCCTGAACCCGTTGATGCGGGTTCAAACGGGCATATTTTGGGCCGAGCCCACGGGCTCGGGAATCCCACAATAAAAAACCGACCTTGTGTCACATGTTGCCCCAGTGGGGGGGAGACTCAATATCGTGAGTCAGCCGTTCACTTTGAACAGACTGATCGGTTCAACTCTCTGTCTCCGGACGGAGAGGAACCCGAAGGAGGCTACGCCGAAGGGCGGAGTCTCCTTCGGGGAGGTGAAAATTGGCCCTGAACCCGTTGATACGGGTTCAAACGGGCATATTTTGGAACAGACTGCGCCGGTTTAACTCTCTGTTCCGGACGGAGGCCGAGCCCACGGGCTCGGGAATCCCACAATAAAAAACCGACCTTGTGTCACATGTTGCCCCAGTGGGGGGGAGACTCAATATCGTGAGTCAGCCGTTCACTTTTGAACAGACTGCTCGGTTCAACTCTCTGTCTCCGGACGGAGAGGAACCCGAAGGAGGCTACGCCGAAGGGCGGAGTCTCCTTCGGGGAGGTAAAACCGGCCCTGAACCCGTTGATGCGGGTTCAAACGGGCATATTTTTTTTGGGCCGAGCCCACGGGCTCGGGAATCCCTACAATAAAAACCGACCTTGTGTCACATGTTGCCCCAGTGGGGGAGACTCAATATCGTGAGTCAGCCGTTCATTTTTGAACAGACTGATCGGTTCAACTCTCTGTCTTCGGACGGAGAGGAACCCGAAGGAGGCTACGCCGAAGGGCGGAGTCTCCTTCGGGAGGTGGGGTCCGGCCCTGAACCCGTTGATGCGGGTTCAAACGGGCATATTTTTGGGCCGAGCCCACGGGCTCGGGAATCCTACAATAAAAAAACCGACCTTGTGTCACATGTTGCCCCAGTGGGGGAGACTCAATATCGTGAGTCAGCCGTTCATTTTTGAACAGACTGATCGGTTCAACTCTCTGTCTCCGGACGGAGAGGAACCTGAAGGAGGCTACGCCGAAGGGCGGAGTCTCCTTCGGGAGGTAAAAACTGGCCCTGAACCCGTTGATGCGGGTTCAAACGGGCATATTTTTGGGCCGAGCCCACGGGCTCGGGAATCCCTGAACCATTGATGCGGGTTTCAAATGGGCATATTTAAAAAAAAAACCGACCTTGTGTCACATGTTGCCCCAGTGGGGGGAGACTCAATATCGTGAGTCAGCCGTTCATTTTGAACAGACTGCTCGGTTCAACTCTCTGTCTCCGGACGGAGAGGAACCCGAAGGAGGCTACGCCGAAGGGCGGAGTCTCCTTCGGGAGGTAAATTGGCCCTGAACCCGTTTATACGGGTTCAAACGGGGCATGAAGGGCCGAGCCCACGGGCTCGGGAATCCCACAATAAAAAACCGACCTTGTGTCACATGTTGCCCCAGTGGGGGAGACTCAATATCGTGAGTCAGCCGTTCATTTTTGAACAGACTGCCGGTTCAACTCTCTGTCTCGGACGGAGAGAGGAACCTGAAGGAGGCTACGCCGAAGGGCGGAGTCTCCTTCGGGAAAACCGGCCCTTGTTTATACGGGTTCAAACTTTTGGGCCGAGCCCACGGGCTCGGGAATCCCACAATAAAAAACCGACCTTGTGTCACATGTTGCCCCAGTGGGGGAGACTCAATATCGTGAGTCAGCCGTTCATTTTTGAACAGACTGATCGGTTCAACTCTCTGTCTCCGGACAGAGGAACCCGAAGGAACCCGAAGGGCGGAGTCTCCTCGGGGGGCCGATGGGAACCCGGGTTCAAACCTTACGGGAGGCCGAGCCCACGGGCTCAGGAATCCCAATAAAAAACCGACCTTGTGTCACATGTTGCCCCAGTGGGGGAGACTCAATATCGTGAGTCAGCCGTTCATTTTTTGAACAGACTGCTCGGTTCAACTCTCTGTCGGAGGAACCGAAGGAGGCTACGCCGAAGGGCGGAGTCTCCTTTTTGGCCGGCCCTGAACCCGTTTATACGGGCCGAGCCCACGGGTGGGAATCCCACAATAAAAAAAACCGACCTTGTGTCACATGTTGCCCCAGTGGGGGAGACTCAATATCGTGAGTCAGCCGTTCATTTTTGAACAGACTGCTCGGTTCAACTCTCTGTCTCCGGACGGAGAGGAACCCGAAGGAGGCTACGCCGAAGGGCGGAGTCTCCTCGGGGGAGGTAAACCGGCCCTGAAACCCGTTTATACGGGTTCAAATGGGCATATTTACGGGGCCGAGCCCACGGGCTCGGGAATCCCACAATAAAAAACCGACCTTGTGTCACATGTTGCCCCAGTGGGGGGGAGACTCAATATCGTGAGTCAGCCGTTCATTTTTGAACAGACTGCTCGGTTCAACTCTCTGTCTCCGGACGGAGAGGAACCCGAAGGAGGCTACGCCGAAGGGCGGAGTCTCCTTCGGGGAGGTAAAAAAAATTGGCCCTGAACCCGTTCATTTATACGGGTTCAAACAGCGGGAGGGCAGGGGCGGATTTTCGGGAGGTAAATGGCCGAGCCCACGGGCTCGGGAATCCACAATAAAAAACCGACCTTGTGTCACATGTTGCCCCAGTGGGGGGGAGACTCAATATCGTGAGTCAGCCGTTCATTTTTGAACAGACTGATCGGTTCAACTCTCTGTCTCCGGACGGAGAGGAACCCGAAGGAGGCTACGCCGATGGGCGGAGTCTCCTTCGGGGAGGTAAACTGGCCCTGAACCCGTTTATACGGGTTCAAATGGGCATATTTTGGGGCCGAGCCCACGGGCTCGGGAATCCAACAAAAAACCGACCTTGTGTCACATGTTGCCCCAGGGGGAGACTCAATATCGTGAGTCAGCCGTTCATTTTTGAACAGACTGATCGGTTCAACTCTGTCTCCGGACGGAGAGGAACCCGAAGGAGGCTACGCCGATGGGCGGAGTCTCCTTCGGGAGGTAAAACCGGCCCCTGAACCCGTTTATACGGGTTCAAACGGGCATATTTGGCCGAGCCTAATGGCTCGGGAATCCCCACGGAGAGAATAAAAAGGACCTTGTGTCACATGTTGCCCCAGTGGGGGGACTCAATATCGTGAGTCAGCCGTTCATTTTTGAACAGACTGTTCGGTTTAACTCTCTGTCTCGGACGGAGAGGAACCTGAAGGAGGCTACGCCGAAGGGCGGAGTCTCCTTCGGGGAGGCTCGGCCCTGAACCTAGGCGGGTTCAAACGGGCAGAGCGGCCGAGCCGAAGGGGGGAGTCAGCCGTTCATTTTGAACAGACTGATCGGTTTAACTCTCTGGAGGTCAGTCGGCGGAGTCTCCTTCGGGAGGTGAGGCCTGTTGAACCCGTTTTATACGGGGTTCAAATGGGCATATTTCGGTAAGCCTAATGGCCGGGAATTCCCCGTTAAAAGGCCTTGTGCCACATGACACCCTCGTGGGGGTGACTACGTGAGTCAGCCGTTCATTTTGAACAGGATCGGTTGCTCTGTCTCGGGAACCCGTTAGGCTACGCCGAATGGGCGGAGCCCGGGGACATGAACCCGTTTATACGGGTTCAAATGGGCTATTTTTGGCCGAGCCTAATGGCTCGGGGCCCACGTTAAAAAGGCCTTGTGCCACATGACACCCTCGTGGGGGTGATCGTGAAGCCGTTATTTTGTCAGTCGTTCACTTTTGAACAGACTGCTCGGTTGGTTTGAACTCTCTTCCTACGGGCGGGGAGGAACCCGAAGGAGGCTACGCCGAAGGGCGGGTTCAACTCCTTCTACGGGGGGGGAGGTAAATCGGCCCCTGAACCCGTTTATACGGGTTCAAATGGGCTATTTTTGGCCGAGCCTAATGGGCCCGCGAATGCCCACGTTAAAAAGGCCTTGTGCCACATGACACCTGGGGGGGGTGACTCAATATCGTCAGTAGTTTATGTCGAGTTTAGTAGTTCGAGTCAGTCAGTAGTTCAAGTCAGTCAGTAGTTCAAGTCGAGTCAAGAGTCGAGTCAGATGCAGTCTGAAACAGAGTCGCGTTCAGACAATTACTGCAAAACATTGGAATAGTGATACTGGTCGAGTCTACATTGTTCTCTCTACTAAAACTGATTGTTCATACTAACACTTCTACTTCTCTGTATATAGTCCTGTTTGTAATATATCTGTGTTATTCCATACCTGTGTTCGAGTTCTTCATTATTGGTTCTACCTTGGAACAAGGAACCGGACCATAACACTTACAAATCTCTGCTTTCCTTAAAACACGTAATTACAGTTATTGTACGTTTTGCTGGCCGTTATCGATATATATATATATATATATATATATATATATATATATATATATATATATATATATATATATATATATATAGGATTGGTGTATGCGGAATAAATTCCAATAACCAACAAATACTATTCTTAAAAGAGTGCTCAATACAGAGTAGAGCAAATACAATTATTTAGTCGAAAATTATAATATAAATATGTTATAAGATCCCAACAAAAATAGCCATTTTGTTTTAACACTTCTGGTGTCTTATCAAGTGATGATGTTGAATGTAGAATAAAGGGGTTTAAAAGGTTCAAATCAATCAAACACACCTCGCTAAGGGAAACGCTGTTACATAAGCTGAAATGACCAATCAAAATACAAGTATACGAGAATTCAAAAAAATTTGGCAACGAACTAAGGTTATAATAATTATTTAATGCTTTAATGTTAGGGTTAGACTAAAATAGAATTTATTCTAACTAATAAATATTAAATTATACGATAAAATTTGAAATTAAAAATTAATAATTACCCATTTTAAAATTTAAATTTCATCTATGATAAGTTTAAAATTATAAAATTACTGAGGAAAAAAGAAAAAAATACATATGTTATTCTATTAATTTTGTTTTTATTGAAATTAAGTTGGAATAAACGTTAAGATCAAATGTTGCTCTGAACTTCATGACAACATAGAGACATTTGAATCGTAAACAGAGGCAGGGGAGGATGACATCTTGCATAAGACAATACATACAAAATCAAATTATAATATATAAACACGCAGACGTATTTAGATATATCCACACATAAAAAAAATACATACATAACGAAAGGTACACACAAGTGACCATACACACAGACACCGATAAAGACACGTACATATACACACATACATTGACACCGATACACAAACCAAGAAATATTCAAGTTTGAAAGTGTTATTAAACGAATTCCAACCACTTATTACAATATAACTTATACAGGCAAATATACATAGATAAAAATGGTAGAATAGAAAAAATCAACAATGGGCAGAACAGAAAAACAAACATTAGGGAAAGAAAGGACATTAAAACAGATAGACATGGACAGAAAAATAGATATTTACGCATAAAAATAACACCATTTAATACATAAAAACGAGAACTCCAAACACACAAATATATATATAATTATATTTCATATATACCTATATACGCACTAGTGCACATACACGAGTATAAAAATATAACAGTAGGTGAAAGAAAATAAAAACTACATACAGACACATATATGTCTGTATGTAGTTTTTAATGGCGGATGTGCAAGATGGATTCTGACGAGAGAGGTTATCCAGCACGACACAGTGAAGTAACGTTCCTAGCAGTAGACCTAGCAATTGATTCAATATAATCAATCTACTTCATGTCATTGGAAAACATGAGACCCAGAAGACGCAATGAGTTGATGTACTCGAGGTTAGCATCATGCTCATGGAAAGCAAAAAAGGTTCTCTTTATATATATTTTTGTGACGTACGGTGACCGTTAATAATTAAGTAAAACTCAAGACTTCAATGTTAAGATAAAACAATATTTAATTACAAACGCAAATAAATACTTAGCAAGAACAAAAAAGTAAAAATCAAGCAAAGATGATTAACCATTTCAGTGAATATCATGTTAGTAGCACATCTCTGATTAACGTCCGGTAAATCTTAAAGCAAAAACCCAAATCATCGACGCACAATAATTCACACTAATTCGACTGGATAGTTCCACTCAATAATCACTCTAGTTAGTAGCCTGACACCGCTACACACCTGGCGGAAAACATATATTCATAAGTCCAGAGTGTCACGTTCGAACCTTGGTGTCGGTAGTTACTCATTTTCTTCCTATATGACAAATATATATACGTGATCTAATCAAAATGTTCTGGGACTGTAGGTATGATAACGGATTAGTGAATCCGCTTGGCACAGATTGACCTTGATCACTGTTGCGCATACACATTGAGTTATAACGTTCTCGCTTACTTCCCTTATAGTAGTACTTGGAACGGGAGTGTGTAGAGTGTGGGCGTCTCACCATAGCACAGACATTCCATCAGTGACAATGGCTTGTGCAACAATTTTTGACAAAGGATGACATTCTCCATATCAGACAATCATCATATTCCTCTACTGGTTTTTCCTCTTCTAAAATCAAATCTCACTTGAAAGGAACAAGGAAAGAGAGGGCATATCCAAAATAATGCGACAAGGCAGCTGTCCCCAAAAAGGTGTTCCAGGAATTCTTGCATGAATGGGAATGACGCTGGATAAAGTGTGTGGTTTCAGAAGGGGAGTACTTCAAAGAAGATTAAATGCCGAATTGATATGTGCTGTAGTTTTCTTTTTATAGCTCCAGTCCTGATAATTTTTTTATCAGACCTCGTATATATATATATATATATATATATATATATATATATATATATATATATATATATTAGCATTTCACCCCAAGCAAGGCGGGAAGCCACTAGGACGCAAGGGATTACAGAAAGTTTAGAGCAAGGTCAGATAGAGTGATAGAAGAAAGGGTGAGGGTAGTGGATAGATCAAGGCAACTGGAGATGTCGATTGACATTACACTTGAATAGCTGGAGATTATAGCTCACAGCGAAACAGGTAGAGGGAAGGAAGTTCCACAGGCGAGAAGTGCGAGACATGAAGCTATTAGAATAGAAGAGACGGCTACATTTAGGAGTTTCGACAGTGAAGGGGTGAGAGCGGGATGCCAGCCTCGTAAGGCGTTGGAACTCATGACGTCTGGGAACCAGCGAATGCAGCTCCTCGGAGCAATTTCCGTGAAAGTATCTGTAGAACATACAAATGGAGGCGACGGCGCGTCTGTGAGAAAGTGACTGTAGACGAGACGCCAGGGCAGGGCCAACTACATTGCATATCCGCCTCTGGAGCCTATCAAGAATATATATATATATATATATATATATATATATAGGTTGTATCAAAAAAACTTTTACAAACTTTTATTTGGCCATGAGTGAGCAAAGTTTTCAGCTGTTCGCAAGAAACGTATTCCCCATTGCGGACTGAGATCGGCAGTGCATAGATCAAGAATTAGCTCGCCGTTACATAACTTCGCGGATAGTTTAACAAGGTTAAAAAGTCGCCTTCTGATCAGATAGTTTTACAATGGAAAAAACCGTATTCTGATTGGATAGTTTTACGATGATAAAATGCTGCATTCCGATTGGAGGGTTTTACAATGGTAAAATGTCTAATTCTGGTCGGATTGTTTTATAAAGGCAAAATGCCGCATTTTGATCGGATGGTTTTACAATGGTTAAAGTCGCATTCCTATCGGATGATTTTATAATGGTCAAAAGTCGCATTCTTATCGGATGGTTATACAATGGTGAAAGCCACCTTCTGATTGGGATGGTTTTACGCATTCTGAACAGGTTGTTCCACAAATGTAAAAAGTTGCATTCTGATCAACCAAACCGTGAGAGATACTGCGACGTTTCGCTTAACTCCCGCTTTCTGTAAGATATCTGCAAAGGAAAAAGTTGAAGGCATCAATTGCGGCTAGATTCCAATGCAGACACTGTTGTGTTTTCATCATAGCCTAGGAGCTGATCATTTAAGAAATTTAACTAGTGCAATATTCATACTCAGAATGTTATCAGAAAGAGCGATACATATTCAGAATGATGTGTACCTATGTATCATAGACTACGCAAAGGCCTTCAACAAAGTACGCCACAAAGACCTGATGGAACTGCTCAGCAACCTTGATATATTCGGGAAAGATATCAGAATAACTAAGAACCTATACTGGCAGCAAACAGCATGCATACGCATAGGGAACGAGTTCAGTGAATATACAAAAATAGAAAAGAGGCATAAGGCAAGGATGCGTCTTCTCGCCCGACTTGTTCAACGTATACAGCGAGGCAAGTCTGAGAGAATTGGAAACCCTACCGGGATTTAGCATTGGCAGCCACAATCTTAACATAAGATACACACATGACACAGTACTGATAGCAGACACGGAAAAAATTACAAAATCTCCTACAGAAGATAGCGACGGAGAGTGAGAAGAAGGGACTAGGCATAAACTACAACACAGAATGCATGGTCATCAGTAAGAGGAAGAGCTCGAAATGCGATTTGCAGGCCGGGAACACTAAAACCAAGCAGACGCGGAAGTTTAAATATCTGGGAAGTGCCTTGACAGAGGACGGTAAATGCGACACTGAGACCCATAGACGTATTGGGATGACACATTCCAAAAGCTGGGCAGAGTATAGCAAGGCAGTAGGATTTCTTTGGTAACTAAGAAAAGAATACTGAACTGTTACGTGACATCTGTCCTTCTTTACGGCAGCGAATGTTGGACGATTTCCTCAAAGATGAACAAGAGACTCGAGGTGATGGAGATGTGTTTCTACAGAAGGATGCTGAGGATATCATGGACCGAGCGTGTGAGCAATGATGAGGTCTTAGAGAGGTTACAAACAAGGAAGAGGCTTATACTTAACATCAGGAAGAGGCAGTTGAAGTTTCTGGGACACGTAATGGGAAAGGAGGGCCTGAAAAGAGGAACAAGGGAAAACAACGCATGACATACCTGGCGGGCTTAAGCAAGTGGAAGACAGAACGTGGTCTGGGGGAGGAAGCAGAGGGAGGGAACTTGTTTAGAGCTGTAAGGGATAGAGGGAGGTGGAGAGCCATGATAGTCTACGTCCTGAAAGGACATGGCACATAAAAAGAAAGAAAAGGAGCAACAATGAGATCTTAGAGGGGATGCAAACAAGGAGGAGGCTTATACTTAACATCAGGAAGAGGCAGCTGAAGTTTCTGGGACACATAATGAGAAAGGAGGGCCTGGAGAATCTGATACTCACGGGTCGAATAGAGAGAAAGAGAGACAAGGGAAAACAATACCTGGTGGGCTTAAGCAAGTGGATGACAGTGGTCTGAGGGCGGAAGCAGAGGGAAGGAACTTGTTGAGAGCTGTAAGAGATAGAGGGAGGTGGAGAGCCATGATCGCCTACATCCTGAAAGGACACATAAAAAGAAAAAAAAGAACTAGCGTAAATGCAAATTTAAGTCAGATATACTCTTATTAAACGATAATAAAACGTAACTCACATAAATTTTACAAAAAAGAACTGTGCAAAAACAAAAATATAAATAGTCCAAAAGTCTTTGAAAAGTGTTGCACAACTAATTCCTTTGTTCAGCGAAAGTTCTTTGAAGAAGGTAAAAAATCATTCGACTCTTTGAAAAACTTTGCCTGAAGGGAAATGCGAATTGAAAATTAGAAATTGAAATAGATGGGGAAGAAAGCTGAGTCAAAGTCGAATCAAATATTATCATCATATCTTCAAAATACAAGTTAGCTCCTTCTTAATTCCCTAATTGTCACTAGGGGTCTCTTCTCCCTACACTATAAATACTGGATAGCTTATCGCCTCGTTCTCTTTTTCACTTTGCTTTACGTTCTTGCGTTGGAACCTTTCCTTCGCAAGTTAAAGGCGAATCCGGTCCTACGCGGAATTTCCCTACCTGGTGCTACCACCTCGGCCAGGTATTCTGCCTATGCTGACGACGTTTCGGTTCTTGTGTCTAGCAGAACAGAGATTGACGAAGTCAGCAAAGAGATCAGTAGTTATGAGATGGTGACAGGGGCCAAGATCAACCGCGATAAGTCTGTTGGCTTGCGGCTGGGTGCGCAGAAGGGAGTTTCTCTTCCCGGACCTTTACTCTGGACGGATGGGCCGGTCAAGATACTCGGCGTCTGGTTCGGTCCTGATATCCAGTTGGAAATGAATTGGTCGGAGGTACAAGGGAAGGCCGAGATCGCAATTAATTTGTGCTCTCGGAGGAGACTTTCTTTGAAGGGGAGGGCGGAAGTATGTGTTTCACGCATCTACCCGA
This sequence comes from Acanthosepion pharaonis, assembly GCA_903632075.3. NCBI lineage: Eukaryota > Metazoa > Mollusca > Cephalopoda > Sepiida > Sepiidae > Acanthosepion > Acanthosepion pharaonis. The sequence goes on from CAHIKZ030002644.1 coordinate 405,652, forward strand.
TTCTCCTTTACACACTCTCTGTACTTCCACTTCCGTATGCCATACTATTGTCATTAGTAAGGCTCTTGTTCTCTTTCTTGTGGAGAGTCAAGGCCGCTATGGTATCTCAGGAGATTTGTTGCCTTCATCCATCTGAGGGCGGTCTGGGTGTGCACTCGTGCGAGGCCGGCCGTACACTCCGAGCCGAATGCTCCTTCTCCCGCGAATGTCGTCGTGCTCTGAAACGCCTCTTATGGGCGTCGGATAGCCTCTCCAACGTCCAAGCGTTGTCTCGTAGGGCATTGTATCAAATATTATCAGGGGGCCTGTTCGTGATGAGCTGACTGACGAGCTTGGTCTTACAAAGCAGGAGGCTCGCGCAATATGACCTTGGGCGTCTGGGTTGAAATGCCTCAATAACCATGAGGCATCACTCACCTGGCTGGTGATTCGTGGGGCCCTCTGGGTTGCCAAAAGATTTTGTTCAGCCGGCTTGGAGAAATCTCCAAACGGCCGACGATGTATTGGGGGAGTCGAGACCATTGGTCACGCCTTCTTTCATTGCAGGGTAGTAGCGCCGTTGTGCAGGTTTGCTGAAGGCCTCATGGTCCGCATGCTACAAGGAAAGTTCTTTGTCCTTGAGGCCAGTTCTGTTTGCAGCAATATGGTGCCGCAGATGACGAAAGCTGAACATTATGTGTTCTGTTGCTTATTAGGTGTTATGAGAGTCGTGATTTGGACGACGCATCAGAAGGAATTCTATGATGGCGAGAGGTTCACTTTTTCCCAAATGATCTTGTTCTTTAAGCATCAGCTTAAAGTCAAGATTAGGACGGAAAGGGGCGGCTCACCTCATCAGAATTTTGGCAAAAGATGGGTAAATCTTGCGCGTTTGTGCCGAGTAAAAGGGGCTGACCTAGTGTGGCATTTTGATGTCGGTTAGGCATAAGAATATTGTTTTCCTGGGTTGAACTTGGGCAACCCATCCCTGGATTTTAGGCTAGTGTATGTTTTTGGTTTTTGATTCTTTAGCTTTTTCTTTTTTTTTTCTGTAAACTTAGCTAGGGCGTGTTTGCTCATTGGCCCCTTTTATTTCTGTCCCTTTTTCCTTTTAGTTTAACTTCCATCCTCTCCCTCGTTAGGTGGTCAGTGATGTCAGTTCTCTAGTGGATTCGGGGCATCTTTCGTTTCGCGTGTGTGTTTTTAGTATTTGTTGTTTATGTCTGAGTGTGTGCGTGTCTGTGTGAGTGCTTTGGATGGATGAATGTTTCTATATTTTATAGTCCTGCATCGATTTTGTCCACTTAAATGATATTTCTGCCACATTTAAGGTTTGTGGGGTTTACAATTTGTACATGTGGGGACTATTTAGGATTTCACTGAGACAATGAGGTATTTTGGTGGCTGTAGTAAGAAAGAATGTGTTGTTTTGGTGCTAGGATTTTTTGTGTGCTTGGGTCAGTGGTTGTGGCTAGCTAAGTTTTAAATGAAGATGATGACCGTCCTTTCCCCCTTTCCTCTTTTTAGGCCTCGTGCCACATCTTCTGTATTTCTACAGAAATAAATATTCTTTTTCACTTTGCATTTCAGCGGACACATTTAAAAATGTAATCTCTCGTAGAAACCCGCGTTTTCGCCCACTTGTGGAAAAACAGCATGAAACACACATACACGTACGTACGAACATTCACCAACATACAAATTCTTTACGTTCACACACAACCACAAATGTTAATGTCTTTGTCACTTGTAAGTTTTTTGTTTAACACTGATATGTCCCGGAAAGGGATATATTTGTTCGAAGTAGTAAAGTGGTTGTTGACTACTGTAACCGGGTAGGACAATCTAGCAGGTAACCGTAATGGACTGGTCCTCATCGTAGAGGTAGGCAATAGGCGTAGTCAATAGGCGAAGACAATAGGCGTAGTCAATAGGCGAAGACAATAGGCGTAGTCCATAGGCGTCGTCTTGTACCTCCACATCAGTCTGTATTTATAGCTGACACCAGCCAATCATATTACTGTGAGGGGGAACCCAGGTGTTTGCATATTCATTACATCAAATACATATATTTTTTTTATATATATATATATATATATATATATATATATATATATATATATATATATATATATATATCGGTCTTGTTTGTTTTCTTTACATCTTCGGTTGGACTCAACTCGAGTTCGCCATTTTCTTGTAGTTCGACCTTCTTCTAGCAGGAATAAACAACACGTGTTCCCAATTCAACAACACTCAAACCCACACGGTCCTCTACAGGAGATAAGATGATAAACTTCGATCCTTTCAAGCAAGCAGGGTGTCTAGAAGAGAATTTGGAATTCTTTTTTTGCTGCTGTTGTTGTTGTTGAAGTAACAGATGCTTCTTCGCTGGTGAGTCTTCTAAGCGGTTTCCTTGGATTTTTTCGAGTGCTGGTCCAACAACCTTCGGCTTCTTATATAGCCACCGTCATCCGAAACCACGGTTTCTTTCAAATTTCTTGGGTCCATTATTTTGGTTGGCTTTCCGGCTTAGAAATTCTTTCGAACTATAAAAGGGTCGAAAGAATTTATAAAACTATAACAAGTTCGAAGAATTTATATTTTTATAAAATTTAAATCCGAATGGTTTTTCATTTTTGTTTTTAGTGTAAAAATGTCAAACTTGTAAATGGCATTGTTGAAAAAAAAACTTTAATAAATCGTCGTTGGTCAGGATATGTTTCTCGATTTCTCTTTTAAGTTGAATCGCAATTGTTTTCTCTATGAATTGTTAGAAGCTTAAGCACATAATTCTAGACTGAGCCCGTCTTTTCATCATTATGATTATTAATTCATTGAATGTATGTCGAGGCCTTGCTTTCCTTCAAGATATATTGAGCAGCTAACCTATAAGAAATAAAGATTATTTCGGTGATAATTAGGAAATAAATGTTGCTAGACTTGTATTGCAAACAGTCGATATCATGTGTCAGTTTAACGATTCGAAGTCTACTGTTTAAATGAAGAAGCGCGAGGCCGCAGATTATGTCGAGAAACGAGTTGGACCGAAAGGAAATAAAACAACAGATTGATTGCTGAAAGGTCTGTCTTCAACATAAATGTCAGACTTGATGACGCTCAATACAAATATATATATATATATATATATATATATATATATATATATATATATATATATATATATATATATATATATAAAACCAGGTTGCATTATTAAAGCAGAGTTTAAGTGAAAAGTTTAGTATCTACATTTTGGTGTCGGTCAGTTTAAGAATTACTCACATGAAAAATGTCTTCCAGAAGATATAATCTAAAGAAGTAAAATAGATTGATTGATTTGTATTTTACGGTTTATCAACACTTTGTAGGTTATTTAAAGCCGAAACATATTTTGGAGTGTGAGAATAATCCTGTTTTTTTTTTGTTTTGTTTTTTTTTTTTTAAATGAATATTGCATTAACAATATTTTTGATTATGTAACCGACAGCCGAGGGGGGGTATTTGCGTGTAAGTGAATGTAACGAAACCGACTACAATTCGAACTCGGTTTCACTAGATTTTATTCCGAGCCGTTGCCCATTACACCACCGCACACCGAATGAAGTGGAAAATTTATAATATCTAAGTTCAGTTTTCCACTTGCTTTGTTCTTTATCTCAAACATGGAAATTGAACACCACGAGTTCTTCACTTAAAATTTGATTACATATTTGATAAAAATAGTTTCACTTTTTTCATAAATCGCTGTTCAGTCATTGCGTTTTAATTTTTTGTTGTTATATTAAAAAGGTGGAACAGTTTTAGGTAAGGCAGTACCTCTCCTTCTTGAGGGGATTGGGGTCATTACCCAGTGTCAGAGTGCCGATGAGGCGTAAGCAATTTTCGTACGGGTTTCCCGAAATCCCAGATTAATCTCGATCTTGTGCCACATTCTTCGACGTGAGAGCGTGGATAAATACTTATAGGAAAGAAACGCTATTTTCAACACAATTACATACCCACATACATACCATATTAAAACACAACGAAACTTGATTTTCTACCCAATAACATACAATATTTCAAACATGTCAAAAAGATTCGACAAAAGCAACATACACCGTTTAAATCAAAGTGTATATTGGTTAGAAATTAGTTTCAGGTTTTGAAATACTTGACCAATCAGAGAAACTTAAAACCCTATTTTCTCGAGCCTGGTTTTGGGAAAAAAAAATCTTATAACAAGCCACAAATTTCGAAGCAGAAATGTGACGCCCCCGCCCCCAGCGCGTAATGAAAAAATGTGTCGGCAACTTCAAATGAATCATCTCCAACAACAACAACACAGTGAATCTTCGCTAATAATAAAAGTCTTTTCTAAATCTCAGATTTTTTCTATGGACAAACTATTTAGAATTCTTTTCTAAACTACATCCTTTTCTGTGTACCTACTACCCAAAGACTTTAACTTAACTACAGACTATTTTTACTCTTTTTTCACTCTTTTGAATTCATGCACATATGTTTGTAAATGCAAATGATTTATTTAACAGCAGTAACCATGTTTTCTTTATTTTTATTTTTTTATCGTTTGCAATTTGAACGTTTGGATTTTTTATATAAAAAAATCTGAGCGACAGAATTTTCTACATACACATAGAAAAAGAAACATATTTGTTGAAATAGAAAAATAAATCATAGGCGAAAATCATAATTTCGGCCTGTGCATCAGAAAAGTCATAGAAAAAATGTGTAATATTTTCATTTAAAATACGTTATATTTTTTATTAAAAGAACTAATATTTAAATTTATTTTATCATAATAAAATCTTTAAAAAAAAGATAAAATAATTTTGATTCATTGGAACTTAATAAAATTCATATTTAATTTTATAGTGTTGCGAATATTGCTTTTGGCAAAAGGAAATGGAATGGATGTGGAATAATTGGAAGGAAGGAATTTCAACACGGAGATATTTTCTTGGATTTTTATACAAACTAATAAAGAATTAACAAAAAGAGAAAAAATATAATAATGTGTACACAGCTAAAAAGAAAGAAAAGACATTTAAACTTAGCTGTTAGGAAATGTGTGCGTGTGTCTGATATGCACATTTGTCTGTAAAAGTTCAGTTTCATGGGTGAAAGATTTTGCTGTTAGTGTGGATTAGTCCAGTGTTGATATTATTACTTACTGCATGCTAGCTGGAAAGAAAGAGGAAGATATGTTTGTTCTTTTATAGTACTCAAGCAATGTCGCCTAAAGGTGTCTTGGCAGACCAAGTGGAGGTAATCCCCACACTTACAGTTGATACACAGGTATTTGAATTAAAATTATATGGTATTTCTAAACAAACTTATGCCAGGCAAACCATATGGTACATACAACACAATACAATCATTACACTATCATCTGTTTGAAAAAAAAAAACATTTGACAATACTCTACTACAGTCTAATATATAATCTTCCTCCAAAATAAGAAAATATTTCTATTCAATACACTGGTAATATAATGTCATTACAAACTGATGACTCTTATTTCAAGCTCTGTCCCCAAATTCTGTTTGGTCAGATTTTTAGAAGTGAGTCCAGTTAAGAACCTTTAAGAAAGATCTCATTTATAAAATCTTAAATACTTAAAATGTCTTATATACAGCTACCAATCATTTTAAACATAACATCACCTGTTACCGATATTGCTTTTGGCTTAGCTAAAAACAGTGACAACCAAAATGTTCCCACGGACAAAACAGGTTGACCTTTTTTGCAGAGGTAAAAGGTAATTAAATGAATGTGGAATGAGTGGAAGAAAAGAATTTCAACATGGAGATATTTTCTTGGATTTTTATGCAAACTAATAAAAGATTAACAAAAAGAGAGAAAATATATTAATGAGTACACAGCTAAAAAGGATGAAGACATTTAAACTTAGCTGTTAGGAAATGTGTGCGTGTGTCTGATATGCACGTGTGTGTCTGTAAAAGTTCAGTCGCCCGAGGGAAAGATATTATACCCAGTGGGGACAATTCCCATGTCGGTGTTTCTACCTACCGCATGCTTGGTTGGAAGAAGGGGAGAGAAAGAGAAATTCAGCGTCCCTTCTTTTTATAGTCGTTAAACAACGCCACTTAATGGGCATCTTGACAGACTAAGTGAAGGTAATTTCTACAATGCTAATGAAATATGTAATAATAAAAAAAGGTTTAAGGTATTACTTGAATTATTATAAATTAAATAAGACTTATTTCATTACGATAAATCAAATATAACTTTTATTTATATATTAAATTATATTAGTAATATAGAGTAGGCTTAAAATCAAGAAGTTGTTTCAATATTTCATAACTCCTTTTTTTTGTTTTAAATTTACAACGCCATCGTTCGATATACATTGTTAATTTCCTAGGTTTTTATAAAATCAGTAAAGAATTTTTTAATTCTTTTAATAATTAAAAAAAGATATTTAATTCAGATTTTTATCTCAGGTCACTTCGTAACTTTTGGCCCACCCTGTATTATTAGTTAAAAAAATAATTTTACCCCAAGCAAAGCAGTAAAGCAACTAAGAAACAGGGAGTTACTGAGTGTGAAAGAAGAAGAAAAATAGAAAACATATTAAGGAGTGAGAAAAATAAAAGAAGAGGAATCAAGAAGACAGCAGATAACGATTGACATTGTATTTAAATTTTTTATGATCAAATTTGGCTGAAAAGCAAGAAGCCAGAAGTGAGTTTTACTAGCGAGAAGGGCGAGAGAAGAAACTGTTAGCATAGAACTTACGGTTGAATCTAACCATTTCAACTGCAACCCTCTACCTCGAGTGGCTGTTGAGCCTTGTACATGATAAACATCACTGTAAAAAAACAACAACAAAAAAACGAAGATACTGAAGCCTTATAGATTATAGATGTTACATTATCGTTTAATGTATGCCCCTTTTCATTATCGTTTAATATATGCTCCCTACTCAACGTTAAGAAACGTGATTCTTGCCTCTTATATATCCCAGTTCAACCTCTCCCATTCTCACTCCTTAGTGTTTGTCATATATTTCAGTTGTTTGACGTAACAATGGATGTACCTGATCCCTTGACGTGTAGACTTGTTCGACATATATATAAATTACCAAACACTATTTATAAACCCTGAATTGAACATTTCGCTACAACTAGCTAATCAATAAAATTTATTAATAAGCAAAATATTTACTGTGGGAATGATTTTCTTTTCTTTCACCAGAGAAATATCAATAGGAATTGTTAGCAGTTCTTTTTGCAAAATTGTTTTATTTATGAATATGCAAGATTTTCCCGGGGGCCCACTAGAAAAGAAAGTGGCACAGTGTCGAGTTTAAAAAGCGGCGTGACGTCTACATGCGACCAGATATAAAAAACAGTTCAGTCTCTTCGACACTTCGTCTTTTCTGGACGCGTCAAATGCCAGGTAAAATAATCCCGGCCTCTTCCAAAAGAAGAGTTATTGCCTGGGACTGGACTTAAATAGTTAAATGGTTAAATAGTTATTACCAGTTTTAACGCATCAGTTTAGATTTCCTCAGAGGCATACTACGTTAATTTTGTGACGGTGCCGTTATTGATTAAGTATAACTCAAGACTTTAATGTTAAAATAAAACAGTATTTAATTACAACCGCAAATAAATACTTAACAAGAACAAAGAAGTAAAAGTCAATCAAAGATAATTAAACATTTCAGTGAATACCTTGTTAGTAGCGCGGCTCGGCTTAACGTCTGGTAAATCCTAAATCAAAACACAAATTATCGATGCACAATAATTCACACTAATTCGACTGAATATTTCCACTCAATAGTCCCTTAATAATCACTGCAGTCAGTAGCCTGACACCGCTATTTATACACCTGGTGAAAAACATATATTCATAAGTCCAGAGTGTCACGCTTGAACCTTGGTGTCGGTAATTACTCATTTTCTTCCTATATGCCATTTCATTAGGTAGGTTACACACAGTTTTCCTCTGTCTCTCTTGCATTCACCATTCGTCTGTGTGTAAATTTTGTGACGTATTTTAATGATTAAGTACAACTCAAGACTTCAATGTAAATAAAACAGTATTTAATTACAACCACAAATAAATACTTAACAAGAAGAAAGAAGTAAAAGTGAACCAAAGATGATTAACTACTTCAGCGATTACCTTGTTAGTAGCACATCTCTGCTTAACGTCCGGTAAATCTTAAATCAAAACCCAAATCATCGACGAACAATAATTCACACTAATTCGACTGGTTCCACTCAATAATCACTGCAGTTAGTAGCCTGACACCGCTATTTATACACCTGACGCAAAACATATATTCATAAGACCAGAGTGTCACGTTCGAACCTCGGTGTCGGTAGTTACTCATTTTCTTCCTATATGGCAGCTGACCGATAAATGACCAGGTTTCTCTAAAACGGTTCGGACGGTTGGCTTAATGGATTATAGGTAGAAACATTTGATTAATAGAAACCTATAAATAATCCCGGATTTTTATAAACCTATTATTAATACCGGATTTATTAGAAATCTATAATTAATATCTTTTATGAAGTTGTAATTAATACCAGGTTTTATTACGTAATGGCTTTTAGCGGGGAACATATTAATAGGTTAATGATTCTATATGAGGTGTGTCAAAAAATACGTACTTCCTTATTACCCTTTAAAGGTTTTGACACAAAGAGGAAACAATAATAACTCCTACAGAAGATAGCGAAGGAAATCAGAAAGAAAGGACTAAAAACATCAATGTGATAAGACAATTCGATTACCTCACCTGTCTTATGATATGTATAAATAAGTCACTCCTTCTTAGCCAAAGCGGCAAGACTCTTCAGTTATGTTCAATAAAGACACATTCAGCCAAACTAAAATCCGAGTTTTTATTGCAATCAATTATATGAAAACAGAATGAATTGTTGTTAGCAGAAAGAACAGCCGAACAGGCAAATTACAAATTGGAGTTACGAAAAACAAACAAGTACCACATTTTAAATATCTGGGAAGTGTTTTAAACGGACGACGGAAAATGCGACACTGAAAATACGAAGGTGCATTGTGATAGGGAAAATGCCTTCCAGAAGCTAAGCAAAGTATTAAGAAACAGAAAAATTTAATTAGAAACAAAGGAAAGAATACTGAACTAAACTATAATGTAATATCAGTCCCCCTATATGACAGTTAACGTTGAACAATCTCCTCACAGATGAAGAAACTTGAAACAATAGAAATATGATTCTACAGAACCATGTCCCGGAGATATTGGTGTAGTTTACAAAAATGAAGAAAAACAGAAAACTATGATTAAACGATCATAGTTTTCTATTTTCTTCTTTGTCAACTACTCCATCATCTCCGGGATATGCAATATCTATGGTCATGCATGTTCTTTCATCCATATACTACTAATACTACTACTACTACTTATTATTATTATTATTATTTATTTATTTGGTTATTAAACTTATATCCCATAATAGTTATTCAGGGACACAAAATAATTATATGCACATACGTATAAAGTGGGACGTAACAACTCCGCAGGTGCGGGAAAATAAAAAGTAGCTGTCGGCATCTCTTGACCGGAAAACAATTTACACCGACCTCTGTCCTTGTCTCTCACGTCTCAGAAGATGCCGGCTTCATATGACTATCTCTAACGAAAAAATCAGTCTTTTGCTAGTATATATCTTTACTTATTATTTACGTTATACGAACTTTAGAACTATTTAGTACTTTAGAAATATTATCGTACTGCTGAAATAATTAACATAACAAACAATCCCGTCAGACTAGGAGAAGGCAGTAGCGGACATATTTGGGAAAATGGCCAAGCTCAGTTTTTTAATACCTCCTATTAAGATTATGTCTCATATTTGTATGATAGTATATAAATGCTGAATTGCAGACGTTAGATGCAGTACTCGTGTCTCTTCCTGCCATTTAATTTCAATGCTTGTTCAACAAGGAAGCTTTATTAATGTTAAGAATTGATGAGCTGAATATGCCTTTTCTATCGCCAACAGTTAGAGCTTTTACATTTAGTTATGAAATGCATATATAAAACTAATAATTATTATGGGACACAAGTACTAATACCTAAGAGAACTTCAGTTTCATAATAGAAGTCATATTAAGAAAAAGGCAATTATTATGAGACGCAAGTAGTAATATGTAATACTACCTGTCCCATAATAGATGTCACATTAAGTGTAGAGAATGTGTACGGAAATGTGACAATTATTATGAGACACAAGTAGCAATATGTAATACTACCTGTCCCACAATAGATGTCGCATTAAGTACAGAGAATGTGTATGGAAATGTGACAATTATTATGAGACGCAAGTAGTAATATGTAATACCACCTGTCCCATAATATATGTCACATTAAGTATAGAGAATGTGTATGGAAATGTGACAATTATTATGAGACGCAAGTAGTAATATGTAATACCACCTGTCCCATAATATATGTCACATTAAGTATAGAGAATGTGTATGGAAATGTGACAATTATTATGAGACGCAAGTAGTAATATGTAATACCACCTGTCCCATAAAAGATGTCATATTAAGTATAGAGAATGTGTACGGAAATGTTACAATTATTATGAGACGCAAGTAGTAATATGTATTACCATCTGTCCCATAAAAGATGTCACATTAAGTATAGAAAATGCGTTATTTCATTTTTCTATACACTCGTCTCGTCTTAATTTCTTTATCAACTTAAGATAATGTCCTTAATAAAAATCTCTTGTTATTGTTAATATCTTTCTTATTAATCAAAATTCGGTTTGTCTATAATTTTTTTAGAAATTCGGAAAGAACTGCCCAAAGTTAATCGTTTACTTCTGAATATGCGACAGAAAATATAATTTACGACGACGATTGATAAGTGTTTCCTCTGCTTATTTGAATCGCATGAGGAAAGTTGAGTAAAATATGTCAACGTGTAATTATTTGACACATCATAAATCACCTGGAATTAAAAAGGGTCCTCCTTTTGCTAAGAACCGAGTGACTTTTTTCTGTAGTCTTTAAATTTATGGAAAAAAAGCAGAAATAGCGCTGAGACTTTCTGACAGTGATTGACTACGCATCGGTTTCTTTGGGTTTTTTTTTTTTTTTTTTTTTTTTTGTGTGTGTGTGTGTGTGTGTGTGTGTGTGTGTGTGTGTGTGTGTGTGGTTTCACAAGTTACCTCGCTATATAAAATAGCCGTGTTCATATGAATGGATCCTAATCTTAAGTAACAATTGCAAACTTTTTTGCAATTTTGTGTCGATAAATTTATACTGATCAACTCTTCCAAATTATGAACGATCCTTCTCAGACAAGGAGGACATTCCGCTAGAAATTTCCCGAAGTTAAGTTCAGCAGAAATATAGTCCAAGCTTTCAATTTTCTAAGTCATGATCGTGAGACCAAGGTGATTGTGGAAATGAACTTCGGGCATTTTCTGACCGAATTTCCTCCCTGTCTGAGAAGGATAATTCATATATATATATATATATATATATATATATATATATATATATATATATATAAATATATATGAAAGCGGATGAAACACGTCACAAAAACTTTTTTTTTCCAATTTATCATACTATTTTTCTTAATATATATATATATATATATATATATATATATATATATATATATATATATATGTATAGTGTGCGATGGGCAAATTGTCGCCATTTTATATTTTTAATTTCGACTGCACAGTATAGTAGGGCCTGTTTGGCACAATCTGTGAGAAAAAGAGCATCGTGACACAATTTACCCCGGCAAAATTTGGAAATGACATGCTGTACTACTTTCGCGCCGGAAGCTCCAATACGAATTTCAAAGTGTTTGGGTGTCAGTCTTAGGACAATGCAGAGGATTCGGAAATAGTTGGATGATATATCCAGTCAACATCATAGTGTTTGGAATGATCACTAGTTATGACGACGTTATGCCTCCATTCATCTCACATGGCCTCTGATTCAACACGGAAGCCTACATCCAGTACCTTGAAGATGTAGTCCTGCCCTGGGTCAAGAGGGTGGTTGCTGAAAGACTCTATATCTGGTAACAGGACTCTGAACCATACCGCACGAGCAGAAAAATCCAGTCATGGCTCTCAAACACTTTCTGCGACAACATCACCCCTTACATCTGGTCACTCCCCAGACTGCAGCCCCCTTAATTATTATGTGTTGGGGCGAAGTTGAGCGAGAGACCAACAAATTTCCTTGTAACATCAAGGATGAACTGAATGCAAGAATCATGGCAGCATTCACAAACTTAAACAAGGAGACCGTCCAGAAGAGTTGTAGGGGATTCCGAAGTCATCTGGAGGTTGCGGTTGAAGCCAATGGCGATTTTATTGAATGAATTTACTATTTCAAGATATAATTTTATGTAATTTTGGTAAATATATCGGTTAAAAGGAAATGTCAGTGTCATTTTCATTTTTGCGTAATTTAGACGACATTTTATCCATCGCACCCTGTATAGATGCAAATATACTTAGGCAGCAATAATTTATTCAGACGTTTTATTGAAACCAAATGGCAATTTTAAATTATGAAAAAACTTTCCAAATTTCAATATATTTTTGTTCCAGCGGTTTTGACTATTTTTAGTCATTATCAGAAACCTTATATTAGTTATAAGATATAGTTATTTTATTAGTTATTAGTAATAAATCAGTTATTAGTTATAAGACAGAAAATCTTTCGATTTCATCTTTGTATTTTTTTATAAAAGATATAATGTTATTTGAAATATACCTGTATCGAATGCAAGCGACATCATGTGCAGAACAATTTGTTACGGCATGAAAAGTATATACATTTAAATTTTAAATTTAGTCCATAAGGTGTAAAAAAATTGACAGCGCTTAAGGATCAAGATGTCATTAAATTTTAACATACCTCCCACTATGGTAAAAAATGTGTGTGTGTGTGTGTGTGTGTGTATGTATGTGGGGGGTTGTTTCATTTTTTTTTTTTGCTGCATAAGAATAACTTCAATTTTTTTAAGTCTTGACAGTTCAGATTTTCATTTCAATTTTCAAACATTTTCTTGAATTTCCTTGGTTGTTAACTAAAAATAAGCTTTCAGAAATTTCCATAACAAAACAGTCAAAATTTGTGCAAATATACGCTCAACTGACATAAAAAAATCTTTCTCAAATTCACCCGTAATTTAAATATTTCAAGAAATCCTATTGGCTAAAAAATAAAAAATACAACATTTGCCCACGCATTTCTCAGAAAAATTCGCGACAATCTACCAAGCTGCTGGAAACGATTTCGTTGTTAAAAAACAAACTATAAATAGAAATAGCAAGCGAATTTTCGTCGCATTTGAGACTCACACACGCAAAGATTCACACGGGGATTATGTGTCAAATTGCCGTCAAAGAAACAAACTTTCTTTATGAGAGATTCGAAAAATTTATACAACAAACTTTTTCACTCAATATCCTTTATAGAAAATTTATAGAAAAATATTTTGTCTAATTAAATTCAACCTTTTCAATCAGAGGCAGACAACTTTTTAGATATTGAACATTTCCGAAACAGCAAAGGACTTTTTCTCTAAAATATACCTTTGCTCACGTCATTACAAACAAAGAAATTGTAAATTGTGTATATAAAATTTAATCTGTTGTTTCAAACATGTTTTTTTTTTTTTGTCGTGATTGAATATCGTTACCATTTGCCCATTTCTTATGATTTATGTTTGTGCATATTGCATATTTTATTTGCAGCACAATCTTAAATATTCACGCATCCTTCTTAGATCCACTACAAGATACTTCTGTGAGTGAATCGTATTAGCGCTGACAGAAGAATCATTCTTGTAAAACTCTGGAAATTCCTTCAAGTGAACTATGGTAGTGACTGCAATTTACTGTAATCTTATGGTGATCATCATCACACACACATACACCCTTACAAATTCAAATCTTCAACAGCATTCATTCATTGGACAGGAAGCGACGCTGCTATCTGATGCGACAATTTTAAAATCGCTATATTTTCATATAGTAGATTTTGTGCACTTTTGGGAAAATCGGTTCCCAGAAGTCTCCCCAAAGCTCATGCACCACTCAGTATCGACCAATTAGATTCTCTGCATGCGGAGAATGATTCTTCCCGCACAGCCCTCTTGATTTAATGACCACCTATAAAAGCAAACGAGGAGACGTACCAGTGAGACTTTAGGTGCCTTAGATATCCTCAACAGTTGAAGCTATGCGCCCATCTTCTCACTCAACTCACAAACTGCATATTCTTTCACACTTACATATGTTTCCTCTTGCACAGCAGAACTGTTTAAAAACATTTATAACAGACTAATAACTCTTTCTCTCTTTCTTTAATAGACTTTGATAGTCAAAGAGAGACAACTCTCGTCTTACTCATTGCATGCTTTTCCGTACACATTCTTTATTGTATGCATTGTTGAATAGAATTTTTATATATATTGATACCTTTGCCTTGTCCTTTCTTCACATCAGTTTGGTTTCCCAAACAAAATTAAATAAATATGGTGGAAGTCCGCCATAATCTCTTAGCTATTTAACACCCCCCCACCAAATTGGTTTTCAAAATGCTGAAAGACTTCATATAAAGAAGAGGTTGGTTGTTGTCCAATTGTTTCTGGATCTACATAATACAGACATCAGATTTTCAATGATGATGAAGTGAGCGAGGTAACACGTACAGGGATAAAGAAAAAAAAGCAACAGTCTATATACTACTTTGGGACGGATGGTCCGAACATAGGAGCAATAACGAGGTTATGGAGAGAATGGAAACAAAAAGGAAACTTATACTTAACATCAGGAGGAGATAGTTGAAATTTCTGGGGATCGTAATGAGAAAAGAGGGCTTGGCAAATCTGATACTCACAGGACAGATAGAGGGAAAGAGGAACAGAGGAAAGCAGCACATAACATACTTGATGGACTTGAGCAAATGGATAGTAGAACAAGGTTTGGGAGAAATAACAAAAAAAGGCAAAACTTATTAAGAACCACAAGGGACCGGAAGATGTGGAGGGTCACGATCGCCTACGTCCTGAAGGGACACGGCACATAAAAGATATATACCCTCATTTAAAGGGAGAATTCAGCAACTGAAAAGAAAGAAGGCTGTTGGGGATAGATTTTGAATCGTGAGATTGCTGCTCACTTGGGCGGGCTTTGTATGTTTGTCTATCCAATTGGATCTGTTGTAATAAAGAAGAACAGGAATTAGTTTTTTGACAAACCCTCGTATTTCTAACTTTTCATAACATTGTTAATCGTGCATTTATTCAAAGTCATTCGACTAAAGGTTAAAGTAGCGACCGTTAAAAGCCGTGATGAAACGGACAATGCCGGAAGACATCTTTTCAATAAACAAACTTCTGACGTAAAAAGAAGAAAGAGAAAAAAGAACAGTGTCAAAGTAAAAAAAAATTGTATCATTTGGCAAATAACAAAATAAACAACAAAGCAGAGTTTTGTTCTTTCGTCTCGGTTTTCAGAAAATTGCAAAGTAAATGCTTTGTTTTTCCTGCAGCAGTGTTCTCGGTTTGTGGTATGTGTTTTGACAAGCCCTGAGTCCCAGGCGGCCTATCTCAAGAGATTCGCTGCTTCTCCTTAAAAATCCTAACTTCCTTTTTCGTCATCATCATCAGCAGCATTGTAATATGCTAATTTATCCAGTTAAAATGCAGAATAACATCCCCCCAACTCCATTTTGGATACTTATTCATTTATGGCTGAATTATGATTTCCGGTTTAGCTAATATTTTTCAAATTTTCCTATTTCCTATAGACTGCTACCATCCCCTGAGCAGAAAAAAAACAACAAAAAAAAACATCGTCTACTTCAGTGCTACTCAAAGTCAAAATGATGGTCCGCGGATCGTTGCCGGTACGCGGACCATCAGTTACCGGTACGCGGTCAGTGTCCAGGCCATAAGGAATCATTAAGGTTATATATTTTTTGTTTTTGTGTCAATAAACTGCTTATTTTTTTTAATTATTTTTTTATATGTTTTAATATTAAATTATTTTTGACAAAATAAATGAAAGATAAAAAATAGTCAATTTTTATTTTATATATATATATATATATATATATATATATATATATATATATATATATATTTTCCGGTATAAATTAATATTATCACGAAATATTACAGGTAGGTGACACATTGGGAAAAAAACTGGCGGTCCTCCATATCAGATAGTTTGAGAAGTACTGGTTTACACGATGTTTCTCTCTGTTCCTTCCGATATGTTTCTTATGATAGAGGTTCGATTCCTGTCGGAGAACGAATATTTTCTATGAAAATTTCTCGGACATTCAGGCCGGTAAATTTTATTTAATACTGTTTATTATAAACAGAGCATTTAAGTAAATATTTGTATCTATAAAAAGAATGTATAAACATAAAAATGTCTTAAAATAATTGTCGGACTTTGTCCATTTCATAATATATATATATATATATATATATATATATATATATATATATATATATGTATGTGTGTGTGTGTGTGTGCGTGTTTGTGTGTGTTAGCGACATTAGTGGTAATGATAATAATGATGTATTCAGATAAATATGACTATATATATATATATATATATATATATATATATATATAATTAATGCCGACAAAAGTTACTATTATATATATATATATATAATAGTAATTTTTATTTAAATTCATCCTTATTATCATTACCACTAATGTCGCCATCATTATTTTCTTCCAAATGTGGTATTGCTCAACCTCCAGTCTTCTAGCAGGAAACTTCTCTTCACGTCCGATATGTGGCGTTGTATGAAATAGCATAAAAAGAAAGGGCACTAATCTCACTTTCTTAATGCCCAATGGGTGGCTTTGTATAGAATATTATAAAAGAAAGAGCACACCTCTATTTCTTTCTTTCTATCTATCTATCTATCTATCTATCTATCTATCTATCTATCTATCTATCTATCTATCTATCTCTACAATCACAGGATGTTGCAGCGATAATGCGAGTTTCGTTCCCCACCCCGAAGAAAGTTTCTAACTTCCCAGATGAACCGCGTATTGCATTGCGTGTAAACAAAACATCACTACCTAATCTACTGCTTCTAAGCAACATCGAGCCTGGGCAGTCGCTAGATGGCTAATTGCCTGGGAATACCAGGTACTCTAAGCTTTGATTTACGGGTGGTGTAATGGATAATGGCTCGGAATTGTTAATCCGAGAGCCGAGTTCCAATTCCCCTTCGGGTTTGTTATATTCACTTACATGCAAACACTCTAAGGAAAAATATAAATTCATCTCTTCCCCTCCCTTAACTATGGTTTAATTAGTAAAACTTGTATCACTAAACTATTATTATCGCAAAAGTAAATTCTTAAAATCTAAAAATATTTTCTGGCTTTAAATAACCTGTAAAGGGTTGATAAACCGTAAAAATGAATGTATCAGTCTTCTTAACTATGTTGCACCTTCTTGTGGCACTGTCCCTAGTTTGGCTAAAAGAAATGGTAACCAAAATTTACACTTATAAATAACGAGTGAAAGGAAATGGAATAAATTTCAACATGGCGATATTTTATATTTTTGTTTTTATATAAATGAGTAAAAAAGAGAAAATACGTAATTATGCATGCAAAAAGAAAGGAGACATTACAAGTTAGGAATTGTGTGGGTGATACACGTATGTGTGTGTGTAAGTGTGTGTGCGTGAAGAGTTCAATCACTAAAGGGAAAGACATCCCCCATTCCCGGGGAACAACGTCCACGTTGATATTGTCACAACAGCGTGCTTGAAAGAAAAAAGAGAGAAGCAAATTCTACCGTTTTTATAGCCACTTAACAGCGCCACCTACCGACGTCTTGGTTATAGCATTAATTAGTTATTGAGAAAGGAGGGCTTGGAAAATCTAATACTCACAGGGCGGATAGAAGGAAAGAGGAACAAGGGAAAGCAACGCGTGACATACTTAACGGGCTTAAGCAAGTGGATGGCGGAACAGTAACTGGGAGAAATAACAAAAAGACAAAACTTATTGAGAGCTACAAGGGACAGGAAGACGTGGAGAGCCATGATTGCTTACGTCCTGAAGGGACACGGCACATAAAAGCAAAGAAGAATTTTTGTTGCATGAGTCAGGTAGTGAGCAAGAGTGACAGAGGAAAACAACGCATAACATTCTTGGTGAGTTTGACAAAATGGATGGCGGAAGAAAGCTTATGAGAAATAAGAGAAAGACAAAGTTTATTAAGAGCTACGAGGGTCAGGAAGTTGTGGAGAGCCATGATCACCTACGCCCTGAGGGAACAGGGAACATAAAGAAGTAGTAGTTTTGTTTCAGCACTGCTTCTGGTTTGATCAAAAGGCAATGACTCACATATAAGTGACGGGTAGTCATTGTTTGCAAGAGGTGAATAGAAATGGAACAAATTTCAACAAAGCGATATATTCATGTGCTTTTCTGTAACTGAGATGGTTTTAAAATGCTACTTTACTTAAAAGAGAAATTCATTTAATCAGGCGAAAATGTATAGAAAGTATTTTAATCACTAGATCATCTACAGTAAAATTTACATCCTGGTTATTACAACGTTTCACCTTTCTTGGCTATTCTATTACCACAATGTGGAATATTTAATAACAAAAATGACAAAAAATAAGCAAAAAGGAAAATAAACTAAATTAAATCGGCTAGAGTATATACCCCAAAAACATATTTAAAAAAGATAAATCAAATTTCAGTACCCCACCCGCTTCATGCGCATGTGTAGTCTGCATTAATGTAAACAACATTTTAGTCCGATTAAGTCTTAAAGAGCGAAACGCATCACACAAAAACTTTTTCCACTTTGTCATAGATTTTCGTAAAATTGTTCCGGATATATAAAATACATCGTTTACACATATAACTAAGTAACAAAGCAGAGAAAATACAATAGTATTCATGTAAAAGAAATACACTACGCCAATTGATCCGAACAAAAAAAAATCAAATTATCTACTACAGAAAAATTTAAAACAGCTTACCTTATCCTAAAAAATAACAACACACCAACAAAATTAAAATTACAACGAACGAACATTATATATGAGTTCAAATGCCCCTTAAGGAGCTGTGCTCCTGATCAGACCGAAATCATAAATATTTACATCGGTCACACGACGACATGCCTATCTAGACTTCTTACCTTACACCAATCTGATCACAGCTCTATTAGAACCCATTTAAACACACGCAAACTTACCAGTCTCCATCTGGAACATACTAGTAGAAAATACAAACATTATAACCTCGACCACATGTAAAAAAAAAGATTAAAAATAATGGAAGTCTTAATAATAAAAAAGAAAAAGTCAACACTCAATAATATTAACTATGAATATGGCCACAATGAGTTAACTGTGTTCGGAAAATAAAAGATCACTATAATTCTAGAAAGATATACACAACCCATACACCCAATTAAAAAACAAAAATAAAATCATCCTTGATAATGGCTAAAAGAATAACCGAAAGCGCTCGGAATTATAGAACATTTGGACAATTTCTACACACTCTGTCCAAAAAAGAAAACCCTTGTTCGAACAGAAGAAAAATTAAATAAAAAAAGTTTAATCGTACTACCTTGTCTGTCGTCTTTAATGAAACATATAAATATAAAAGAAAGAAGGAATTTTTCATGCTTAGAATATTGCTGCCATATATGGTCCGGTGCTCCTGCTATTTACTTTGATAAGATCCAAAGAAGAATATTCTTGGTCCTGATCTGGCATCTCGGCTTCAGTCACTTTCCCACCGCCGTAAAGTTCCCTCTCTGCGTCTTTTTTTTTTTATAAATACTTTCATGGTAATTGTTTGAATGAACTCTTCGCTATGGTACCTAGACTTTTTAATTTAAGCGCAGTACTAGAATGGCGTCGAGATCTCACCAATTTACAGCTGAGCTGGCTAAATGTAAGCATAAATTCTATGGTAACAGTTTCTTTTCTCGCACTTCTCACTTGTGGAATTCTCTTCTGGCTCCATGCTTTCCAGTTAACTTTGATTTTCAAAAATTTAAACGCAGTGTTAATCGTTATCTACTGTCTTCCTGATTACTCTTCTGTTGTTCTCACTCCTTAATAAGGTTTATGTTTTCTAATTCGTTCACATTCTTGTGCCTTAGTGACTTTGCTGCCTTGCCTTGTTCATTACCAACCTTCGTTTGATTATTCTATTCGTTAATCTTCCGTAGGTTACAACACCATTATCATTACCATCTAGCAGTTGTTAGCAGAATTTCTTTGGCAGACAAGAGGGATAATTCACTTTATTGGCTTTTATTTCGGGGAACCTTCAAACAACCTGATCAAATATTCTGGTTGGATTAATTATTTTAGCGCCATTTTAAAGTCAAGAGCTACAAAGAACAGGAAATTGTGGTGAGCCATGATCGCCAATGTCCGGATACGACACACAGAACTTCATTCTTCGTTGTATTTTTAGTCCAATCAGTGGTTAACTGGGGCAAAAAATGACTTGTAAATTTTAACAACTCCAAAAGAAAACTGTTTTCACTTAATCTCTGCAGAGAACATTTCCTGCATGCCATAATCATTGCTGATGCTAACCCCTAGGAGAGCAATATTTTGTGCATTGTTGGACTTACACTTTTCCACTGACATGAAGTGGAGTGATTTCATTGAATCAACTGCTAGATCAACTGCTAGGAAAGTTGGTTCACTGTATCGTGCCAGACAATTCTTCCCGTCAGAATCCCTCTGGCACATTTATAAATTTACCATTTGTCTGTGCATTGAATACTGCTGCCATATTTGGTATGGTGCTCCGGTGAAATATCTCGAGATTGTTGACAAAATTCAAAGAAGGATGTGTAATATTATCGGTCCTGACCTGGCATCTCGACTTTAATCACTTTCCCATTGATGTGATATGGCTTCCCTATGTCCTTTTTACAAATATTTTCCATCGTCTACAATTTGCGCCTTCTTGGGTTCGTGTTTTCCACTGACATGAAGCGGAGTGATTTCATTGAATCAATTGCTAGATCTACTGCTAGGAAAGTTGGTAGCGCTCTCGTTAGAATCCATATTGTACTTTTATAAATCTACCATTCATTCGTGCATTGAATACTACTGCAATATCTGGTCTGGTGTTCCTACTGTATATATCGAGATTCTTGAGAGAATTCAAAGATTGTTCCGTTATGTAATCGATCACGTCATCTCGACTTCAGCCACTTTCTTACCGATGCAACGTGGCTCCCTTCTCTCTTTTCTACATATATTTTCATGGTAGTTGTTTCGATAACCTGCTCTTCTTAGTGTCCCGTCTCCATGTATTTAAGCGTGTTACTGAATTACCAATTAGTTCTCACTTTTTTTTACTGTTGAACTAGCTAAATGCATCCGTCAGTTCTATTCTAATAGCTTCTTTGCCCGGACTTCTTGCATGTGTAACTCCCTTCAGATTTTTGCTTCCCTAATAGCTACAACCATAAAAAATCTAAATACAACATCAAACGCCATCTTCTTGACCCTGTTCCTTTTTTGTCCTTTTCTCAATCGTCCCCATTCTGTCTTCAATCCATGTCTTCACAGTTATGCTAATACCTGACTAATTATATTTATATAGCATTTAAAAACTGAACTCTATATAATTTCATTCTTTCTGGGTGCGATATTATTATTATCCGCTGATCTCACGTCTGATCTTGCTCTAACAGATCAATGGCGGAACAACTAGCTGGTCATATTCAGTACCTGAAAAACCAAACTAGTAACGTTCCAACATCACCGAGAGGACGCCGAATTTTCGACTATCGCGATGAACGACCCCTTTGCTGGAACACTGATTGGGATATGCTCACCTCAGACCACAGTTGGAAATCTTATATTACGAAAGATGCTTGGAAAAATGATCGGTTTTCTATACCGCTCCGGTAAGTATTTGACTCCACCTGCGATGTTCTACCTTTATAAGAACCAGGTGAGACCATAAATTGAGTACTGACGCCATACCTGGGCTGGAGCTAACCAGTCTTACCTTTCCAGGCTTCATCGGGTTTAAAAGTATCTAGGCAGCCTCACGTGTGATGAATTATTTTCCTTGTACCGCTCTAGAAAGTAACTGACTCCACCTATGTTCTACCATTACAAGAGCCACATCAGACCAAAATTAGAATACTGCTTTCCCATATCTTGAAGCTGTTCAATCTTACCTTTCCAGGCTTTATCGGGTTTAAAAGCGTCTACACAGCCTAGTGTGTTATTAATTATTTTCCACTCTACCACCCCTTTCCCACAGACGAAATGTTGCCATTCTCTCGCTACTATATCTATATTTCCATGGCAAATGTTCTGACGAGCTATATCTTTTAGTTCTACCAACTCTAACCCTCAGCGCTAAGACACGCCATGTCACGTACGCTGGGACGAATTATACTCATTCCCTGTAATTCGTCCCAAACTGGGTACAAAACACTATGGAAGTGTAAAAATTGGTTTGAATACCAGCAATACATTTCTGTAAAATTTATTACTAGCAATAAATTTTTTGAAACAAAAATATATTTCCAACAATATTTTGGGGGAAAATATTACCAGCAATAAAAATTTTGTCGGCATTAAAAAAAACCATTGAGGTGTTGATATGCCGTAAAACAAAACAAACCAAACCAATCAAATAGACAAAAAGGACACATACTTAACATCACGTAAAGACAGTTGAAATTTATAAGGGATGTAATGAAGGTTTGGAAAATTTGCTACTCATAATACAGATTAAAGGCAAGAATAGAGGAAACAAAGCATAACTTACCTAGCGTGCTTGAGTAAATGGATGGCGGAACAAATTTTAGGAGAGATAATAAAAAGATAATATTTATTAAGAGCTACAAAGGACAGGGAAATATAGAGAAACATGATCACAGAGAAGAAAAATTGATAAAAAAATCTAACATAAAGTAGACACCTCCACATTAAAACCAAGGCCAGCATGAAAGACAGACGTTGATTGGCTAGAAGAAACCAATCGCTGTACGTCTATAGTATCACGTAACAATCCGGCTTCCCCCCATCCCTCGTCAACTTGAAGTACTCAGCCACTGTTTTTTCGTGACCAGCTTTCCGCAAGATAAAACGTTCAGAAATCCTTGAACAGCGAACTAACGTTTCCTTTTCAGCAAATGCTAAGAGCAGACGAGAAAACAAAGAAGAACGACATTTATCCAAACTGGAATATCTTCCCTCGACAACCTAACTTTCATAAATTGGTAAAGAGTTTATTATAACAAATTATAACACGGCAACACAATCACCGTCAGTCGTTTTCGATTCGTTCGAATATATCCAGTCCGGTGAAGACAAGAAACATTCATGAGCTGATTTTTCTAATGCTATGTTTCTTCAGAACGTTGGCGAATACGATTCTCCACAAATACCTATTCTTCGTTATATCTGAATTGCCATGAATTCTTGGGAAAGATAGCAGAATGGTTTCCCGTTACCTTCTTCACGGTTTCGAATTTCAGACCTTTTCTTCTCTTAGACTGGTTACCATCCAAAGCTAGACATCTTACTCTACCCTGCTATTTAACCTATATATAGAACGTTGGGGAAGAAACTGACCCATGCCTTTTCCACTGATATTTGTGCGAAAGTGAATGCATCAGAAATTGAACTCGGTTACTCGGAGCTGATATTCGCAGATGGTGGCTGTCGACTCACAGAACCAGTATGACCATCACTGACATGTCCAGCCCTTCACTTAAACTCCCCCTCCACAACACTGCATTCATCGGTTGTATGAACGACAGTAGCTCATGAAGTCAGTCATCGATCTGCATTTCTTGTCACATATGTGGTATATCAAATATTTTTATGGCCTGTTAGGGGTCAGAAAGAAAGACACGGAAAGAAGAAGGTTGGTTGAACAAGTGTATTGAAATAACAGAACATATATAGAAAATAAGAGTGTTATTAGTCAGCAGATAGAAGTGTCCATCCGAACTGTCAGGTTACACTGCATCCCGACTGCCTCCTTAGGAAGTCTCGCAGGTTAGTATTTATGAAGGAGGAAGAGTTCATTCTAATGTAGATAGGTCACCATAACACTTGCACACCCTAGTGCAGTTCGGGCATTCAAAGCATACCATTACGAAATTGTTATATGTAATAGACTGTTGGTGTTTGTGTGATTTCTGGTGATTGATGGATCTGTAATGTTATCGGTACTGACCTGGCATATCGACATCAGTCACTTTCTAACTACCGTGACGTGGCTTCCCTCTGTCTTATCTATAAATATTTTCATGGTAGGTGTTCTAATGAGTTCTCCGCCTTGGTATCTCGACCGTGTTAATTCAAGCGAATTACTAGATTGGCAATTAGGTCTCATCGTTTTACTGTTGAAATAGCTAAATGTAACAGTAAATTATATTCTAATAGTTTCTTTTCTCGCACTTCTCACCTGTGGGAGTCTCTTTTTTTTTAAGGCAAGCAAGGCAGGAGTACCACAAGCACCCAAGGGGTTACAGATGATTGAGAACAAGAGTAAAGAGGGGTGTTTGAGGAAAGGATACAGAGAAGGTCGGGGAACAAGCTCGGTGTCAGATGTTAATTGACATTACACTTGAATATTTGAAGATTATAGTCATCGGGGAAGCAAGTAAGGGGAAGGGAGTTCCACAGACGGGAAGTACGGGAGAAGAAGCTGTTTGAGAAGTATGGTTAAAGCACTTGCTTAAAGCACTCTTGATTATATCACAGTTATAGTACTCTTGGTGATATCACTTTTGGTTAAAGCACATGGTTATAGCACTCTTGGTTATAATACTCTTGGTGGTATCACTTTTGGTTAAAGCACATGGTTATAGCACTCTTGGTTATAATACTCTTGGTGATATCACTCTTGGTTAAAGCACATGGTTATAGCACACTTGGTTATAATACTCTTGGTGGTATCACTTTTGGTTAAAGCACATGGTTATAGCACTCTTGGTTATAATACTCTTGGTGGTATCACTTTTGGTTAAAGCACATGGTTATAGCACTCTTGGTTATAATACTCTTGGTGATATCACTATTGGTTAAAGCACATGGTTATAGCACTCTTGGTTATAATACTCTTGGTGGTATCACTTTTGGTTAAAGCACATGGTTATAGCACTCTTGGTTATAATACTCTTGGTGATATCACTCTTGGTTAAAGCACATGGTTATAGCACACTTGGTTATAATACTCTTGGTGGTATCACTTTTGGTTAAAGCACATGGTTATAGCACTCTTGGTTTATAATACTCTTGGTGGTATCACTTTTGGTTAAAGCACATGGTTATAGCACTCTTGGTTATAATACTCTTGGTGATATCACTTTTGGTATCACTTTTTAAAGCACATGGTTATAGCACTCTTGGTTATAATACTCTTGGTGGTATCACTTTTGGTTAAAGCACATGGTTATAGCACTCTTGGTTATAATACTCTTGGTGGTATCACTTTTGGTTAAAGCACATGGTTATAGCACTCTTGGTTATAATACTCTTGGTGATATCACTCTTGGTTAAAGCACATGGTTATAGCACTTGGTTTATAATACTCTTGGTGGTATCACTTTTTGGTTAAAGCACATGGTTATAGCACTCTTGGTTATAATACTCTTGGTGATATCACTATTGGTTAAAGCACATGGTTATAGCACTTTTGGTTTAAACTCTTGGTGGTATCACTTTTGGTTATAGCACTCTTGGTTATAATACTCTTGGTGATATCACTATTGGTTAAAGCACATGGTTATAGCACTCTTGGTTATAATACTCTTGGTGGTATCACTTTTGGTTAAAACACATGGTTATAGCACTCTTGGTTATAATACTCTTGGTGATATAAACACATGGTTATCTTGGTTATAAAGCACATGGTTATAGCACACTTGGTTATAATACTCTTGGTGGTATCACTTTTGGTTAAAGCACATGGTTATAGCACTCTTGGTTATAATACTCTTGGTGGTATCACTTTTGGTTAAAGCACATGGTTATAGCACTCTTGGTTATAATACTCTTGGTGATATCACTATTGGTTAAAGCACATGGTTATAGCACTCTTGGTTATAATACTCTTGGTGGTATCACTTTTGGTTAAAACACATGGTTATAGCACTCTTGGTTATAATACTCTTGGTGATATCACTCTTGGTTAAAACACATGGTTATAGCACACTTGGTTATAATACTCTTGGTGGTATCACTTTTGGTTAAAGCACATGGTTATAGCACTCTTGGTTATAATACTCTTGGTGGTATCACTTTTGGTTAAAGCACATGGTTATAGCACTCTTGGTTATAATACTCTTTGTGATATCACTATTGGTTAAAGCACATGGTTATAGCACTCTTTGGTTATAATACTCTTTGGTGGTATCACTTTTGGTTAAAGCACATGGTTATAGCACTCTTGGTTATAATACTCTTGGTGATATCACTCTTGGTTAAAGCACATGGTTATAGCACACTTGGTTATAATACTCTTGGTGGTATCACTTTTGGTTAAAGCACATGGTTATAGCACTCTTGGTTATAATACTCTTGGTGGTATCACTTTTGGTTAAAGCACATGGTTATAGGGTTTAATACTCTTGGTGGTATCACTTTTGGTCAAAGCACATGGTTATAGCACTCTTGGTTATAATACTCTTGGTGGTATCACTTTTGGTTAAAGCACATGGTTATAGCACACTTGGTTATAATACTCTTGGTGATATCACTCTTGGTTAAAGCACATGGTTATAGCACACTTGGTTATAATACTCTTGGTGGTATCACTTTTGGTTAAAGCATATGGTTATAGCACTCTTGGTTATAATACTCTTGGTGGTATTACTTTTGTTTAAAGCACATGGTTATAGCACTCTTGGTTATAATAATCTTGGTGATATCACTCTTGGTTAAAGCACATGGTTATAGCACTCTTGGTTATAATACTCTTGGTGGTATCACTTTTGGTTAAAGCACATGGTTATAGTACTCTTGGTTATAATACTCTTGGTGGTATCACTTTTGGTTAAAGCACATGGTTATAGCACTCTTGGTTATAATACTCTTGGTGATATCACTATTGGTTAAAGCACATGGTTATAGCACTCTTGGTTATAATACTCTTGGTGATATCACTCTTGGTTAAAGCGCTCACCGTTATTCCGCTCTTGGGTGTAGCTCTCTTGATTAAAGCACTTGCTTAAAGCACTCTTGGGTATATCACAATAATAGCACTATTGGTTATATCACTTTTGGTTATAGCACATGGTTATAGCGCTCTTGGTTATAATACTCTTAGTGATAGCGTTCCTTGTTATAGCGTTCTTGGTTAAAGCACTTGCTTAATGCATCTTTAATTATATCACTCTTGGTTATAGTACTTTTGGTTATAGCGCTCTTGGTTATAGTACTATTGTTTATATCGCTTTTGGTTATAATACTCTTGGTTATAGTAATTTTGGTTATAGCGCTCTTGCTTATAGTACTATTGGTTATATCACTCTTGGTTATAATACTCTTGGTTATCGTACTTTTGGTTATAGCGCTCTTGGTTATAGTACTATTGGTAATATCACTCTTGGTTATAATACTCTTGGTTATAGCACTTTTGGTTATAGTAATTGAGTAAAGGATTTTTGGTTATAGCGCTGTTGGTTATAGTGCTCTTTATTATAACTCCTTTTTTCAAATATTTTTTGTAATAAATTTAATACTAATTTAAATTTCGAAATAAATAATGTTAAAAGATAGCATTATTGACAGCTCCTCAACTAACTGTATATATTTTAATAAGTTTGGTTAATACCATGTGTCTGAGAATAAACATCGACGCAATAATTTATCATGTAACGATATACAGCGAGACCTTGTGAGATTTTACAAGCTCCGGGAAGTAGCTACCAAATAAGATACATAAACATAATTCACTCCAAACTTGTCGATGCTCAATTAAGAAACATATTTTAAAATAATTGATAAATATATAAAACAAATTAAAAAAAAAAAAAACAACTTCTAATTTGACATATTTCGCTCATGAAACGGCGTCACCAGAAAAAAAAATATTTAAAATTATTATTTGATATTCACAAGATTTATTGAAGGCAAGAGGAACAGAGGAAAACACCGCATAACTTACCAGACCATCGCAGTCCTGGAAATGACGATAAACTACATCCGGCAGCAAGGTCTCTGATCGGAAGATTGGAGGTTTTGAGGTGCGTTGAACAACCTATTAATTGTTGTTATTCCTAGGTTCACCCTGACCCAGGTTGATAGTACCTGTTAACGCCCCAGATATTGGCAAATAGTGACCCCCCCCCCAACGAAAAGAAATAAAACATAATGAAAGTATAAAAATATTTTTTTTACAGTAAGAATAACAGCAATACACTTTTATATGAAAAGGTTACGACCAATACTCATTTATAGTAAAATTACTAACAGTATATTTTATAGGGACTTCAAACAACAGAAATGTGGTATCTACAGAAAGATGCTGAGAATACTATGAGCTGAAAATGTTATCAACGTCGAAACTTTAGAAACAAAAAAGGACGCTTATACTTAACATAAGTAAGTAACAGTTAAAATGTCTAAGGAAGGGCTTTGAAAACTTGACATTCGCAGGACATAATGAAGGCAAGAGGAAAACCTTCCTGACGATCTTGAGTGATTCAAATGTTAAAAAAATGTGCAGATTATAAAGAAAGTACGGTAAATTAGTGAACGTGTCAAAAGTTGTGTCTAACGTTCCATTCATTTCATTTCTCAATGAATTCTGCTCCACGATTAAGCAGACCCGTTGAGATTAATAGCTATCAATTCAAAATACAACCAATTAATAATCAACAGTATACAACGCAGAAGATAACCAACATACTAAAAATATCGAAATCAGGCTTTGAAAATCAAGTGTATCAGATTGGTTATGATAGTAGCTTTGATGTGTAACATCCACATTAGTACAAAAACCTGTTGGCTTCCTATATCCGGATACAATGTCCTACTTTATATCTACTGAAAACCAAATTGTGACAAGAAATAAAAAAAGTGGATACTTTACTACAATATAGAAAACAAGAGATCGTGAGAAAACCCAAACTGCGAAAAGTAAACACCAAACCGAAAGTTAATCTTCATCCAAAGAAAGTGATAGTGTGGGATTAGAACAGAGCACTCTATCATAACGTAATTCATGTAAACCATACGATTGATTCAAACAAATATTGCTCGCAATTAGATACAATCAAGAGAGGAATTTACGAATAACATTTGGAATTTGTTAAATAGAAGGGGATATTGTTCCTTGAGGAAAACACCAGACTTTTAACGCCTCTAAAACTAAACTTCTCTCCATTAATCATCTGAGCTATCCCTATTTGCTCCCCATTAGCTAACCTCCAGGAAAGTGACACGTGGCGACTTTTTGAGCTAACGTTCTGATGTAATGGAATAACCAGTCACCCCCATGAATGATTACACTATAGGTAGTAAGTACCTATAAAGTCAACTGTCTACGAAAGACTCAGGGAAGAGTGAGAGCAAGACGACACAAGCACGTCCGACCTTCCAGTTAGTAGCACTCACTACTAGATTGACCTGTGTGTATTACTGTATCGTATTCTTGTGTATAGTAAACCTTTCTTCTATTATCCACCTGGTGTTATGTGTTTATTCCCTTAACACGGAATATAACAGTGGCGACGAGGACGTTTGAAATGAACTCACACGAACATAACACGTTTTCAGCTGACATATATTGAATCCATTGCTAGGTCAACTGCCAAGAAGGTTGGTTCACTGTATCGTCCGAGACAATTTTTCTCTCTGGAATCTATCTTAATATTTATAAGTCTACCATTCGTTCATGCTTAGAATATTGCTACCACATATGGTCAAAAGAAAAAGAAGAATCAGCAATATTATTGATCCTGATCTGGCGGCTCGGCTTCAGTCACTTTCCCACCGCCGTAAGGTTGTCTCTTTGTGTATTTTCTATAAATACTTTCATGGTAATTGTCCGGATAAGCATCTAGACCTTTTGAATTTAAGCGCAGTACTAGACTAGTACTATTTTTCAGTTGAGCTGGCTCGATGTAACCGTAAATTCTATGGTAACAGTTTCTTTTCCCGCACTTCTCGCTTGTGGAAGCCCCTTCCAGCTCCATGCTATCAGATGTCCTCCTGATTACTTTTTCCTCTTCCAACTCATCATTAAAGTTTCTGTTCCTAATTCTTCTACACCCTGTAACTCCTTGTGTCTTAGTGGCTTTATTACCTTGGATGGAGCTGATACCTATTAAAATTTTTTTAAAAAATGACTATATTTTTCTTTGGTTATTATTTACCATATAAATCAGATATTGCACATTCGGGATTACCATTTAATACAGTTTTCAAAGAATTCTCTTAATGGAAATAATTTCAGTACTCTGAAAAAGTAAAATAATGTAAAAAGGCATTTTTCCATCTTTGTTCAGAAAGATTAAAATTCCTGAAAGAGTTAAATTGTAAAGTTTCTTGGATGATCACAGAAGATAGTGAGAACGGTATACATGTTGTCCTACATGCATACATGTATACATTTTTGTTATACATAATGTTCTATATGTATACATGTTATTATACATATTGCTCATTAAGCTTAATGTCGAAACGTTAATGAAGCTAAAAGAACTTTTGAATTAATACAATACCAAAAACCTATATGAAATGGACAATATTAAGGACTATGTTTCTTTACAAAAATCGGCCGACCAGCCTTTACCCGGTAAAGTAGAAGGCAAACACTTTTTGTAATCACAGTGCTCTATATAAAGAGATAGAGCATTAATATTAATAAATTAAATTAAATTTTAATTTATCTTATCTAGTCAGTGTCTCGCAGAGATTACGTTCACACGTCACAGTTCTTGATTGAATATATTTTCAGAAATATTTTTTTAATGATTTTGATCTGATTGTAAAATTCAATTTTTCAATCAAGACGCATGATGAATGAAATGGGATCACCGCTTAACTCTGAAATGTACGATATGCAACTTACAAAATAGGATCGATACACGACTTACGCTATAAAATTTATGTAAAAAAACAAATTGAAAAAAATAAATTGAAATATTTCAAGTAATTAGTTTACTACAAACGTTGACACAGGTTTTATAATGGTGAATATTTATTATCGAGTTGAAAAATTTAAGAGAACGATTTGGAAGGAAATTCTTTTTTTAATGGGGCAGGTTTATCATCATCATTGTCATTTCCCTTCAAATTAACCAATTAGAAAGGGAAGTTGCAATTTATTTTTGACACTTTAATAGGAATTTACTAAAGTTCTGTCTTGGGTAAGACGTTAAACTATATCCACGTCCTGGGTAAGACGATAAACTACGTCCAGCAGCAAGGCCTCTGATCAGAAGGTTTTGAGGAGTGTGGAACCACATCTTAATTGTTGGTGTTCCCAGGTCCACCCTGGCCCGGAGTGGTAGCACCTGTTAGGGTCCAAGCTATGGGCAGATAGTTAACTATTACCAGCAATAATTTTTTGAACAAAAATTATTAACAGGAATACAATTTTGAAGGAAAAATATTACCAGAAACAGATTTTTGACAAAACAAAATATTACCTGCAATAAAAGATTTTGTCGGCATTAAATAACCCATTGAGTTTGATATGCCGTAAAACAAAATAAATCAAACCAATCTAAACCAAAGAATACATATTCTATTCATACGAATCTATTCTAAAAATGTTGTCTGCATTAAATAACCCATTGAGGTTGATATGCCGTAAAACAAAATAAACCAAAACAAACCAACTTACTAAAGTTAAGAACAGGTCGTTCGCATTCTCTTCAAAGTTGTTTAATTGCATGGCTTCTCAACAACAGGTTGTCCGAATGTAATGAGAACGAAAATAATTTATAAATTCTAACGTTCACAGCATTAATTCAAATGAGGGCCCAATACCAATAGTAGAGCAATAATTATTTATTATAATTTTTTCATATGGACAAAAACAATTTACTCACTACAAAGATGCAACTTCGTTTCAGTGCATTTAAATTGCATTTCGACTGGTTCTCACCAGGAGGAAAATTTGTCGTGAAAAATTGTCGTCGGAACGCCACTCATACGACCCTTTTTCCTCCTACTACCATAAAAACACCGATATACGCAACCATATATAAATCCAAAATTTGAAAATTAATTAGTTTGTCTGACGATCGCAAATAGCGTGAAACCCCGGGTCGCAAAATCACATCGATCCAACTAAATATGTTAGCTCTATCACTTATATTGGGCGCTTTCCAATAAGTATCGCGCATGTATAATATATAAACAATATATATAAAAATTGCATATATATATATATATATATATATATATATATATATATATACACACATTTTACATATGTATATTGAACCTATAATCGGAAATTCTTAGTAGGTGTAGACGTAGGAAAAGCTGGTTATTAGAGCAGGTTTTTGGGGGTTTTTTTGTCAAATAAAGTACACCCCCTCGTTTTTGGCTTTTATTTATTTATTTTTTATATCATTATTTTGTTTGTTTGTTTGTCACGTGGTCATGGTTATTTTTGGTTTTAACTATAAATTCTGTTCCATAATTTCCCTTGACGATCCGTTTAGGTGAAACCTAGGTAGGTTTGCCTACCTCCTTAGGATTACTTTATATATATATATATATATATATATATATGTGTGTGTGTGTGTGTGTGTGTGTGTGTGTGTGTGTGTGTGTGTGTGTGTTATAGTTAAAACCAAAAATAACCAGGACCACGTGACAAACAAACAAACAAACAAAAATAATAATATAAAAAATAAATAAATAAATAAAAGCCAACAACGAGCGGGGTGTACTTTATTTGACAAAAAAACGAAAAAAAAACCTGCTCTAATAACCAGCTTTTCCTACGTCTTGTCGTGACATAGAGTCTGGCAAGACAACACTTAACACGACATAGTCAGTCGTGATAGCAGTATTCAATATTCAATATTCAATATTCAAGCTAGACAAGTCACTGCAATAGTATTCTCTTCAATTTCTGAGGCAGTTACCCAGGATTACTTATCATGAATGGATCAGTCCGTTCATGATAGTAAGGAGAGTAACTTGCTTTTAGCATAACACATGACACGCGGCAAGACGCGGGTAATTCGGCTAGTATACACACACACACACACACACACATATATATATATATATATATGGGTATATATATATATATACTGGTCTACTGCAGAAAGAAATGGCAACCTACTGCGAGCAAAAATCTGCCTCATCAGTCATGTATCGAAAGATACATGGTTGCCTAAGCGTGTATCACGCACGGCATATAACTGACATAATAATAATAATAATTGTTATATTTGTGGGCTATCAGTTTTACTCCGATGTCCAACGGTCAAGAACACACACAGACATACATAAATTCCTTAATTAATCGCTTAAGGCATTGAATTATGCCAGCAACTCCATACATAGTGGTTCCGAGATTTTCACGAGTGAGGAATTCAACTGAGAGTCAGCAACTGCAACGAGTTTCGATTGGCTGCAGGCTAAACCTGCATATGAGACTGAACAACTAGCAGTATATGCAGGGAGCTGATGACACAGCATCGCTGAGCGGAGGGTTTACCAGAATGAACTCAACGGCTCGGGCGGTGGGTTCTCCCGATGGAATCAGCGGCCACGTGCCTGTGACCAATGCGAGTTTTCTCATGTCAAAGGACATCAATTGCAGTCTGACCTGGAGAGGGATGGGTTTCGCCAGATCTACTTTCCACAATACACGCTACGCATGAATGAATAGTTACCGAGACATGTAGATGGTGCTGGTTAGGTTCATACCTGGACAGCGACTCTATGACCATATGGGAGTGGTGATGATGATGGTATTGGAATGTTTATTTTATGTTGTGCTGTATGAGCCTAAGATATTTATCCTGTGAGTGTTAAATGCTCCAGCCCTTCTTTCCTCAATATGTTCCACAAAAATGTCACTTGTCACTTTCTGAATGTAAGTATGTTTCTTTATAATACTTATTTCTGCTTATATGTTCTTATTCTGTCGCTTTAAGGAGATTGTCATATTGGATATTAAATATTGCAGTGTCCCAGTACTACTTTCATTGTTCTTAAGAGTATTTTCCGATAACTTAATACGTTACTTAGTTACTTGAATGATATATTTCGCTCTTGTTATCAGCCTTCGGGTTTTTCTCTTAAATTTTCTATCGTCTGTTACAACACTACTTAGGCACCTATTTCTATTATCTTTTTATTCATGCTTCCCACGTCTGTGTTCTGCAGTTTTTCTATCTCTACACACTATGTTTTATTAGCTTGTATTTGTTTCTAATGACATTGCTTAACATTTTATATTCCACGCTATTACTTGACATTATCTGTCGGTTCTTTTTCATTAGTTCGAGAATTTCATATCAGTCACTTCTTTTTACCTTCTCACTTTCTTCCCTCTGCTTTGCCGATGTCACTAATGCTTATCTTTAAGTGTTCTACTTTGAATTATTGACGCCTTCTAAGCTATTATGTTTGTACTTAACTATCAGCAGACATCTGTTTACAAATCGAGTCACCCTGAAATCTGCTGTGTTCTAGTTTGGCCATTGCTTTTTATTTCTTTAGTTACTACAATTTTTCTTTTAAGCTTGCATATAGTCGAATCCGTAGTGGAGTCTGGATAAGTTTTACAGCACAGAAGTTAATTTCTGAGCATTTTATTATTAGATTGTTACATATATATGAAAAACAATATACAGAGTGTATCAAAAATACATTTACAAACATTAGGTGCGGATTCCTCACACCAAAACAAGGACAAAAGTCCATATAAAAATATGTCCGCAAATCCTTCGTTTTTGAGTTATTAAGTGTAAAGAAACTTTACGATAGATGGCGCTGTGTTGCCATATAGACTAGGTTACATTTGTAATTCGTGTAGTCTGTCTTCAGCGTTTTACGTATGTAGTAGTGAGTTAATTGAGAAGTGTTCCGTTTCACAATGGCAGGATATTCATATTGTAGCAGGCAAATATGATGCTTACGTACGAATGGTAACGGCTGTATCAGATTGCGTTTCCAGACTAAAGCCAGCCGAGTCATCAAACATTTGTTGCTGTTTATCGTCGCGTTGCTGTGACAAGATCCGTGGCAGCAAAAACTATGAATCAAGGAAGACCGAGATCCGCTCGTACGCCTGACCACGAAGAATACATTCTACATACAATCGGTGACGATCCAGGTATTAGCACACGTCGAATGGCCCTGGCATGTTGTGCATTTCATAGTACTTCATGGAGGGTACTTCAAGAGCAGCTCCTGTATCCGTATCATTTGCAACGTGTGCAGGGTCTTTCGCCCTCTGATCACGGCAGAACTTTTGCCGATGATTTATTGCCAATCCGTTGTTTGTCTCGTCAGTCTTGTTTACGGATGAGGCAACATTTGGAAGAGATGGAATAACAAATTTACACAACCAACATTTGTGTGTGGGTTGGAATCACCACGGTACACTAGAGGCTAGACACCAGCATCAGTTTATGGTTAATGTGTGGGCTGGAATTGTAGGTGACTGTCTGCTAGGTCCATATGTTCTCCCAGCACGTCCTAAAAGAGCTGTCTTTTTCGCGATGCACTGGCTGACATCTACCATGAAAGATGGATAGGTAGGGGAGGACTGGTTCCTGGCACTTCCCCTGACCTCAACCTTTGTTTTTTTTTTTTTTTTTTTTTTTTATCTGAGGTCACCAAAAACAATTGGTTGACGCAGCAGACATTAATAATGCACAGACGTTTCATTAACATGCCAAAGGGGCCTGTGAAGCTATTCGACACCGTATGGGAGTATTTAATAGGGTCCGCCAGTCAATGATCCAACGGATGCATGCGTGTGTAGAAGCAAGCGGGGGACATTTTGAACATTTCTTATGAGTTGCTATGTTGAGGTAAAACGATGGCTTTTTGAACGTATGTTTTTATGGCTATTTTATCTTGCTTTGGTATCAGAACCCCC
Source organism: Acanthosepion pharaonis (assembly GCA_903632075.3). Taxonomy (NCBI): domain Eukaryota; kingdom Metazoa; phylum Mollusca; class Cephalopoda; order Sepiida; family Sepiidae; genus Acanthosepion; species Acanthosepion pharaonis. The sequence continues at coordinate 441,774 of CAHIKZ030002644.1, forward strand.
CCGAGTTTGTAAAATTATTTTGATACACCTTGTATATATTCATCAGGTTATATGTACAACAATCTGCTAAGCAAAGATTTAGACCTTATTTTATAAAGAATTAGATAGAGGCAGTTTGCAAAGTACAAAGATAAATAAGAGTAATGAAAATAAATCTACTGATGTCTTCCGGTATATCACCACTGTCGTATATTTCTTTTATTATTTTAATAATCTTGAAAATGTTTAAGGCTTACAGCATCTCTATTACAATCTCATCTGATCCTGTTGCTTTGTTTCTGTTCTTCTTGGCCAGTGTTGATCTTACTCCAGATTTTAATATTGCAGGTCCTTTTGTCTTTATTGTGGGAGAGTTTTCCAATGTATTTGTTCCGTCTTTGAAGCACCATGACTTTTGTCCTTTTATTTTTTACTTACTGTTTGGCGGAGTAGGTAACTTATTTACTTTGAAAAGATCGACTTCAAAAAGGTCATTCAAGAACCACCATAGGTACAATGCTGAACAGAGACATTCAAAGAACATGACAGAAAGATCCCACTTTTCCTTTGGGGAAGTTTACAATCAAGGAAGATCTGCAACAAATCTGCAAACTCGCAGAGGACAGAGAGGCTGGCAAAATATCGTCGGATCAGTCAACAATGTCACTGAGGATGAGCAAACATGTTAATTCATGACCTCAAATCGAAACAGTTTTGATGATGATGATGTTTGCTACGGAATTTTGGAAGATCCCTTCAGAATATGGTCCATAATATTTCACACCTTAAAATGGATATTTAAAAATTACTTGAGATTAATAAATCAGTGGCGACTTCGGCAGTCGGACTTTAATGCTCAGGCTATGTGAGTTAAAAAAATTCAATTCTTGTATTCAGCTGGATCCAAAATTAATTGTTTTAACTCCGGGCCTCAAAATATTGATCAGAATACATTTCATTGATACTGTTCATTATAAAGAAAGAAAAAAAAACAAAGAAAGTAAGTAAAAAAATGAATGAAGTATAATTAACGTGGCTAGTCGGGCCGCGTAGGTCTGAGTCCTATATGAGCTGGAGACAAACTTAATAGGCAATGTAGTTCTTGCTTTAATTTTATAAATCATCTTTTAAAAATCTCTAATGACTTGTATGCCCTGTTTTTCAAAGAACACATTTTTTGTACAATGTATCAATTGAAAAAGGGCAAATTAAATTTAGCTCGACCTAAATTCGGCGAAAATCAAAGAAAACTTGTAACTCGTCGACTGGAAGCTTGCCTGAGGAGTGAGACTGGGGTAGTGTTGAGGAAATATGATGTCAGTCAGCAGCCACGATTACTGACCCAATAACGTACAATAAATTAAACTAAAAATTCGCAGACAGAGATATACATAAACATACTAACGAATAGACATATATACAAACGCACACTAGTGAGAGATACACACGTTTTTTTTTTTTTTTTAAAAACATCTGGCTGGAGATTTTAAAAATTATATATTTTAGTTAGAGTAAAGGAGTTATTATATAATAGTATATTTTGTTAGAGATTGTAATGAGTTTGACAAATATTGATGACATAGTGTGACCACTGTAATAAATTTAATTTTTGATTGTTACTGGAGCCGATGTTTCGTTATATAAGTGATCAATTTTTAGTGCGTAAGTGAGTTTTTCAGTTAACCTTTGACCAAGGGCCGTTCGTTTGTTATACAAAACTGAAATTCTCACACCTTAATTAATTACTTATTAGCTTTTATATATATATATATATATATATATATATATATATATTCTAAGTAAAGGAATGAATTTTTTTTAATCCGACAGATTTTTATTACTTAAATGCTACTTTTTAGTGGATACCCGCATTTGTGTAGACGACTCGTTTATTTATTAAACTGTATATTCGAGAAACCTTCTTAGAAGCATATGCGCTCTCCGGCAGGATCGGAACCTGTGCTCCTCTACAGGAAACCGTCGTCAGATCTGATGTGCTTTCACCTCTCGACTACGGAGAGCGCATATTTTTCTATGAAGATTTCTCGAATATACAAACCGGTAGACGAAAATGAATAAATATACGGTTTAATAAACGGAGAGTCTACTCAAATACGAGTATCCATTAAAAATAACGTTTACGTTATATATATATATATTAAAGACATTTTTATGTTTAACGTTCTTTTTTATAGATACAAGTATTTAAGTAAATGCTCTGTTTATAATAAACAGTATTAAATAACATTTACTGGCCTGAATGTCCGAGAAATTTTATAGAAAAATTCGTCCTTTGACAGGATTGCATCCTATACGAAACCGTCATTTTGACGTGCCTTGACCGCTCGGTCACAAAGGAAGACAAGGTCGAATTTACTGCTTATAAACTTCAATCTTCCATGAATCTCGTACATTTAACTGCTCTGGCGTATCAAATGTAAAACAAATGACGTCATATATTAAGAAATGGACAAATCCAACAATTTATTTATTAAAGACATTTTTATGTTTAACGTTCTTTTTTATAGATACAAGTATTTAAGTAAATGCTCTGTTTATAATAAACAGTATTAAATAACATTTACCGGCCTGAATGTCCGAGAAATTTTCGTATAGGATGCAGGTTCGGATCCTGTCAAAGGACGAATATTTTCTATGTCGACAGAAAATGACATATTCCAAGATGATAATACACCCATACACATTGCAAAAAAAGTGAAGTCATGGTTTGATGAGCATTATAATGTAATTAAGCATCTTCTATGGCCAGCACAACCACCTGATCTCAAAATAATTGAATCATTATGGGGACTTCTAGGGCAGTGAGTGAGGAACAGATTTTCTTCTCCATCGTTGCTGAAGCATCTTTCCGAGATTTTGATTAAAGAATAAAATTCCACTGGAAACAATTCAAAACATTTGATTCCATTCCACGTAGAATCAAAGCAGTTTTAGAAGCTAATATAACTCCAACACCTTATTAGTCAATAAATAAATGTTTAAGCCAACTGTTCACATTATCAAGTCAAACATTATACTCTCTTATCAATAATTCCAAATACTACAAAAGTTCGGATAATTTTTGACATACCCTTGTAAATATTTGGTTACCATAAAATAACGAACATTGTTTACAGTCAAGTCCGGTGTCGCTGAAAATTAAAATTCGATACAAGTGAATGTAGACAATAAGATGATTTTTCAATGGCAACAAGGATTATAAAATAGACATTCCTTTGTCATAGATTTCTTTTTTTTCTTGTTTCACTTGAACGTAATTTAATTACGCTTTGTTTTATTACGCAGGCCAGCTTACGATAAATAATTATTTTATATGTCGATATAACTGTCGCATTCAGCAGATATACAGAAATGGAAGCGGGGGGGGATATTTTCTCTTAATTCACCCCAAAATATTATTTCACCCCCAAAATAAAAAAGAATTTATATTTATTAAAATTTACACCAAATTTTCCAAGAGCGAGGCCCTTCCATTACACTCCGGTTGGGTAGACCTTTGCGATCGCCCCAAATGTGGGCGACTCGGGTGCATTATTTTTAAGTGTGGATTCTATGACCGCGCTCACCCCAATAAACAACCCCAAAACAGATTTTTTTTTAAATTATAAAAAAATTCCCTGTAAGTACCTCGAATGTTATCCGCACTTACGAAATGTGAATAACTCCCTGATTTTTGGTAATTTTTAATTCTGAAGCTAAACAAATTTTGATTTAAAATTTCTAATTTCAAAAGAATGCAAAAAAAAAAAATTACTAAAAAGACAAACTAACTTTGATTTAAATTTATAATGTCTTGAGCTGAATTAATATTTGTGATAAATAACTTTATATTATTTGGGATGAATTAACAGAAACAATCTGAAGTGGGTGTAAGACAAGGATGTATCTTCTCACCGGATTTATTCAACCTATATAGCAAGGTGATTTTGAGAGAATGAGATGTCCTAGCAGGATTAATCATTGGCAGCCAAAATCTTAACAGGATATATAGATGACATAGTGTCTATGGCAGACAAAGAAAAAAAAACTACAAGAACTTCAGAGAGTAAAGAAGAAAAGAGTGAATCATTGTTGGTTCAAACGATATTTGTGACATTTTCACTAAATTTATGACGGTAGAGAGTCTTTTCCTCGGTCCTTTTCTTTGGCTGGTCTAGCAAGTCATAACTTTTGCTAGTAGGTTTTACTCCCCTATTTAAATTGAGATGATGCGAAGGTAGCGCAACGTACTATTCTCCGGCCATCTGCAGGTAGCTACTGATCCGAGTAACCCCCAGAAATTTTCGAACTTAACATTTTATTTATTCTACAGTGGTGTAGGTAGATTATCCTCGCATTGTTGCTCCATGTTTAGGGATTTCTATTCTTTTTTTTTTTTTTTTTTTTTTTTTTTTTTTTTTGGCGGGAGGGTATTTTAAGTGTGTAGTACTCGGCTCGGACATTGAACTCGCACTTATTATCGTACCAAATTCACAAACCAACTCTTTAATACTAAAGACGGTAGATTAAATAAAGCGTTCTGTTTGAAATTCCATGGAGGTTATTCGGATCGAACGACAACTGAAGAAGGCCGGAAGGCACATTGTTCGAAACGTTGCAATAATAGTAACAAAGATGAGGATGTTAATCCGTGTGTAAATAATGTAAATATCACCAACAAATATGTACAAACGCAAAAGAGGTTCGGGACTGCGTACGAATATATTTGTCAACACCAATTACATCCGGGTTTTCCCCGATAGCAACGGGTCAGCTTGGCATGTCTAGATACGGGCCTCTCTCCAGCTGGTCAAGAACTGGGCTATTGTAAGATGCCTCAAGTTTCTAAGTTGCTGTGGTTTCCGAAGCAGGGTTATTTTTGTTATCTCCCGTCTATTTTTCCTTTCTGCTTTTCTCCGTAGTTGCTGGAGGGGCAATCGGTTAGGTGTTCCCCCCCCCCACCTCTATACACTCTTGCCGTTCTCTACAACAAAATAATTTAAATTTACAAGCGCTTTTTTTTTTTTTTTTTTTTTATTTTGCTTTCAATATTGTTAAGTTTGATATCAATAGCTAAGAAGCACACAGTCGGATCAGTATTTATTGCGTGACACCTCCACTTGAGATTACCAAGTTCTGTATACAGTCAACAATTTATACTTATTGAAGATTTTGGGGTCGTGGAACAGCAGGCACGAACCGGGTGAAATATAGACCTTTGTTGTTAGCTTTTATGACACTGTGGACCAACACACTGACTCAGAAAGTAAATACTAAAAAAAAAAAAATAGATAGAAACTAAAAGTCATTTTTTTTAATCAAACATCTCAATCTTTTTGTTAGGACCACGCAATTTGATCTGACAAAATTCACTTTCTTTGCTCCTTTGTCTCCTGTTTAGCAATTACTGAATGTGATGTCACGGAGAATATTCATATTATTATAGTTGTATTTACTTCGTAACCCACTTTCTTTATAGACACTATAGTTGTTATTGGCTTGCTCTCAGAGTAAAATGGCAGATTTTGTGAACGTTTATTTTTATCTCTGTTTTGTCAATGAATTTTAGCTGGCCGTACTCATTGATTCGTTATATTCTATAAGGAAACAAAAAACAGATTGCAGCATAACCAATCCGGGTCCACTCCTAGTTATCGATCAAAATATACCGGGCGTGAACAAAAGAAAAGTTTCAGAAAATTCGTTAAGCAAAAATCTATGTAAGATATTGACGCGAAACGGAATTTTATACAGAATTTTTTACAGAATTTTTTTTAGGTTAATGAGATGAAAATGATGTATGTTTCATATGCTTGGCATTGAGCCAATAGGTCTTTCAGCAAAATTAAATTTTACGTTTTCAGAGAGCATTCGGCAAGCAGTGAGGCAATTTGCAAATTTCGTTGTGAAGGCTTTTCGCGTGGTTGAATTAAACAAAGCAATTCCATAATTTGCACAATGGAATTTTTATTAAATTCAGCCGACAAGTTCCGTGTGTTTCATTACTTGTTGTATTTTGCACATTTTCGAAAAAAAATTGTTGTATATTATCCGAATCAAAAAGATAAAAAAAAAAATTAAAATTCCAGGCTAATAAATCTTTTTTCAACAATACTGAGGTCATTTAGTTCAAAGGAGGTTAGAAAATACCCGAAAAAAAAAAAAAAAGTGATAAAAAACGAACAAACATGTGACCTTAAGGTCGAATGGCCCAATGGGTAAAAGCATTGGTTGGATCCAGTGATTTGAACAAAAGAGTTGTGGTTCAATACCTGGCTACTGCAGTGGTGAACAAAAATCTGGAGAGTCGACTTAAAGGGAGATAACCGAGATATCCAGAAGAGGCATGGCACGTGGAACTAGAACAACCTACCCCACTCCGGTGGACGAAATAAATGGTTCAGCTCGAAATTCCAATCACCTGAAGAAGGCCGGAGCGTACAACGATCGAAACGTCGTGAATATGGCAATAAAGATGAAGACAATAGTCCGAACAATGTAAATACTGTAAATAAAAACATTAACTTTAGATAGTTTACATTCAATTTTGATCCGGATGTGTAACAACTTATTCGAAAAATTATGAGAAAAATATAATGAAACAGAACCAGTCGGTTGAATTTAATAAAACTTGTTTAAATGAATTCTTTCTCCGAAATAAGCATCATATGTGTCAAAGCAGTGAGAATTCCATACATCGAGTATCAGTAAAAATATTTCAACAATCTTCAATAGTTTCTCCATAAAACTGTGCGTCATGATTTTAAGTCATTTAAATAGATTCAGTTTAAATGTTTTAAAATTTTAATAATTTTTTAAAACTTTCTTTTGTAAGCACCCTATATTGGCAATGAGGCCAGGCATTTAAACTTCAGTTAAAAGACAATAACTTCTCGTTAGAAAAGATACCTTTCTTCAAAATAATGATTTTTAAGGTCTTAATTTTCAATCAACTTTGATTGCTTTCCAGTCATTCCAGTAAACTTTGAACTTCAAAAATTTAAATCCAATGTCAGTCATTATTTTCCGTCTTCTTAATTCCAGGTCTTTTATTGCATTCTTTCCTTCATAATATTTTTTTTCTTTTCTCATATTCAAATTTAGTAACACCTTGTCACTTAGCGGCTTTATTGCCTTGCTTGGGGTGAAATGATTAAAAATATCTTCTCATAGCTAAAGTTGTTTTACCTTTCTTTGTAAAACCTATTGTCTGTATGTAATTTTCTTTACACTACTTACCTTGTCTTTGATAGTGTGAAATGAATGGTCCAATTTGTTGATGAATATTTATTTTCATAAATTATATTATTGTAATAGTGGACGCATTGCAATGTCATCAAACAAGAGAATAAGAATACGAATCTAAGCAATTACGTATATTTAACGACAACATATTTTTATTGCCTGAGCAAACTAAATAGAAAGGAAATTAATAGAGATCAGCGAACCTCTATATACAGAAATCTCCTTTAACTCATATACGTGCATGTAAATATCTATAAAATATGTTAACAGAATTACATTTTCAGTAGAATTCTTTATCTATTTGATTTGGTTTGTTTCGTTTTAATGGGTTATTTGATTTTCATTGCTTGTAATATTTTTTAAAAAAATATATTGCTCGAAAAATTTTTTTTTCAAAAATGTATTGCTGGTAATATTTTTCTTCTTCAAAAATGTACTGCTGGTAATAACTTTTCCAAAAAATGTATTGCTGGTATTAAAACCTTTTTTTATACTTTCGTAGTGTTTTGACCCCCTTTTTTTTGGGGGGGGGGAACTATTTGCCCATAGCTGAAACCCTGACAGGTGCTACCACCCCGGAGCAGGTTCCACCAGGGAACACCAGCAATTAAGAGGTGGTTCCATGACCCTCAAACCTTCCTGATCAGAGGCCTTGCTGTTGGATTTAATTTATAGTCCTACCCAGGACGTGCATGTAGTTTATCGTCATACCCAGGACGGTTATATGTCGGTTTGGTGGAATTATTAGATATCCTGTGTGCAGTTCAGTACACTTAGGACATTGTACGTTATGAACTGGTTTGTGTTGTGTTTAATGAGACATGAGGTTTGCTGAAATGTTTTACCTAGAGGGAACGAAATACGTCTTTTCTCTAAGGTATTTTATGGGAAAAGGAAAAAAAAAGAAATAGAATGAGACTTTTGCAAATTTTTCTTATATACTGCTTTGGTAATTTTATCTAGCGGCCGTTAGGTAGAAGTTCCTTAGCAGACAAGTGGGGTAATCTCGTAGTTGTTTGTTTTTGTACGCAACATTTCATTCGTGAACCCTTTGCCTTCTTTCCAGTGTCCTGCAATACATGTCAAACTGGAACGGACCCGAAATCACAAAAAAACACCCAAGCAACGCTGGAAGAAATGCAATTGAAACATTTTTTAACTAATGTTCAGCCAATACATGTCCCAAGAGTCACTCAAGGCAGAGAGTTATTTAATGAGAATTGCAGTTTATGAGGATATGTAGGAAAGAGAATGGCTAGCCCTAGATTTGAAGATGTTAAGATTGTAGTGACCGGGAAAACATGCTCTCGGGTTTCTGTTCTAAAAATATCAATTATTGGGTAAAAACTGACCGAACGTAATAGAAGAGAATGGAGATGATTCGCCCCAATGTGTGTGGTATGTCGCGTCTTATCTATGAAAGTCAGAACTGATGGAACTAAAGAATGTATCTTGTCAGAACATTTACGAGTGTAGCAACGTTTCAGCTGTGGGAAATGGGTTGTAGGGTGGGAAATATCTCATCAACCACAAGGACGTTTTGATGGTTTTGTTTTGAAAAAGAATGAGAGAAACAAACAAAAAAAAGAAACAATGAAACAAAGAAAGAACGAGTTAATGAATTAATTAGAAAAAAAAAAAGAAACAATGAAACAAAGAAAGAACGAGTTAATGAATTAATTAGACAAAAAAAGAAACAATGAAACAAAGAAAGAACGAGTTAATGAATTAATTAGACAAAAAAAGAAACAATGAAACAAAGAAAGAACGAGTTAATGAATTAATTAGACCAAAAAAAAAGAAACAATGAAACAAAGAAAGAACGAGTTAATGAATTAATTAGACAAAAAAAGAAACAATGAAACAAAGAAAGAACGAGTTAATGAATTAATTAGACAAAAAAAAACAACAAACAAAAGAAAGAACGAGTTAATGAATTAATTAGACAAAAAAAAGAAACAATAAGACAAAGAAAGAACGAATTAATGAATTAATTAGACAAAAAAAGAAACAATGAAACAAAAGAAAAGAAAGTTAAGAATTAAAGAAAAAAAAAGAAACAATGAAACAAAAAAAAGAAAAGTTAATGAATTAATTAGAAAAAAAAAGAAACAATGAAACAAAGAAAAAAAAAATGAATTAATTAGACAAAAAAAAGAAACAATGAAAAAAAAAGAAAAGAACGAGTTAATGAATTAATTAGACAAAAAAAAAAATGAAACAAAGAAAAACGAGTTAATGAAGACAAAAAAAAAAAAGAAAAGAAAGAAAGAACGAGTTAATGAATTAATTAGACCAAAAAAAAAAAAAATGAAAAAAGAAAAGAACGAGTTAATGAATTAACAAAAAAAAAAAGAAAACAATGAAACAAAAAGAACGAGTTAATGAATTAATTAGAAAAAAAGAAAAATGAAACAAAAAGAAAGAAAAAAAATGTTAATGAAAAAAAGACAATAAAAAACAAACAAGAAAACAAAGAAAAGAAAGTTAATGAATTAATTAGAAAAAAAAAAACAATGAAACAAAGAAAAGAACGAGAATTAATTAAGAAAAAAAAGAAACAATGAAACAAAAGAAAGAAAGTTAATGAATTAATTAGACCAAAAAAAGAAACAATGAAAGAAACAAAAAGAAAGAAAGTTAAAAATTAATTAGACCCAAAAAAAAACAATGAAACAAAAAGAAAAGAAAGTTAATGAATTAATTAGCAAAAAAAAAAAGAAACAATGAAACAAAAGAAAGAACGAGTTAATGAATTAATTAGAAAAAAAAGAAACAATGAAACAAAAGAAAGAACGAAAAAAAAGACAAAAAAAAAAAAAAAAACAAAAGAAAGAACGAGTTAATGAATTAATTAGAAAAAAAAAGAAACAATGAAAACAAAGAAAGAACGAGTTAATGAATTAATTAGACAAAAAAAAAATGAAACAAACAAAAAAGAACGAGTTAATGAATTAATTAGACAAAAAAAAAAATGAAAAAAAAGAAAGTTAATGAATTAATTAGAAAAAAAAGAAAAATGAAAACAAAGAAAGAACGAGTTAATGAGACCACAAAAAAAAAAAAGAAATGAAACAAAACAAAGAAAGAAAAGACAAAAAAAAAAAAAAAAGAAAACAAAGAAAGAACGAGTTAATGAATTAAACAAAAAAAGAAACAAAAAACAAAGAAAGAAACGAGTTAATGAATTAATTAGAGAAAAAAAAGAAAAATGAAAAAAAAAAAAGAAAAGAATGAATTAAAAAACAAAAAAAAGAAAAATGAAAAAAAAGAAACAAAGAAAATGAAAAAAAAAGAAACAATGAAAAAAGAAAGAACGAGTTAATGAATTAATTAAAAAAAAAAAAACAATGAAAAAAAAAGAAAGAACGAGTTAATGAATTAAAAGAAAAAAAAGAAACAATGAAAAAAAAAAGAAAAGACGAGTTAAAAATTAATTAGAAGAAAAAAAAGAAACAATGAAAGAAAAAGAAGTTAATGAAAAAATTAAAAAAAAAGAAACAAAAAAGAAAAGAAAGTTAATGAATTAAACAAAAAGAAAAATGAAAAAAAAAAAAGAAAAAAGTTAATGAATTAATTAGAAAAAAAAAAGAAACAAATGAATTAAAAGACAAGAAAAAAAAAAAAAAACAAAAAAAAAAAAGAAACAAAGAAAAAACGAATTAATTAGACAAAAAAAAAAAAAAAAAGAAAAAAAGAAAGAAAAAGTTAATGAAAAATTAGACAAAAAAAAAAAAAAATGAAAAGAAAGAAAAGAATGAGTTAGAAAATTAAAAAGACAAAAAAAAAAGAAAAGAAAGAAAAGAAAAAAAAATGAAAGAAAAAAATGAAAGACCAGAAAAAAAGAACGAATAAAAAAAAATGAAAAAAAAACAAAAAAAAAAAGAAAAGAAAGAAACAATGAAAGAAAATGAAAAGACCAGCAAAAAAGAAAAAAAAGAAAAGAAAGAAACAATGAAAGAAAATGAGAAGACCAGCAAAAAAGAAAAAAAAGAAAAGAAAGAAAGAATGAAAGAAAATGAAAAGACCAGCAAAAAAGAAAAAAAAGAAAAGAAAGAAACAACGAAAAAAAAAATGAAAGAAATGAATTAAAAAAAAAGAAACAATGAAAAAAAAAGAAAAAGTTAAAGAAAAAATGAAAGACAAAAAAAAAAAAAAAAGAAAAAGAAAAGAAACGAATTAATGAAAATTAATGAACAAAAAAAAAAAAATGAAACAAAGAAAGAACGAATTAAGAAATAAAAAGACAAAAAAAAAAAAAAAAAAAAGAAAAGAAACAATTAAAAAAAGACAAAAAAAAAAAAAAAAAAAAAAAAGAAAAAGAACGAGTTAATGAAAAATTGAAGACAAAAAAAAAAAATAAACAAAAGAAAGAACGAATGAAATTAGACAAAAAAAAAAAACCAAAAAAAAAGAAAAAAAGAAAGAATGAAAGAAAATGAAAAGAACAAAAATGAAAAAAAGAAAAAAAAGAAACAATTAGAAAAAAAGAAAAAAAAAAAAGAAAGAAAAAAAAAAGAAAAACAGACAAAAAAAAAACAAGAAAAGAAAGAAAAGAAAATGAAGATTAAAAAAAAAAAAAATGAAAGAAAAGAAAGAAACAGTTAAAGAAAATTGAAAAAAAAAAAAAAAAAAAAAAAAAGAAAAATGAATTAATTAGAAATGAAGAAAAAAAATGAAAAAAAGAAAAACGAAAAAAAAAAAAAAAAGAAAGAAAAAAAGAAAAAGAAAAATGAAAAATTAGAAAAAAGAAAAAGAAAGAAAAGAAAGAAACAAGTTAAAGAAAAAAAAAAAAAAAAAAAAGAAAAAAAAAGAACGAATTAAAGAAAAAAAAAGACCAAAAAAAAAAAAATGAAAAAAAAAAAAAAAAAAGAAAAAAAAGAAAAGAAACGAGTTAATGAAAGAAAACAAAAAAGAAACAATGAATTAAAAGAATTAAAAAGACAAAAAAAAAAAAAAAAGAAAAGAAAGAAAGAATGAAAAAAAAAAAGAAACAAAAAAAAAAAGAAAAGAAAGAAAAGAAAGAAAAAAAAAGAAAATGAAAAAAAAGAAAAAAAGAAAATAAAAGAAACAATGAAAGAAAATGAAAAACGAGTTAAAAATTAAAAAAAGAAAAAAAAGAAACAATGAAAGAAAAAAGAAAAGAAAGAAAAAAGAAAAAAAAGAAAAAAAAGAATGAATGAAAGAAATGAGAAAAGACCAGAAAAAAAAAAAAAAGAAAAAAAAGAAAAGAAAAAGAAAAAAAGTTGAATGAAAGAAAATGAAAAGACCAACAAAAAAAAAAAAAAAAGAAAAAAACAATGAAAGAAAGAAAATGAGAAGACCAAAAAAAAGAAAAAAAAAAAAAGAAAGAAACAATGAAAGAAAAATGAAAAGACCAGACAAAAAAAGAAAAAAGAAAAAAAGAAAGAACGAATGAAAAAATTGAAAAGACAGCAAAAAGAAAAAAAAAGAAAAAAAGAAAAGAAAGAATTAATGAGAAGAAACAAAAAAAAAAAAAGAAAGAAAAAAAGAAAAAGAAAGAAAGAAAATGAATTAAAGACAAAAAAAAAAAGAAAGAAAGAAAAAAAAAAAAATGAAAGAAAAATGAAAAAGAAAAAAAAGAAAAGAAAGAAACAATGAAAGAAAATGAGAAGACCAGCAAAAAAGAAAAGAAAGAAACAATGAAAGAAAATGAAAGAAAATGAATTAATTAGAAAAAAAAAGAAAAAAAAAACAAAAAAGAACGAAGTTAATGAAAAATGAGAAAAAAAAAAAAAAGAAAAAAAAAAAAAAGAAAGAAACAATGAATTAACCAAAAAAAAAAAAAAAAAAAAGAAAAAAAAAAAAGAAAATGAAAAGACCAGCAAAAAAGAAAAGAAAGAAAAGAAAGAAACAATGAAAGAAAATGAAAAGACCAGCAAAAAAGAAAAAAAAGAAAAGAAAGAAACAATGAAAGAAAATGAAAAGTTAATAAAAAAGAAAAAAAAAAGAAATGAAAGAAACAAAAAAAAAAAAATGAATTAAGAGAGCAAAAAAAAAAAAAAAAAAAAAAAAAGAAAGAATGAAAGAAAATGAGAAAAAAAAAAAAAAAAAAAAAGAAAGAAAAATGAAAGAAAATGAAAAGACCAAAAAAAAAAAGAAAAAAAAGAAAAGAAAGAAAAAGAATTGAAAGAAAATGAAAAAAGAGCAAAAAAAAAAAAAAAAAGAAAGAAAGAATGAAAAGAAAACAAAAAGACCAAAGAAAAAGAAAAAGAAAAAAAAAAAAAAAAAAAGAAAAGAAAATAAGAAAAAAACAAAAAAAAAAAAAGAAAAGAAAAGAAAGTTAAAATTAAAAATGAAAAAAAAAGCAAAAAAGAAAAAAAAAGAAAAGAAAAGAAAGAAGCAAATTAAACAAAAAAAGAAAAATGAAATGAAAAGAAAAGAAAAAAAGAAAAAGAAAAAAAAAGAAACAATGAAAGAAAATGAAAGACCATTAAAAAAGAAAAAAAAAGAAACAATGAAAGAAAGAAAGAAGACCAAAAAAAAAAAACAAAAAAAGAAACAATGAAAGAAAATGAAAGAACAAAAAAAAAAAAAAAAAGAAACAATGAAAAAAGAAAAAATGAAAGAAAAACAAAAAAAAAAAAAAAAAAGAAAGAAAATTGAAAGAAAAAAAAAAAAAAAAAAAAAAAAAGAAAGAAACAAAAAAAGAAAATGAGAATTAAAAAAAGAAAAAAAAAAAAAAAAAGAAACAAATGAAAGAAAATGAAAAAGAAAAGAAAAAAAAAAAAAAAAAAAAAAGAAAGAATGAAAGAAAATTAAGAACAAAAAGAAAAAAAAAAAAAAAAAAAAAAATAAATGAATTAATGAAAAAAATGAAAAAATGAAACAAAAAAAGAAAAAATGAAAAAAAAAAAAAAAACAATGAAAAACAAAGAAAGAACAGTTAAAAAAGAAAAAAAAAAAAAAAAAAAAAACAATGAAAAGAAAATGAATTACCAAACAAAAAAAAAAAGAAAAAAAAGAAAGAAAGTTAAAATTAAAGAACAAAAAAAGAAACAAAAAAGAAAAAGAAAAAAAAGTTAATGAATTAATTAGAAAAAAAAAAACAAAGAAACAAAAAAAGAAAAAAAAGAAAAAAGACAAAAAAAAGAAAACAAAAGAAAAAAAAAAAAAGTTAAAAAAAAAAAAAAAAAAAAATGAAACAAAAAGAAAAAGACGAGAAATGAAAAAAAGAAAAAAAGAAAAAATGAAAAAAAAGAAAAAAAAAAAAAAAAAATTAAACAAAAAAAAAAAAAAAAAAGAAAAAGAAAAAAGAAACAATGAAAGAAAAATGAGAAGAATTAAAAACAATGAAAGAAACAATGAAAGAAAAATTAAAAGAACAAAAAAAAAAAAATGAAACAAAAAAAAGAAAGAGTTAAAAGAAAACAAAAAAAAAAAAATGAAACAAAAGAAAAAGAAAAAGAAAGAATTAAATAGAAAAAAAAAAAAAAGAAAGAAAAGAAGAAAAAAATGAATTAATTAGACAAAAAAAAAAAAAAAAAGAAAAAAAGAAAAATGAAAAAAAAAAAAAAAAAAAAGAAAAAAAAAAAGAAAGAAAAGTTAATGAATTAATTAAAGAAAAAAAAGAAAAAAAAAAAAAAAAGAAAAAGAACGAGTGAATTAAAAGACAAAAAAAAAAAAAAGAAAAGAAACAAAAAAAGAAAGAAAATGAAAAAAATTAGAAAAAAAAAAAAAAGAAAATGAAACAAAGAAAGAAATGAAAATGAATTAAAGAAAAAAAGAAACAAAGAAACAAAAAAGAAAATTAATGAATTAATTAGACAAAAAAGAAAAAGAAAAAAGAAAAAAGTTAATGAATTAAAAAGACCAAAAAAAACAATGAAAAAAAAAAGTTAATGAAAAAAACAATAAAAAAGAAAAATGAAACAAAAAGAAAAAGTTAATGAATTAATAGAAAAAAAAAAACAAAAAAAAAAAGAAAAACGAAAGTTAATGAATTAAACAAAAAAAAAAAATGAAAACAAAGAAAGAACGAGTTAATGAATTAATTAGACAAAAAAAATTAATTAACAAAAAGAAAAAAAGAAAAAAATTGACAAAAAAACAATGAAAAAAAAAAAGAAAGTTAAAATTAAGAAAGAACAAAAAAAAAATGAAACAAAAAAAAAGAAAGTTAAAAAATTAAAAAAAAGAAAATGAAAAAAGAAAAAGAAAATTAGAAGAAAAAAAAAGAAACAATGAAACAAAAGAAAGAACGAAAGTTAAAAATTAGAAGAGACAAAAAAAAAAAAAACAAAGAAAGAAAAGAAAAAGTTAATGAATTAATTAGACAAAAAAAAAAAAAACAATGAAAAAAAAAAAGAACGAGTTAATGAATTAAAACAAAAAAAAAACAATAAAGACAAAAAAAATGAGAATTAATTAGAAAAAAAAAAAAACAATGAAAAAAAGAAATGAAAAAAAAAAAAGAAAAAAAAAAAAAAACAATGAAACAAAAAAGAAGAAGTTAATGAATTAATTAGACAAAAAAGAAAAATGAAACAAAGAAAAAGAAGTTAATGAATTAATTAAGAAAAAATGAAAAGAAAAAGAAAGTTAATGAATTAAAAAAAAAAAAACAATGAAAAAAAAAATGAAAAAAAGAAAAGAAGAGTTAATGAAAAAAAAAAAAAAAAAAACAATGAAACAAAGAAAGAACGAGTTAATGAAGAAAAAAAAAAAAAAACAATGAAAGAAAAAAGAACGAGTTAAAAAATTAATTAGAAAAAAAAAAAAAAACAATGAAACAAAAGAAAGAACGAGTTAATGAATTAAAAAGAAAAAAAAGAATGAATGAAAGAAAAGAAAAGAACGAGTTAAAAAATTAAAACAAAAAAAAAGAAACAATGAAACAAAAAAAAAGAACGAGTTAATGAATTAATTAGACAAAAAAAAGAAACAATGAAACAAAGAAAGAACGAGTTAATGAATTAATTAGACAAAAAAGAAACAATGAAACAAAGAAAGAACGAGTTAATGAATTAATTAGACAAAAAAAAGAAACAATGAAACAAAGAAAGAACGAGTTAATGAATTAATTAGACAAAAAAAAGAAACAATAAAACAAAGAAAGAACGAATTAATGAATTAATTAGACAAAAAAAAAAACAATAAACAAATGAAAAACAAATGAAAGAACAAGTTAATTAATTAATTAGACCAAAAAAAAAAACAATGAAACAAAAAAAAAGAACGAGTTAATGAATTAATTAGACAAAAAAAAAACAATGAAACAAAGAAAGTACGAATTAATGAATTAATTAGACCAAAAAAAAAAAAAAAGAAGCAAAAACGTAGAATGATTAAAAGAATCCGTCTAAACTTATAATTTCTGGATTCTAGTCAATGGCGATTTTTGTTTTCTTTTCAGTTTTCAATTCAGTGCCTGATTGCACTGGAAACGACATTACTGCTAGAACCAGTTTGCTCACGGACATCATGTACTGTTAAAATATAGCTTCCCCCGTTTTTTCCGTCATATCTATTTCAGTTGAATTCATTGTTATCGGGGGAGTGTTTCAGTAGAAACTCTATCACTTCAGCGAAATGATACTCTTCTCGAACGATCCTAAGGATTTCGTTTTTTGTTAATTTAAAATGAAAAACTTAAAAATTTAAAGCTAATTTATTTGTTTTAAATGAATATCTCTGATATTGAGCACTTTATCCCATAAATATAGCACACCTGGAGACTATATTTCTTCCTATATATATATATATATTCCAATTATCATCTTATACCAATTTGTCTTGTCCACAGAATTGATCTAGGAATTTAACTATATTGTCGACATGAGATGAAAAATAAAAAAAAAAACTTTTAGTATAAAAGAAATTTTCATTAACCAGAAAGAGGCTGACGCAGGTTTTGAATTCAGAGTTGTCCTTCTCCTAGACCAGTTGCCATCCAAGGCTATAGAACCCAGTCTGTTCTGCTATTTTACTCATAGCTGGAGGGAGAGTAAGAGGATTCATACCTTTCCCAAGGGTATTAGCACGTAAGTGAATGTAATGGATTCGACTGGAATTCGAACTCGGCTCTCTTATTCCTCAATCCGAGCCGTTATCCATTATTCAATGACAGTTGTCTAAATGATTAATAATAGGAAGTAATAAATAAGAAGAAGAATATATGTGTGTGTGTGTGTGTATACTAGCCGAATTACCCGCGTCTTGCCGCGTGTCATGTGTTATGCTAAAAGCAAGTTACTCTCCTTACTATCATGAACGGACTGATCCATTCATGATAAGTAATCCTGGGTAACTGCCTAGGAGAGTGAAGAGAATACTATTGCAGTGACTGAATATTGAATACTGCTATCACGACTGACTATGTCGTGTTAAGTGCGATTCCTCAATCCAAGCCGCTATCCATTAGTTCACTGTGCCTCATATATATATATATATATATATATATATATATATATATATATATATATATATATATATATATATATACCAGTATCAGTCAATATCTTGTGAAATGGAAACAACTGAGCTTCCACAAAAGTTGTTTCAGGCATTTATTTACCCTTATGATTATCAGCTTGGTAAAGTGAGCCCCACAAAATACCACGTCAAGCGATCCTGACAAAGAGGGTCACTGAATGAAGATAAATTACTTTTTTACACAAGGATGATAAGGCAAAGAACAGTGTTCTCTATAAGACTGTGGTCACGACTAGACGAAAACAAAGAACATCCCCACCTCACCTAAACCTCATCTCGTCTACAACAGAAGGTTAGAACATGAATAAAATTTGCCTTCTATCACAAATAGACTCACGTTTCTACTCTGTTGGTGACGATCTTTTTCAAGAGTTATTTTTAATTCACAAGCGATTGACTGGAAGAGACCGCACCTGAGAACGATCTCGGTGTCTGATCTGAGCTGCAATGCTACACACACACACACCCAGACACACACACACCCCCAGACACACACACACGCATATATATATATATATATATTTTTTTTTTTTTTTTAAAGGCATTTTTAATGTAAATTCTAATAGCTAAAAAACAAGTGGTTTCGTGATAAAATTTTGTACAAGAATTAATTTGTTCATATATATATATATATATATATATATATATATATATATATATATATATATATGGACTCTCCCGTCGGTTTCGACGTATGAGGATCTTACAGTTTAGTTGATGCAGTTATGAAATTTTGTGCGATAATCTTAAGTGGCATTTAAGACCCACTAGTGATTTACAAAAGAGGCCACATATGGAGCAAGAGTGAGGATTGTGAGATGAGATCACTGTTAGATTGGCTGACCTTTTAGTTATTGCTCTCACTTCTTGAAGATGATTCCTCCAATATTACACATGTTAAACAGGTCTACTTTAGATTTTGAAGGTTAACTCCACAGATTGCACGCAGACAGCTTTTATATATATGTGCAATATTGGTATTTTTGCGAAACATTAGTTGACGAAGAGTTAATGCAGATAATTAAGTTGGTTGCATTTAATTAAGTATAGCATATAATTAATTTTATTTTAGCAGATTTTAATTTATTTATTAGATAGAATAATTAATTTGTCAAAAAGTAACGAATTCAAACAAAAAACCGTCGCTTCTTAAGTTCATTTGAGGATACAGCATAGTGGTTGAAGTATATTACTGAAAACCACAAAGATTTTCGTTAATAATTGAAGACACTCAGTCCAGTCGAAGGCAAAGAGTACGTTTCACTTTGCGGTTAGTGTGATGGTAGTTCGTTGTAGAAGTAAAACTAAAGAAGAAAGTTATTTAAAGCGTGTATATCTGCAGTCAGTCCTTGTAAGGCTCGATTGCTTTCAACAAACAATCGATGTTTTACCAAGCAAAAACAGTAACACCCAAATCGCGAGAGTGACTATAAAAATTGTTAAAAAAATCTCTTTATCGACGAGTGAATGAGATTTAAACGGGACAAATAAACAGAAAAAGGGACATTGTTCATTCTAGTGAATTGATAAACAACGTCTCCTTTCGACCTATATGAAGAAAGGTAGCCGAGTTGCCGACTTGAAGACAAATAAAACCTTGGGCGTTTACCTCAGATGTCTTTAGTCTGACGGTAACTGTTTGCTATGTAACATTTAATAGTGTTAGCGTTTGTAATGAAAACATCACTCAGTGTCGCAGAATTTGAATTATTTAAGTGTTTGTCTTTTGTCATTATTCTTGTTGCTATTCACATTGGGACACATGCTGACCCTTGTCGGAGTTGAAATACATTCACACTGATTAGAATATAATGTTTTGATATACTGTTCAGTCGAGGATACTCGTAGGCACTTGAAAATCCTTTTTATTATGATACTAATCAATGAAACTTCCAAGCCATTATCTAACCAATGAAAATGAAAGAAGTCGCTTTCTATTCTGGTGTAGGAATATTCAAATTTAAAATAATTACAATACCTAACGTGTGTACATTTAAGAGGCATATAAAAATGCTACACAAAATCGAATCAACTCTCTCACACACATAAACACATTGGTTAGATTCAAAAATGAAAAAAGATTTCAATGTTTGGTGACGCTATTTTATCAAGGGAAAAGGGAACCATCCCTGCCACCCATTAGAATGTCTGATGCTCAACTCCACGAGAGCACCTCTTTGCGACTACTTGGTCTCACACTGTTCTCTGACCTGAGCAAGAGGAGTTGGTTCGCTGTTTCGCGCCAAAAAGTTTTTCTCACCCATGTCCATCCTTCAAATTTATAAATCAACAAATCGCCCTTGCATGGAATACTGATGCCATATATGGATTGATGCCCGGCTGTTCGCCTTAAGGTCCTCGACAAGATCCAGAGACGGATAAGCAATGTGGTTGGCATCTCGTCTTCAGTCACTCTCTCACAGACGTTCCGTCGCCTCCCTCTCTCTTTTCTACAAATACTTTCACAGTAACTGTTCCGACGAGCTACTTTCGCTAGTTCCCAGACTGCATGAATTTAAGCGTGCTACTAGGCTGGCATCACGGTCCCACCCTCTCACTGTCGAAACGGTTAAATGTGGCCGTCTCTTCTACTCCAATAGCTTCATGTCTCGCACCTCTCGTCTGTGGAATTCCCTTCCTATTACTGGTTTCCCTGATAGCTATAATCTCCAACTGTTCAAATGTAATGTCAATCGACATCTCCAGATGACCTGACATATTCCCTGTCCTTCTCTTCATCTTTTCCTACATCACGTCTCTTTACTCTCCCTCCCACTCTGTAACCCCTTGCGTACTAGTGGTATCCCGCCTTGCTTGGGGTGAAATGCTTAAAAAAAGCCAGAGAATGAAAATGCTATTCAATTTGTCACATGTTTGCTGATATGTTTAAAAACTTCTTTGTGTCGATTTTAATTCTACATTTTTGGAGGGCCTCAAAAATGTTCATCTATAGAGATGCTTGAATAGAACATGAGGTCAAGTAAACACTTTTAAAAAATATTTCGCCCCGAGCAAGGCAATAAAGCCACAAAGACGCAAGGGGGTTACCGAATGTTAGAAAATATGAGAAAAAACATTATTAAGGAGAAATAACAATAAATGAATAGGGATTAAGAAGACATAAGATAACGATTGATATTGCATTTAAATTTTGAAGATCAAAGTTGGCTGAGAAGCAAGAAGCCGGAAGAGAGTTCCACAAGCGAGAAGTGCGATAGGAGAAACTGTTAACATAGAACTTATGGTTATATCCAACCATTTAAACTGTAAAATGATGAGAACTTGCCGCCAATCTCATAATGCGCTTAAATTCATAAAGTCTAGGTACCATAGAGGAAAGTAATATTTATTCCTCGTGATTTACAGGAAATGAGGCACAAGGCCAAAATGGCGGTTGGGGAAGGCTGGTCTTCAGTCTGTCTAAAACAACACATTCTTATAGCCACCATAATACTAAAGAGGAAAATTCATCAAAATAATTACCATGAAAATATTTATAGAAAAGGCACAGGGAAGCTTCATTACTGCAATGGTAAAGTGACTGAAGCCGAGATTCCAGGCCAGAAGTGATAACATTGCAGATTTTTCTTTAGAATTTATTCTTTTACTTTAATTAATTTCTATTATACATTCATTTTCAGATACCGAAAAATATTAATTTTAGAAAAGCTTAAGATTTGCATATGAGATCAGGTAAAAGAAGCTTTATGACAACATTATACTTTCTTTCATTTTTGGTTGCTGCGAAAATGTTAAGTTTTGAAACTGTATTATTAAAATATAAAGCCAGATGCACAAATTCTCAATTTGGTATCTAAGCTGATGGCACAATCATTTACGCATGTTACGATACTAAGTCTGACCAGTTCAATAAGGTCAAATTGGAAGCTGATTCAAAAACTACCTACAGTCTACAGGAATGGTATGTTAATTTTAACGCCTCCAAAACGAAACATTTCTTTTTTAATCATCTAAGAGACACTATTTTGCACCCCATCATCATGGCTGATGTTAATCTCCAGAAGAGGGAATCGTTGTTAATTCTCGGCTAATATGAAGTGGAAAGACTATATTAAAGCCAGCACTAAGAAATTTGATTCACTGTATTGTTCTAGACAATTTTTCTCTCCAGAATTTTTCTTACATATCTATAAGTCTACCATTCGTCCATGCTTTCAATATTGCTGCCACATATAGTCTGGTTCTCCTGCTATATATTTAGAGATTCTTGATTAAATCCAAAGAAGAATCAACAATATTATTGACCCTGATCTTGGCTTCAGTCACTTTCCCACCGCCGTAATGTAGCTTCCCTGTGCCTTTTCTAGAAATAATTACATGGTAATTGTTCAGATGAGCCTTTCGCTATGGTACCTAAACCTTATGAATTTAAACGCACTACTAGATTGGCGGCAAGGTCACACCAATTTACAGTTGAATTGACTCGAGTGTGAAATTCACTTTCGGTTCTATAGTTTCCAGTCAATTTTGATCTTCAAAAATGTAAATGCAATGTTAATTGTCGTCTTCTGTCTTCTTAATTCCTCCTCTTTTATTGTCCTTTCCCCTCACGAAAGACTTCTAAGTCTTTTTCACTCTTCTTACTTTGCAGTCAATTTTGATCTTCAAAACTTTAAATGCAATGTCAATCGTTATCTTCTGTCTTCATCTTCTTTTATTGTTTTGTCTCTCCTTCATTATGTTTCTCTTGTTTCTTATCTCACACTCAGTAGCCACTTACGTCTTCACTTTAAAGTGAAATGATAAAGAAAAAGATTTTAAAAAATAGTGTGACATTTTTCTTTTATTTTCGGGTGCTTAAAAATGTTGAGCGTGAAACATGCGTTAATATCGGACTAAATGATAAAAAGAAATGACAACGTGGTGTTAATCTTTAAGTATTTAATCCACTTGAAAACAATGGCGGACATATCTGAATCTCAACAAGATTATTTATATTAGAAAATAAGCCAGAATAAAAAAAAAAGAACTAGGAATGAAGACACGATTTATTTTGCTTTTTTTTTTTCTCCAGCTCGTGACGTTAGTCTTCTCTTAAGAAAAAAATTATTCTCCAATTGCTTTCTGACAACGCTGTGATAAATATATTTTCTGAGGAATATTATCCAAAATATATTCGGGTATTTTCAATTGAATGGTCAGTTCAATTTTTCATTGGTCACTGCTTCAGTGAGTGGCTAGATAATGACATTCTTAGATTTCTGCACCATAATTTCAAAACACAGGGATCAAAACCGCAGTCGTCTAACAACTTCTCCCCAATCCACCGTCAGCTAGTTTTTTCTTAAGCTTTAAGGAAAATAGTAATGAAAAACACAATTGTGTTTAGGATCAGGAAGCGACAGTTGAAACTTCTGGGTCACATGAAGAGGAAAGAGAAACTCAAAAAACATATTGTAGTCAAGAGGGACGGGGAAACAGCGATTAATTTATCTAGACAGCTTGTGTAAATGGATGGTGGTGCAAGGACAGAGGGATAGCAAATGGAGAAACTGACAAAGGATAGAAAAGCTCACGATTCCCCACATTCCTGAAGCACACAGACAAAAAGATGAAGATCGTTGTTGTGGAATTTGTGTTTCTACAGAATGACGCCGAGAATATTATGGACGGAAAATGTCAGAAATGACGAAGTCCGAAGGTAAATAGGAACAAAATGGACACTTGTAATTTCAATAAGGAAGTCTCAGTTTCAATTTCTGGGACGTGCAATGAGAAAGTATGCACTCGCGTCTGTTTTATTGTTGTTGTAATGGAATGTTCCACTTTCCCTATTACCTATTGTGGACTGACTATATCAGTAGGTATATATAGTTTGCACATGACATGCCTAAGACTGGCTTCTGTAATTAGTTGGAGATTCGTCTCCGGCTGTGCTAATCGAACTCTCTGCCTTCGGACAGAAAGGAACCCAGACGAGACTCTGCCCTTCATCATAGCCTCGTCTGGGTTCCTCGATCCCGTTTGTTACAGGGTCTACGGGGAATTTTTGCCCGAGCCTACGGGCTCGGTTTTACCTCGCATTAAAAAACGCCTTGTGCCGCATCCTGCCTCGCGGGGTGGTGAGGTAAATAACCTGGCTTTGGGAAGTGCTAACCTGCTAACCGATTCCCTGTCTTTCAGTAGTGTATTCTCTTTTACAATTAGCTTCTCTTTCTTTCATCTACGCGCGTATTGCTGTTCCTTTCACTTTGTCTGTTTGTAACCTCTTTAAGGATACAACAATTGTTATTGTTTTGTTTTCTACGGCTTATCAACCCTTTACAGGTTATTTAAAGCCAGAAAATATTTTTGGATTGTGAGAATTTTTGCGTGGGGGGGTGTAACAATTATTTAGTGATACAAGTTTTACTAATTAACCCATAGCGGGAGGAGAAGAGGTAGATTCATACGTTTTCCCAAGGGTATTTGCGCGTAAGTGAATATAACGAAACCGACTGGAATTGGAACTCGGCTCTCCGGTTATCAATTCCGAGCCATTATCCATTACACCACCCGCACTTCCAATCTGACAGCACCTGGTATGTCCAAGAAGTCACCCATCTAGGTAATGACCAGACTCAACGTTGCTTAACTCCGGTTAGCCAACGTACGCGCGTACGCGTGTGTATGTATAAAAGAATGTACTGCTTACTGTGTGCGTGAACCTTCGTCTCAGTACGAGTGTTTTCAAATCCGAACTCAAATTCACTTGAACTACATCTATTATAGCTGAGCCACCGACCCTACAACTTTTGCGTGAGGACTAATCAGTGAGTTCTTAATCTGTTTGTAGAAAGAACGTTCATTAATCTAAGGTTATTGTCTAAAAAAAAAATACTCACACTAATCTGGGCCCTTCTTTTATTGTGTCCCACAAGTCAGTGTCTCTCTTTGTTCCACACTATTTTTATTTATTCAATTCCCTGTTTCCTCTTCTCTTACCTTCAGCTTTTCTGTTTATTTTTTTCTTGCTTCTCTTATTCTACATTACTTTCCTCTTTCTTTCTTTCTTCCTTTGCAATTCTTAAGCCTTTCTTTCTTTCTAAGGTTTTTAAAGTGTCCTATTTGTTTGTTTTTTTCTTTCTTTCTTTGCAATTGTTAAGCATTTCTTTCTTTTTCAAGGTTTTTTAACGTATTCGCTAGTTTCTTTTTCTTTTTGTTTGTTTCTTTCTTTCTTTGCAATTGTTAAGCATTTCTTTCTTTTTATGTTTATAATTCTTAAGCATTCTTTGTTTTGTTCCTACGATGTTTAAGCGTCTCTTTCCTTTTCTTCTTTCTTTCTTTCAAACCCGCAGCGTCAACAATAATTGCACAGGAACTTTGACCCTTACCGATTTACAACGGATATGCGCGTACGCACACGCGCATGCGCGCTCACAAGCACGCAAACAAATATACCCTAAAATGATTTCATGGGTTGAGAAAGGCCTAGCGTCTATTAATACGAATAATTACACGCAGTACAACCAGGGACATGCTGGCATACTGAAGCATTTACAATGTGGCCCACATTTGAAAATATAGATAAAAGACACTATAATAGACGCATAGATTTCCTCGAATAGATGATGTACGCATTATCGCACCTACTCCTATGTGTCGACAGTCACTTGGACATATAGCCACATACATATAAAAATAGAATATTGCACGCACGCTTTCTTCATGTGTATTTTAAGAGTATATAAGCAAACACCTACGTCTAAATTATACCTGGCCCCTTTGTTTTAAATTTTACTACGACATATTTATTCTGATGAAAAAGACAACGTAACGACCGAACCCTCTCTTCCTCTCTTTTTCATCGCCCACTCATAACTATTTAGAGACAAGAAGGAACAGAAAAGTTCTAGGCCTAACCAAAGAGGGATAAAAAGAAAAATGTTTGGTGTATGGTTAACAACCTGTACTTGGGTTGAAAGTGTGAGAAAAAGCTACATGTCAGAGACATATAAACATCTACTCCAGTGGGTAGGGTGACAGTTCTTCTTCTTCTTCTTCTTCTTCTTCTTCTTCTGTGTGCCGTGTCCCTTCAGGACATTGGC